>WBNH01001833.1:317796-385296 GCA_013401255.1 Urocolius indicus | reverse complement strand
CCCCTCCCTCTGTTACCCAGACATTAACCAAACCGCTACATTCACGGGAAGTTAAAGGCCGCATCTTTATTCACAACAAAACAAGATAAACAATCTCCAGGTGGATTTAGCTACAGTGTCCCAGCGTGGAAAAGGATTCAATCCTGATGCCACAGCACTCGGATAGAGCACGTGGTGCGGACAGGCTTGTGAGTTCCTGATCCAGCCAAATTTCACTTGAACCCTGTTTTTGAATGGATGCTCTGTTTTGAGGCTTTTGTGTTATGCTGGCACTAGAATGACATTGGGCTCCGAGGATGAGCCCTGCAGCCTGGGTGCAGGAAAGGATGACGTCCTGTGTTACACAGCAAAGTGCTTCAGCAGCACTGGAGTTAATGTCTCCACTGTCACGGGTCTGCAGTGGTGAAATTGCACTTTCCTCTTGGAATATGACATGGTGATGCACAATTTCCTGCCTTACAGAATTCAAACCCATATCTGTTCCAGCACAACTTGCATTTGCCCTGCAAAAAGAAAAGCTGCAGGTACATTCCAGGCTGTTACATGGAGATCAAGCCACTGCCAAGACCGATTGTGTTCAAACACAATATCTCCCAAGTTTTTATCTGTTTTATGTGACTTATCAGGTGCCAGCGAAACCTCTGTTCTTGACGGGGTAATGCTGGCTTGAAGGCAAAAGAAACCCTCTGGCTTGTACCACATCCGTTACTAATCCACTGAGACGCATCACATCAATAACAGTGCCGGGAAGGAGCGGAGCTGCCTCGCAGCCCCTTCCTCCACACACACACGCTGAGCTGCCGAGCTGCAGGTGCTCTCAGGGCAGGAACTGGTGCATGAAACTTCAGCCCAGGTGGGTTGGGGCTTGTCCCATATGACTCGGGAGCCTGTGCTTGGCTGAGGGGAGCTGATGGGGAGAATTTGCTTGGACTCAGGGTGTTTCAGAACCCAGCCTCTAGCTGGACTTTAACAGGAGAGCTGCTCCTTTGGGTGTTACCCCAGCACACCTGGCAAGGGGCCTTGCTGCACAGCAAAGTGCCTCGTCCTCATTATTTGGCTTAAGACTGGCATAATATCAACATTTGAATGTCCCAGGAGAGAGACGTGGGACAGGCCGTAACTGCTGCTGTACGAACAGACATCAGCAGCCAGAGCAGCAGTGTCAGGCAGCCGTGGTGCCTGAGTCTCAGTGCTACACTGGCCAGGGGACAACCCATGGCCTCTGGCCTGTGCCAGCGTGCCCCTGCCAGTGCCAGCAGCCCTCCCTTCCATGCTGAGCCCCCCACGCTCCCCTGAAACCTCTCGGCTGTGCCACAGCTCCAGAACTCAGGCTTTCAGGAAATTGTTTTAATTTTGCAGGAGTTGAGCAGGGAGGAGAAAATTGGTGATAATGCCTGTGCAAAGAGAGCTCAGCTGAGCATGCAAGAGGAGCTGCCCCGTGTCCCCAGACACCTGGAAAGCAGCGAATGCCCGAGAGCTCCCCATACTAAAATGACACCCTGCCCAAACCGTTTATCATTAACTCCCATTTAAAAGAAGAAGGAAGCTGTGCAAACCATTAGGAAGATAATTGGTCTCTCCTCTGTATTTCAATAAAAGCAAGGGACAAAATACCATGTATGTGAAATAACTACTTTAGGATAACAGCACCCGTCACCTTGACAACTCGGTCAGAGGTCTCGGCGCGGCGGTGCCTGCTCAGTGAGGTGTGAGAAATAGAGGACGCCGGGGACAGGGGGAAGATACTTGTCTGACCAGCGGAGATGTGAGGACCACAACAGGCTGTTAGCTACAGGATTTCTAAACAGAAAGCAGCTTTCATGGGGAAACGTTAGAAATCTAACCCCTGCAGAGCTAGTGTGAGCGGTCTCGGCCGAGCTTCCCGCTGCCCGCACCGACTTGGCTGTGACACATGGTCACAGGAGAGTCCAGAGCTTCTGCCAGCACAGAAACGGGGTGTTGAGAGGCTCAAGGTGCAGGATGGGGGTTCAGCCTGTGCCAGGGCCGTGGGTTCCCCCCGTGCAGCACATGCACCCAGTGCCTCTTTCCCTGCCCAAACCCGCCGAACGCTCCCAAACACCAACGCCTAAAACAACATAATATTGCAAACAAAAGGTGACAACGTAACATACTAATATGAACAGACATGAAATCAATGGGAATTTCTATTTAGGTAGGAAATCAATAGAAATTTCAAGGTAGGAAAAAAGGAAATTACTTACCTTTAATTTGAGCTCTCTTCAAGTCTGATTCTGCATGGATCGGGGGGGCTCGTGGGGTGATGCGGGGCTGGGGCCGCAGGCGGGACGTCGGGGTGACAGCTGTGGCATCTCCCTGGGCTCCTGGTCCTGCCCGTGCTCTGGAGATGGCCCCACGGCCCCAACCCTCTTGTCAGCCCTTGGCATCTCTGCCAGGAGCACGATGGCTTCACCAGACTTGGGCATGGGCAAGCCAGGCGGCTGCAGAGGGGAGGGCATGGCGCAAGTGTCACTGCTGCGGAGTTGCAAAGCAGGAAAGGTGGCCTGAGGTGGCATGGTGGCAGTTCTGAGCTTCAATTTCCAGTGTCTAATCCAGCGATGATGGCACTTCAATGGCAGTGTTTGCAGAACAGGCCATTCTTGGGAGGAAAAAGTCAGTGCAAGGCGACAGGGACATGGTAGCTGAGCTCTTGCCCTGCAAGACAATCATGCAAATGGGCTCACTGGTCCATGCAGAGCCCTTCTGACTTCAGCATGCCTTGGCTGAAGCTACCAGCTCTGGCTGTGTGATGCTCTCAGACGACGGCCTCTGTTTGAGAGCCTTTGACTTGAAAGATATTATGAGAGTGAGAGATCGTTATTATTTTGTTAGAAGGAGAGGTAGCTGCATCTCAAACTCTGCCCTTTCAGTGGCTGAAAATTAAAGGACTTCTAGAAGTAAGTATTAGCATTCTGCAGAGGATCCTGAAATCACCTCCTGATGCAGCTGAAGGTGGAAACAGTTTCAAGGCATTGTTTCCAGAGATATTTGCATGCACCAGCAAAGCTTCATGTACCAGTGTTTTGCGTTTCACTCATTCATGAGTGCTAAAATGGTCTGCTGCATTTTAATTTAAACATAACGGGAGGGAGTGAAAAGTGGGTGAGATTGCCTTCTCCCAGCGAACACAGGGCCCACAATGCAGAGGTATCTCTGTCTGTAGAAGCAGAAAACAGCATGCAGGAGCTCCCTGACTCTGTGGCTTTGGCTGCCATAAGCTCTTTCATGGCATCCAAAGGTGCATTTCTCTTCCTCCCAGTCTGTGCAGCCTCGCACAGCTGAGCGATGGCTCCCTTGGCAGCACACCCCACCGAGGCCAGGGCACAGGACGGGCAAAGCCCATCTGGCCCTGGGTATTATTCCCAGGCTGTGTTTCTGCTTTTCTGCGGTCATGGGCTGCTTGAAACGCACGTTAACCTCAGGTATAATGGTGGTGATTGGGATAATCAACAAAAGGAGGTATTTTCAGCAGAATCTGAACAAAAAGTGAAAAACAACCACGTACAAAGGATTTTCTTGGCAGTTCTCTTGGTGCTTTTGCCAAAGGTCCATATGACGCTCTCCCATCACGGAGGTGTTAGAGACCTCCTGAGAGGATGGTATCTGGCAAAGTGCTTTAAAAAAAAGTAGTGAAGTGCAGGTTTGCAGTGCAGTCTGGCAGTTGTCCCAGCTTGGACCTGGGTTAGACTGAAAGCCGACAACAAATCAGCTCTACTTGCCGAGGACACTAAATTGAGGTGAGCGCTGAACGAGCTAGCAACAGCAATGACAAAAATCCAAAGGATTTTATCATCTTTGTAGCAGAAGGGACATATGGTAAATAAAATTTAATGCTGCCAAATGGGGAGAGATGCACAATGACCTAAGAACCATAAAGCGAAGAGCAGCGTGAATGGAAGTGAACTGGTGCAAGAGGGAGGATGCTGAAGATAAGGAAACAACCGAAACGGTTACAAAAGCATCCATGGGTATTGGCTGCAGGACAGCCCCAGCCCTGGCACAGCCACGCTGGTCCAGAGTCACGTGGAGCTTTGCTCCTGCAGCCGTTGGTTGTGATGGGTTTGCAAGGAGCCGCTTTCACGCGTTATCTCGGGGAGGGGGCTGCAAGGCAAACGGCCCTTGGGCCCTTCCCCGAGGGTTTGGACCCACCTCCACCCCGCCGGGCCACTCTGGCGCCTCTGCCAGTGCTATTTAACAACAGCAAGGGCAGGTGTGTGCGGTGCTGGGAGGGAATGGCCGGGTGGCTCCGCGCCCGAGCAACACGCATTCATCCATCCATCCATCCCTTCCTTCCCCCGGAGCGGCTCGTGCAGGTAACGACGCCGGGACCAGGGTTCTGTGCCCGGGCAGAGGAGGGGCGGGGGGGGGGGGGGGTGGTCTGAATGGGCTGGGGGGGCTTTTTCATCACTTGCTGTACTCTGCATGGGTTTTGGTGGGATGTTTGTTTGTTGTGTGTTGGTTGGAGGCAGATTGAGTTACGTTTTGTTTTCTCACCCGTGCTGAGCAGTCCTGTCTGTCTTGTCCCAGACCAGGAGTGGTGAGAGAGCCCTCCCTGATCAGTTGTTCCCATCCCTTTGTCTCTGTTCCCTGGATCTCAGGAGCTCTCTTCACTCCTGACTGCCCTTCCCTGGGACTCCCAGTGCTGCATGGATGTGTCACCTCCTCTGTTATAATGAGTTGGAGCTATGAGAGTCCCCTTTATGAAGGGCAGGACTTGCCCTGGATTTCATTGCCTGGTTCTAGCCTGACTTTTCAGCCCTCCCTTCTGTCTCATTAACTTGACCCAGTCTTTAATGTGCTCTCTGGGGCAGCAGGGTCATGTCCTGAGCCTATGTTGGTCTGGGGTTCAGAGACAGGTGCAAGGCTTATGGCCTTCTTTCACTTTTAATGAGCAACACCTTTTTTTCCCACCATGGAGACTTCAGCCACCTTCACATTTCCCTGCAACACCATGCTTGTGCCTAATTAAGCCCTATTAATACTAATGAACAGGCTCACCATAGCCCATCACTTTAGTTCTTAATCTAATGCCATGTTGTGACACTTGTTCAATGATGATTTCAGCCCATGAATCAAATCATTGTGGTTCAGCCCATATGCCCAGCTCCTTTCTCATGTGGGACCAGACAGAAGCCTAGTCGGGAAAACAGTGAAACTGGTGAAGGAGCTTTTAATGAAATGAGAAGTCAGGCATGAGGCCTCCGTTGTCCCAGTGTGAAGCAGCAGCTGTGGGAAGGGGCTGGGGCAGAGCTGGCTGCCCCAGAGCTGTGTGCTGGCACAGGGGCACACAGCCCATGGGGTTAGAGGAGCACATCAGGGGAAAGAGGTACTGGTACAGAGCTAAGAGTGGCACTGTGGGGAAAGGGATTGTTAACGAGGAAGCCTCAGCAGTCTTTTCCCGTTCTACATCCCAGAGAGAAACCATTTACTCTGGCAGAGGTCACTGCTGCACCCTGAATACCGGCTCCTGGCTCAATGTTCTGTGTAAGATTTGTAAACTTCGGAAAACGTTTCCCCTTCAGTCCCAAAGGTTTCATGGAAACGAAAATGTCTTCTCTTCCTGGTTGTTCCCTTTGCTTGTCACTTAGTTTTGTAGGTTGATGCATGATTTAATTCTCTCCATACCTGCAGACAATTTGCTAACTCTCTGTTTTCCTCAGGTGCCAGTTTCCCCGGGTTGCAGTGGGCCATAAAGCATCGTGTCTGCGCTGCAAGTCGGACCGTCACCTCCGTCTCTGCTCCCTGGGATGCTGCTGAATTATTCAGGTGAGAGGCTCCAACGAACTCCAGAGGCTCAAATAAGAAACATAAAAGTTAGAGACTCCTAGGTTTTAAGAAGTACTGGAAGTGAAAGAAATATTTCAGCCAGGTTGATTTATGTTTAAAATACCTAAATATACTGCTGCACTGATCGATTTGAATTGTGTTGTCATGGTGGTTGGCAGAAAGAGATGAGATTTTTCAATATGTTAAAGTGTAAATGTTGTTAAAAACACAGTATTAGAAGATTAAGATTCTGACCCTTTACGTTCCAATGATCGTAAAAATAAGACTTCTAGCCCATTAAAGAACAGCTTGCCGAGGCATTACACTGAATCACTCCACCACGAGGATGTTATAACCCTGTTCTAGCTTATTCATAGGCATCTGCTTATGTGGCATCTACATCAAACTGTGAATGCAAATGTAAGTCTGAGGGCTTGGATGTGCTTTAATAAACCCTGCCAGGCTCCCCCTCCTCACCTCTGAGCTCCAGGGGAGAACGTGGCATCTGTGGCCGCTGTGCCCGTCCCAGTGCTTCCCCAGACCTTCCCCACACAGCTTTTTCTCTCTTTCTTCATTCGTCTTAAATTAACCTTCCTGTGTACTGGCTGCAGGGAGCAGTCAAAATCTGGACAACTCAACAGAAAAAGCCCCATTGATTAAAGTTAATTAGGCCTTACGTTTGGAAGGCCGTAAGAGGAGTGGCTGCTGTGGGGTGTGCATGGAGCTGTGTCCCCTCATGCAGTCAGCACATGTGGCACTGGGTCCCCTTGGCCACCAAGTCAGGGAAATGCTTCTGTCCATCTAATGCATAGATGATGGCAGGGGGCTGTGCTGGGCTTCCTCCCCTGCTGAGGGACGGCTGGCTGTGAGGCACAGGAGACACCCACCACCTCAAAGGCCTTGCCAGTGCCCAGGACCTGCTTGTCCCCCCTCAGCTGAAGGTCCTGCAGGTGCGTCCTGGGAGCTGGGCTCATCTCACACCAGGGAGAGCCGAGACATGCAGCCTCTGACCCTTCCAGCAGCAGCAATTATTTTATCTAATGGGAAGAATCCAAGCACTGGAACTGGAGAGATTTCATGTTTTATGACCCAGACTGAACAAAAAGCCCGATTCCACGTGGGGGGAGTTGAAATAAAACGAGTGTGAGTGCCTGGGGAGTCTGAGGTGGATGAGGACCAGAGCCTCTCTCCCAGCCCAACCTTCCTCCCAGCCACATTCCGATGGGACAGCACTTCTCACCCATCCCATCATCACTGTTTCCAGGACATGGCCCTGGTAGTGGCCTGGCAGGGGACAGCAGGAATGGCAGGATGGTTCCCCAGCCAGGCAGAACCCTCAGTGCCCTGCCTGAGGACAGCCAGGCTTCGTCACAGAAACATGCAGATTCTGGCTCTTATCTGAGGCAGGTTTGAAGTAGCAGTGAAGGTTATTGAAAACATAACCAAAGCTCCTCCTTATTTCATTAAATACAAATGTGAGTGGGGTCATCAGTTTTTATAGGGGCTCGTAAAGCATCCCTCTTGTTCAAATAGGCTATCAAATCACCCAAGGCTTCTCTCCGAGAGGAGTGCAATAAAACCAGAGTTTCTTCTTTAAGAAACTCATCTCAACATCATAATAAAATAACCTTAAATAATACAGTATGGAACAGTTTTTCAATAACATAATTATAGGCTTCCATTTTTTTCCTGGCAGGTCATTTCTTGGTATCTATTTTGGATGCCATATTGCAGAAGGGGGTAGGGAGGAAAGCATGGGTGGGTTTTGAAGCATGTCCTTAGGTCATAGCAGATCACCTTGCCTCTCCTTTGTGCAAGGCAGGCATGAGGGGCCTGGGAAGGTTGGAGCAAGGCTGCAGAGCCATGGAGACCCAGGGCAGCTGCAGGCTGCTGGCCCTGTCCTCTTGCAGGCCCTCAGCTGAGCAGGCTGGCTGGCACAGCCATGGCAGGGAGCTGGGATGTTCCTGTGTCTGGGGAGGATGGAGGGGGAAGGTCCCCAGATGGTGCAGAGATGGATGGGCAGTAGGGCTTGGTGTCATGCAAAGCTTTTACTGGTTGTCTTTGGCCTCACTTCTGAGTGCTGCGAGGCCTGGGCTCTGTCAAGGGAAAGCACGCTGCTTCTGCTGCAGTTCCTGCAGGACTGGGCACGTCTTGCAGAGAGACTAAAACACTCAGCAGTGTGTCTGCTTTCTGCTTCGTTTTTTTACGTAATTGGTGGCTGACCTGTGTGTGCCACGATGTGTCATTAGTCCCCTGGGAAATGGATTGCTGGGCAGCAAGTGGGTGGGCTGGCCAAAGGGCAATGCAAATGGTGCTGATGGTTCAGACCTGTCACATCAAGGGATTTTAACTGTTCTTATTTACCTAAGCTGTATCTCTCTTTACTTGGAGTAATGGTGTGATTTGTAATGTACAGGTGTCTGTGGGCTGTTACTGATTCTGCTCAGGAACTGTAGCTTGAGTTTCAGGGAAGGTGTGTTATCTTTTGAACACTTACATTTGGACATTTATTCATGAATAGTAATTACTAAATGTTTGCAAAAGGCTCCAAGTCTGAGCTACTTCAGGGCCACACACACCAAAAAATCAAACCAGGGTGCACAATTTTAAAGCCATCACCTCTATAAAAGTCCCACGGCCGAGCATATGCACACACTGTCCCATGCACCATACATTCATGTAGAAAATCAATCCGTGGACATCATCTGCACGTGTTTGCAGATAATACAAACTTGTGTTTAAAAAAAAAGACAGAAAGAAAAGCCTCAAGTGGCAGAGCAGTTAAGGAACTCCTAGGTGTTTTTAATAACATTGATCAGACCAAATGAAAAAAGCCAGAGCAGTGGGAGACAGGAGCAGGCAGCAGATGCTGACATTCTATCACAGCAGACACATATTGACTAGCAGTCTGAACAAGTCACTCACTCATCAGCGGCCAGCCTGATTGAGTTGCCTGCAGCCAGTAAATGAGCCTTCCATCCACTGTGGGTCGAAATGAACTGCAATCTTTTCAGACCTCGTTGTTGGCCAAATGAGAGATTTAAAACCCCGGAGGACTCCAAATGAATTTACCAAGGAGCCACAGTGACTAACAAAGCTACAATACATCAGAGCGTGGGGCACTGGGTATTACACTTACTGCTGGGTGATCAGCACTGGGTATTACATTCGCTGCTCGGTGATCAGCCCTCACTGAGCAATGCAGAGGTAACCAGATTAACCGATGCGAGGTGTGGAAACCTTTTATGGTTTCTTTAAGGATTTAAAGATTTTGATGAGAAAACACTACAAGTTTCCCAGGGGAAATTTGTTGTTATTGATTTAATGTTTGCTTGCATGCTACCTGTCAATTTTCCAAGAGCTTCAGCAACAAAATTCTTATTTGATATTTGACAGATCTCTTGCTAGTTTGCATGAGCAGGCAGCAGCGTGCAGGGCAGCAGCGTGCCGGGAGCCACAAGGAAAGAGCGGCACCGGTGCCGCCTACGTACACCCTTTAAGTGAGACCTGACCTCAGGGTAAAACTAATTCTGGGAACAATGACAAGCACCAAATTCTTCAGAGAATGGCTAGGGATGAATCAGACTGGCTGGATTTGTCAGTCAGATGGGGAGTTTCAGTCTTGTTTGATTAAACATCCCACATTTGTGCAAGTGCATGTGTGTGCCAGCACACTGTATGTGGCCATGATGGAAGAGGGATTGCGCTTACTCTTCCTCCTGGCATAGACCTAGCTTAGCAAGAGCAGATTTCTCAGGTCCTTTCTAGTGTCCTAGAAGTGTGTTTGGTGTACTGAAACCAGAAATGTGAGAGGAGCACACGTCACTGCTGGGATCAACCAAAGTTGTCAGAGAACCTCCAAAGAGTCAAAGGCTGAGCTTAACCTGAATCCAGTGCAAAACGTGGAGGGCATGAACCAAGAAAGGAGTTCTCCCTCCTACATTCCCTGTGGGTGTGAGAAGGGATTGGTGGGAGTGTCTAGTTTGAAGGACCCAGCATGCCTGTAAGGAAGGCAGAGGACTCTTTTTCCAGTGCCCACCTTCTGGAGATCAGTGCTGCTCTCCCAGGGACTGATTGTTCCATTGCCAACATTTTCATGATAACAAATTGTTCACTGGCTGGGGAGACAAATGCAATGCTCCTTCCCTCTCACAGCTAATTCCTCCCCCTATTCAGGTGCTGACCTGCCATCTCCCTCGCTCCAGGGAAGCACCGTGTGTAATGATTCGGGCCAAACTCTGCTCCCCACTCTCCCTTGGTGCTCTCTCCCGGTCAGTGCACCCCCAGCACACACAGCTTTCTTCTTGGTTACTTCACTCCAGCTGAACACAGTAAAATGCTTTGTCATCTTCATCTTTTTTTTCTTGTATTGTCCTAGAGGAATATGCTCCAGAATGCCTTCAGCAAGAGCCTCTAATCTGGAAGAGTCATTTCTCCCTCTGCCTCGCACAGTACAGGAGCAATGCAGTGGTTGCTGGCTGGAAAATTAGCCCAGGGAACTCTCTCCTCTGTCTGTCTCTCACCTCATTAGACTAGTGAGAAAATGTAATTGTAAGTCTCTGAGGCTTTCTCCTCGCAGGCTGACGGGGGATTGTGCTTCACAAGGGCTGGCAGAGAGCAAACCCCGCACCTGGCTGTATCCCTGCACCTCAGCTGAGCCTTCCCTCTGGAGCGGCACATCATACCCCGCGGTGCCTGCACAGTTTCCACCCCTCAGCAAAGTGCAGGTGTATCCCCTGCACCCGCTGTGGCTGCCACCCCCCAGAGCAGCCATCCCAGTGCCAGCTCCCCTCCATCCACGGGCAGACGTGCAGTGCTGCAGGTGCAGCACTGCAAGTGCCCACAGGAGTGGCACAGGGGGCTGGGCTGTTGCCCCAGCTGCAGGGAAGGACCTTTTCCGTCAGCAGCATTAGCTATGGGAGGACAAATGCAGAGTGGAAGAGCAGCAAAAAGGCAGCCCTGGAGCCAGCCTGGCCACGAGCCTTGGCTGTGCTGCAGGTGCAGGCAGCGCTGGGCAGCAGGGGAGGCTGTGTCTGAGCCCGCACAGGCCACCCAAACACAGGCTTCTGCCTGTTTGCCTTCAGGGCTACCTGCCTGGGCATGGGGAGATCACACTCTGTAGCCCCAGAACGGGCCCTGGACTGCTCTGGAGGCAAAGAGGTAACTGAGTGCAGGGACTGAAAACCACATGTGACCTATGGTGGTCGTGACTGACTCCTCTGTGGCCGGAGGCTGGGGCTGTGACGCTCCCACCAGCACAGACGGTGCAGGAGTGACAGAGGAATCTGAAGAGCCCTTCAATACCGACACGTTCCTTAAATGTCCCTCTGCAGCACCAGCCCTGCTCTGATTGTTACGACTGGATCTTCTTTTTCTGGACTATTCCACTCTAGATTAATTCCCCTGCATGCTTTAGCAACCCCGTGATTGCTAATTGCAGGCGCTCAGCATTTGCTGGGAAGCAGAGCCACGAGTCCAAATAAAACGGCAAGTCTCAGGGGTGAAACCCAGAGCAGAGCGGGATGTTACTCACACCAGCCTCCCGACAGGCGCACGTGTGCCTGTGTGTGTTTGGCGAGGTTAACAAAGATTAATACACAGAGGCTGTTTTTGGTGTGGAATGGGAAATGCTGAGGCTGAGTCTACCAACTACTTCAGAAATAACATGTCTGCCTTGTATTTTAAGGCAGGAAGCAACGCCTCAGCTGAAATCACTTAAACAAAAAGATTGCAGTGAGGGGCATAATGCAAGAAAGTAATAAGGTTTAAAACAGGTCAGAGCCCTTTCCCTGCTCCACTGCTCCTGAGTGAGATGCATTATTTAATGGTCTTTGGTCACCGCTGATATACTGTTGATGAAATAGATGATTTTGTTCAAAAGAGCATTAGAGAAGAAATATACAATACTGCATTACATTCCGGCACAGTTCTCTCTCTGGTAAAAGCCGATAGATTGAAGGTTTTTCCTCTTGACAGGAAAGCAAAGCAGTTGAAATGAAAAGTCTTACGAAATGACAAATACAAATGGTAATAATGCCACCATATTCAAAATTAAATTGTTGTAATTTTAGTTTCTGAGCATGGCAAAGTCATACAATATTCAGCACAGGCGTGGGGAGCAAAACCCTTTGGCAATAACGACACTGCCTCATGAGCTAACCAAACATCTTTTATAAAAGCGTAGAGCCTGATGGGTCTCTCCATCAGCCACAAGAGCTGTTGTGTTGTGGCTGCCCCAGACATGGAGAGCTTGGGTGCAGTACAGCGTTCAACCTAGAGATGTCTCTCCTAAAAGAAAAAAATGCTTTAACCGTCCAAAGGTGTTGAATGGGAGACTGGATCAATGGCAGTCTGCTGCCAGACCTCAGCGGGATCAGGAAGGAATAGCTGTCTCACCCTGTTTGTTTGCAGGCAGGGCTGCAGGAGGTGGGCACGGTGCTGGCTGCACCGGCGCTGTGGCACCCGCGGCAGTCACGGCATTGCTTCCTGGCACCGCGGTGCAAGCAGGGCTGAGTCGGGGCTGGTCCCACCAACACTCCTGCCCAGTAAGTCTGTGCACAGGGAGCCACCCAGACCCTGTAGCAAATGGGCATGAGGCTGCCTCTCCCATCTTCTTGCCTCTCCAAGCCACTGCAAATAGCTCTCGGTATTGGATCTTTGTGCTGCATCTGCACCGTGTTTGACTATCCTGCTGACCTTTCCAGTAATGCCTCTTTTATAACCTTCATCTTCTGCTGGGGTTAACGCCATCCCTGTACTTACAGACCAAGAATTCAATCTGTAGTGATAACGTGGAGCCCAGCTCTACGGCCATGCAATTACTCTCTCTGCGTCACTGTTTACGCTGTGACTTTCCTCGCGGTTAAACGCTGCTATTTTCCTTTGCCAGGCCCTGGGAGAGACTTGAGTTTGCCCTCGACAGGTTCAAGTCTCTTCTGCCAACAGAAAGATATTAGAGTGCATATAAATATTGTGTCTGTCCCAGCACAGGCTTTTAGCTGTGTGGCCCCGGACCCTCACGAAGTACGGCACAGGCAGTGAGTGGCTTGGGGTGCGCGGCACCCCGTCCCCTCCTCTGACACGGTGGGGTTCATGGCCTCAGAAGGGATTGCAGTGGGGTCTATGGGCACCGAGTGCTGTCCCCTGGGAGGGCAAAGCAGCACCCGGAGCCTCCCCAGCAGCAATAACCTGGAGGGACCCCACAGGCAGAGGGTCACCCTGAAACAGGACTAACCCCGGCTCCTCTCTATCGCCGTATCCCCCAATGGTGCATCAGTAAAATAAGAGCAGTGTGATCAACACAGAGGGCTTTGGGCTGGGCCCCTCATGCCAGTGGGGTCCGAGGTCTAACGCAGGAGCCATGCTTGGAGGGGCAGTGCCCGTGCCAGGCAGCCTGGCTCCGCCGCGGACTGTGAGCCATCCATTACACAGTAATGGAGGGAATGCAGCAAAAATGGCAGTGAGGGAAAGGAATACATCACTGGTAATTATCTCTAACCAGAAATCTCCTCCACTGCTCCAAGCCCCATCATTCCAGCCCTATTCTAATAAAGTGACACCTTTTTAATTATGGTAAGGACAAATCTGAAATTCCGGTAAGTAATTAGCATACATAATTTGCCATCTCTGACACAATGTGACTTTATCACAGGCTGGCTCGGTGCAAGGAAGAAGTGCAAGGCTGCTGTATATCCTGTTTTAATTTTAGAGAAACCCAAACTGTCCATTTATTTTTATTACAATGTATTTCTCAAGTAGTTGAGTGGACAGCACCGAGAGTGCTCTGAGAGTGCAAATAAACAGCAGCAGCCTTGGAATGTTAAATTTAAGGGTTGTTTTCAAGAACAGGACACTTAATTTAACAATAAACTATGTTTTTATGTACCTCCGTGATACCCACTGTTACCACGAGTACGGGCTGGCTGGGCCCATTTGGAGGTGCGCGGTACCCACTGAGCCATTTAGCCGGGTTTATTTTCAGTGAAAGGAAATGCCCATCAAACCGGAAAACACTTCACATTGCAATCTAATTATTTATTTGCCCTTCCAAAGGCTGCTTCCAGTTTATTGTCTTTCTCAGTTCTCCCCTGCTATTTGCATGTGTGCTCCAAGGGTGGTGCTTGGTTGTGGTAATGGGCAGAATATTAAAACCTCTAAACCGTGCCTGGCAGAGATTTGTCTTAAAGAGTCGTAATCCTGTGCAGCAGTAGGTGCACGATGTGGCAGGGTTCCTGGCTTGCCCGTGCTTCCAGGGCTAATGCCCCTGCAGATAATATATTTTTTGAAAGATGTTTACTCTGGGCTGAATCATGAATATTTCACATTTGAGCCTCGCTGTCCAGTTGTGATTAGTCGGATAAGCTGCATGGCTTTGTTCCTGCGCGATGACTGGGAAGTGCTCCCAACCTAAGTGCTTGTTTATGAACACATGCGTTTGATGTCTGATGTAGTAAGACATGAAAAATATGCTCTGATTTTTGGGTACCTTTCTGCAGGTGTTTCTACATGGCCCAGCACAAATACTCACCTGCCTTTGGAAGCTGCAGTGACCGAGAGAGCAGCAACTGTTGGGAAGAGGGAAGAAGCGTATCTGAAGGATTAAAAGCATGAACAAAGACTTCAGATTCTGAAATATCAGGTATCTGCTGCTCTCATCAGAGAGCAATATCTTTATTGTGAAATGGAAGGAGAGCTCAGTGGTGCTGGAGGGCGGGTGTGGGGAGCGGGGCAGGGGGCTGCCGTTGGCACAGCGCTCCCTCGGCACTGCCCAGTGCCGCAGCGGGTGTGCCAACGGGCCAGTGAGCCCAGCAGTCCTGCCTTCCTCAGGCACATCGTGCAGGCAAAGTCAAGTGAGTGCAGGAGCTGTGCTGTGCAGTGAGGTAGGAAAGGAGCACTACAAGTAAGGTAATGGTGAGCAGGAAGGGCTCAGTGCAGTGGGAGCTGTGCCCTGCAGTCCCCCAGCGCAGCACAGCCGGTGATGCCACGTTACTCTGCGACTGGCCATCCATCAGGATCTGGCAAAAAGAGCCATTTTGGTCTGGCAGCATCTGTTTGTGTTAGTTTGAAAGGCAGGATAAAACATTCCTCATAAATAATTAACTCATCAGGGCACACTCACAACAAGAATGAATTGTCCTGCAATGCAGCCCCGGAGGATGGGCTGCTCCTAGGGCGAGGGGTCCCTGGCTGGGGAGAGGACCCCTGGCAGCAGCAGCAGCAGCACTGGCAGGGGGGTCCCAGGGAGACAGAGTCCAGCTGTGCCCTGGGGCTGCTGCAGGATGTGCTCACAGCAGGCTCTGCCCTGCTGTTACAAGGGTGTCAAGCACAGTGACTCAAGCAGCTTCAAAACTAATGGGATGTTTCTTCATTCAGGTAACAAACACTTTGGAAGTACTCCCCAAAAAAATCACATCCCAAGCTGGTAATCTGTCAGGAGGTGGGTACATCACAGGCCTTTGCAGAGCAGATGAGCCTGACTGGTCCTGAGAGGATGGAGACTTTGCCTGCACTTTGCATGTTCTGGGCTGGACGGAACCGTGGTGTTTCTGTAGGCGTGTGCTGGGATCCTGGCAGCCCTGTGCAAGTGGGAAAGTGGAATCTGAACTTTCATTTTGGGAAGGTAACTTTCAGTCATTGCCTTGCTCAACATCTTGGGAGAGACAGGAACATCAGCATGGATTAATTAATCATTTCAGTGTGGTGTGAGCTCAGGTAACTGGTCTGGCACATCTTTGTTTCACACACACGGTGAAACTCTCTGAGGAGCCCAGGGAGGCTGAAGATTTGAAACATTCTTTGGAGCAAATGATCAGAATTGAAATGTCAGCTATTGTAGATCCCAAATGACATCCAGACCCAAGCGTTTGCAGAATTGTCTTTACATCAGCAGTACAAAGGGAGGCTGTTGCCCCAGGCAGGGACACTAAATATCACCATTCCCATGGCAAGGGTGGCTGTCCTGCTTGTAGTGTTGGCAGACACTCAGGGTGCTGATGTCTCAGCTGAGCGCTGTCCTAGGTCTTCCTCGCCGATCAGAGCATCCCTCACCCTACTCTCACCTCACCTGAACCCCCTCCCATGGCACGATGGGCAGAGGCTGCACTGGTCCTCCCATGCCATCCCCCACCACACAGCCCTTCCCAGCACACCACAGCCCCAACACCCACACGGGGCTCCAGATTTGTCTTTTCTTGTCTGCATTAGCAGAAGGGAGATGCATTAATAAGGCCGGGGAAGCAGGCTCAGTGGCAGCCCTCTCTCTGCTTGAGCAGGAGTGATTGCTGCGCAGATCGCTGGGAGGCAGGAGGATATAACCCTAATGTCTGCACCTCAGGACATGCCATTAAAAAGGCATCTGCACTGACACAGATCTGTTGTTTATCAATAACCTGACAAGCGTTTCCCCTGCAGCACGGAAACACCTCCATGAGGCGGTGGAGCCGCCGGAGCGGTCTCGGCTGGTGCCCCGCAAGCCACACGCCAACGTGCCCGGCCCACACCGAGACCCAGCAGCAGCCTGCGGGCAGCGAGTCCCACCTGAGACAGCAGTGGAGGAGCACAGCTGAAAAATGAACAGGGTAAGGGGCATGTAAAAAAATGCCACTGTTTGATCTTCACTGTTGGCAGTTCAGTGCTTCTTTTGGGGAACTTTCTGGCACTTTATATCAAAGAGAACTTTTACGTGTAAAAACTGACCTGAGTCAGAAGTGAAAGATGAGGAACTTACCAAACCCAAACTCTTTCAGTCTGACAAAACCATGATTTTCTGTCTGGTTTTGTCCTTTTGCTTTGCCCATCTCCAAAAATCAATGTTTTATTTGACCCAAAGTCTTTTTCCCCACTTCCCATCTTTTTCCAAGCCGGAAGATCCACATGGTCTTTGGATGGACAGTGCAGGAGCAGGGCTGGCCTGGACCAGACCTCACCCCACACATCACCTCTGCACTTCCCACGGGAGCAGGGGCAGCTCAATACTCCCCATCCCTGGGCTTGCTCCATAGTTCCGACAGAGCAAAAATCCTCAGAGTGAGAGTGGCAGCTGCTTCAAAGGGCCTGAAACCATCACTATGTCACCTCCCAGCTCCAACCCCATACACCTCCATACAGCACAGAAACACACAACAGTTCTCAGACTCGCTTGGGGGTTGTTCCATCCCCTTGTTCCTGTTGCTGGTGCTGCCTCTGCTCATCCTCCACGTCCTGCCGGGGCTGGGGGCCTTGCACAGCTTTGCCTGCTGTCCAGTGCACAGATGAATCAGCACTGCCTTAGAACTTCAAATTACGTGTAGCTTTAGTTAATTAAATGTAAAATCATTGGAATAAAATTATCCTTTCATTAGAAATTAACTCACTGCTTAAGACTTCAATAATTACTTTTTTCTTCCCAAACCACATACAAAATGGTCAGTTAAACAGTATGTAAAAAAAATAGTTTAATGGCCGCATAGCAATCAAGATTACTATTATTTAAGCACAAGCTATTAACATGTGCAATGAGGTATTAGCTAATAAATTATCTTTATAAAATTAAATTGTAATTTTATCACAAGTTTTACAGAGGTTATGGTTTTTAATGGCTGTATTTAGCTGTGGCACTAAGCATGCCGCTTTCCTTCATTACTTCATTAACACTCTGCATTTATACTCTTTCTTATTTTATTTTAGGCTTAATTGATTTATTTCTTGTCTCTGTGGGGAGCCACTTGGTCTCTGCCATTGCACAAGGGCCTGGTGTCCACCATGGCCCCGAGCCCAGGGACAGCTTGTGCCCTTGCTTTGCCTTCATACAGGGAGAAGTGCTGGGATGCTGCAAGGAATTCATCCCCAGCCTTGGTCCCCCTGACCCTGCGTGTGAGGATGGGATGGAGAACCCCTCTGGGGTACCCTGGCACCACGAGGCACCACGAGGCTGGTCTCAGTGCTGCAGCTGCGCTGAGCAGCTGAGACAGGAGCACAAGTTGCCCCCATGCCCTCAGCTCCTCGGCCCCTGCAGCGTTGCACACCTGTGCTCATGGAGGAAGAGATCACAAGGAACAGTTTCATCCCTTCTGCCAGTGTCTGAAAGTTGGATCACGCTTTGTGGAGCACCGCTCCACGCTGGTGCCACATCTTGTTCTCCACCCCGTGGCTTGTGCTGATGACAGTGGAGCAAAAGGTAAGAAGATCCCCACCCCACCATGCAGGGCTCCCACCACCCCAGCCCCCACAGCACAGGGCTCCTGCTGTCCCGGGACCCCCAGGCCCGAGCTGTCCCCCTGCTCCAGTGCAGCGGGGCTGGGAGCAGCCCTGGCAGTGACGGCGGCCGTGGCACCAGTTATAAACATCCTCTGAGAGCTGCCAGCAGACAGATATCCTTGAGACTCACCTCCATCTCCTGCTCAGGTCACAGGGAGATTTAGAGATGGGGAGCTGTAGTTAAGGTCCAGATCTGCTATCTGAACTTGAGTGATGGAGGACACATTCCCGGACATGTTTATTGTCACCCGGCGGCCCGCAATCCCCCTCTCACGGAGCCACCTCCATTCCCCGTATAATTCATGGTCTGACTCTGTGGTGGAGTGACTGATAAGGCCTTCACGCCGGGCTTGCTGGCCACATGTCTCAAGGAGACTCCAGAGGAGCTTCGGCACAATATAAATGTGGCTCTGTGTCAGCCTCAAACCCCTGGAAAATTCCCTGTCTCGAGAGTGCAGCATTTTAAGTAATAAAACCATAGAGAGATTACAACAAAATGTGACAGGAATTTATAGCCCTCTGCATGAACCTTTTACCTTAAGATGGAACAAAGTTGAGGGAAAAAAATTGCGTGGTTCACTTAGGTAACCTTTCCAACAAGCTCTCCTCAGCTCCTGGCCCCACATTCCTCTCTGCTGATTTAATAGCAGGAAAAAACAGCCCTACTGAAAGTGGGAAGCGAGCAGTGCCTACGCTGCTGCTGCTTTAACCCTCGCTGCTTCCTCCCTGCACAGCGTTTCAGAGCAGAAGCCAGGTGCTGCCAGACCCTGAAGTTGTACTGGAGGATGGTTTAAACTCCTGCTCCTGGCTGTGGCTGGTGGTAGCTGGCAAGCAGTGAAACTGGGCAGGTCTCACGGAGGGGAAAGGAGCAGTTTCTATTCCTTTTATTTATTTTCCCTTGAGAGACACCAAAAATCCTGTAGCATTTGTGATTTCTAATGAGAATAAGGGCTAAGCAAGGGCTTCTGTGCACTCATACCCTGATCACACAGGCTACGCTTTTAAGTGCTGTGTCCTCCATACTGGGATGTGTGTGTGTTTATTGCCTGTGAAAGGGTCACGTCGCGTAGCTAAGCAGATTCCTGGCTCTCCCTGATACTGGATTTACTGCTACTTTCAGCAATAAAGAGTAGAATTAATCCTGAGTTTACTAATCCAAAGAGTAAACAATATCCAGTGGAGACACTCAGGCAAGATAAATGCAAGGGAGTTAAAAGCAAACGGAGTGAAATCATTCCGCTCCAAGCTAAGGAGTCATTTGAGGAGCATGAAGCCTCCACATACAGTATTATCAAATTGTTAATAAACGTTTCCAAAGTCTGTAATATTGGGAAGATTTTCCTTCCAATTCATCACGATAAGAGGTTTTATATAGGAAGCATGCTCGGTGCTGGGCAGTAACTCCATGCTGTGCAATCTGTCAGTTAAGGTAGCCTCAGTCAGAAAGGACTGACCATGGCTGCTCATAGCAGTTTAAGACTTGGGAGACTAGTTTCCTGTTATTTATTTAAGGCACTTAACTTAAAAAAATTCCCTTCTATGGCCTATGGAAATAAATAAATTCTGAGGCAATTTCTCCTCAAATGCTCCAATACTTCAGAACTGGAATACTGTTCATACTGCATTTGCAAAGAACCAGGGAAGACACAGCAGCCTCAGCAGTGCCCCTGCTCTCGGATCGGGACCTGGGCTTAAACAGCTTAGAGGCCCTCAGTTTCAACTGTTCAGTTCTGCCAAAGAGCTCAATTACTTTTAGTTCACAGTTGTCCAGTACGTGGCTGTGTCCATGAAGGGTCACTGGCCCTGGGCCAGGCTGAGCACACAGCCAGGGACTACTGCTCCCTCCCAGGGCTTCTAGGTACCCTGAGAGTACTCAGTTGCTCCCAAGGAGGATCCTGTGGCTGCTGAAAAGCAGCACTGTGAGTTACTGTGTATTCTCTCCTGTCATTTTGTAAAACCTGGGGCCAAATCTCAGAGGATAAATTAAAGTTAACTGTGCCAAAGGGTGCATTTCTCAGCTGCTTATTAGACGCTGAGCGCTGGAGCTGTGCATGGCACCAGGCAGTACTTGCACTGCAACAAAGGGCAATCCTCCCCAAAAAAGGGAGAAGGGGTCACACAACCCAGTAACCTGCATGCCACAAAAGTATAGTAAAATAACATACAATAATCAGGGCCACTAGTTCTGCAGAGAGAGAATATACACTCAGTGTGGAAGTGAAATCATATCTCAGCCCCAGGAAAGAGCTGAGGCTCCTCTGAAGAACAGAGGATAGAACTGCTGCCTCTGGATAGAGAACTTCTGTCTCCAGTACAAAAAACCCAACATTTTCAACAGCACTGCAGTCCTATACAGTATTTTTTGGCACCTTTTATATTATCTTGGGTCACTGCTGTGCTTGTTATGTAATTGAAGGCAGTGAATGTGTTGCTACTGTCCATTTGGTGCACCAGACTCATAGCTTCACGTTGGTTTTTGGCCTGGAAGAAACTGTGGCATGGCCCTGGAGAATACTTCCCCCATGTTAATTAGTGTGGCACCGTGTAGACCTGCATCACAGTTCTTGTTTGCAAGTCAGAAATAATATTTGATTGTTAATTGTAATGGTTAATAACTTTTAAAGATACTAACTTATATTTCTGTAGACAGATTTTATAGCTACCAGATACGACAGAGTAAAGTTCCAGGGACCGTTTTAAGAGCAGTACCTGTGTGAATCAACAGGAGCAATACAAGGATGCTCTGAATAGGGCTGGGGAAGCCTCCAGAATGTGTCTGGCCAGCAGCTCGGGTGGCACATTGGCCGTGCTCATCCATCAGGAGCTGAGGGCTCTGCTGCTGTACCGAGCGGTGATGGCTCAAGGCCCTCAGACTGGGAAGGTTTGGCTCCTGACCTATACTTACAACCCATTTTCAGGTTCAGGATTGTAACCAACTTCTTTTTGAACTTGAAATGAGGCAGAAACTGGAAAGGGAGGAAAAAAATCCTGATGAATGTAAACTTCCTCCTATAGAAGAGTGTTTTAATTTGTCATACTCGTGCAAGAATAAGTTGGTTCGGTAAAGAAAAGAGTACAAATTATCAGCCCTTCAGAGCTTTCCCATTTAACCACTTTATGGCAATACAACTGCCCATAACATTTGCTTTTAAAGCCCGTGATGCTGAGTGTAGTTATTACATTGCATACATAAAAGATGTTTACAATTTTTTATATATATGTAAAATGTTGATCCCCTGGGCCACATTGATTTGTGCTGGCTTCACGGCTGGCTTGGTGCGGGGATTTCCCAAAGAGATGTGATTAGGCTGCAGGGAACTTTCCTTCTTTTTTCCTGTCTCCTCCTTACCAATTTAAAGGGCCCATTTCGCGTTCCGTTCACGTCAAAGTTTCCAGGTGCTGTCGGGAGCACACGGCACAGGCTGGATCACGCTCCTCATTTGCCAGAGGTGGTCTGCCTGGAGATGAAGTTGGGGTGATTTATCTGTTCTCAGTTGTTTCTACAGCTGCCAACAGAATTGGGATGAATGCATTACCTAACCCACAGCGGGCAGCAGCGCAGGGTGGTGGCACTGGGTGCTGTGGTAGACAAAGTATGGCCAGAGGGCTGAGCCCCAAGCCGGCTGCTGCAGCCTCCTCCCCTCTCAGCAGTGAGTGATCTTCACTGCTCTTTGGGGGTCATCCTTCTCTTATCCTCCAAAGCTGCCCTGGAGACTGACCAGACTTTCTTTGCCTTGACCAGGGCCACAAGCAGCATCTGCCAGCGGTACCCACAGCGAGTGCCAGCGGTGTGATGGTGCGGACCTGGCACTGCCACCCTCACCACAGCCCCCCACCACAGCCCCTCGTCACTGCGCTGCAGAGATCAGCCCTGACTGCCTCTCCCCGTGCCGCAGGTACCCGTGGGGGTTGGGCTGCCAAAGATCCAACCCTGCAGAGAATTTGGTAAGTTCCCATTTTTGTGAAGCAGAGACATAAGGAACTGAAAGGACAAATAATTTCCCAGTAATTTGTTTTATAATGAGCAGCGGGTTGTAATTAAGATGGTATTCATTGCAAAGAAATTAACTGTTCTCCAGCAGAGAAGGAAAAAAGTGCTTCATAGTTTCAATCTTCAAACTTTGACAAGCTAATCTTTAGAGCAAAATAATAATGGGGGAAAACATTTGAGATTTCTCATAAAAGCTCATGGAAGAATGAACAAACTCCAAGGTGGAAAGTATCCAAATTTTAAACAGTGTGTATGTAAAAGGGATCTGAATAGGTCTGAATGGGTGGAAAAAGGGAGGCAACATGCAAGATGCTTCGTGCCTCCAGCCCCTGAAGGGAGTGTTTCACCCTCAGCTCCATCCCAGTGATGCTGGTGCAGGGGGTCGAAGGATGCATGGGTCTAAGAAAAGAAATTTATGATTTATTTACAGAGCCATGGTGACTCATCCTGGAGGTGATTTGGGAGAAAATAAAAGGCCACATCTTTAGATATTCACTGCATTTAAGAAAAAAATACAATATGACTATTTGTATTGTTTCCCCTTCTGGAAGAAGAGCAGAACGGTTTTATCTGTATATTATACAACTTTTAGAGGCTCTAAGTGTAATCTGGGATATGAGGCACTGTTCAGCTTTGCACAGGTATCTGGCAAAATGGTTTAAACATTCATTAAATATAGAATGGTAAAATACCTTGAGTATCACACCCAACCAACACAGTTTCTGCTGTGGAAAATCATGTCTCATTAATCTGTTAGAATACTTTGAACCTACCAACATATAAATGGATAAAAGAGAATATCTTGACATATTTTTAGACTTTCAAAAGGCTTTTAATGAGGTCTTCCCACAGGATTTCTTAGGAAACAAGATAAAAATGGGGTAGGAGTTACAGTAGCGTTATGAATCAATAAGATGGACTAGGTGGAAGGAAACAAAAGTGGTGGGTAGTCTTTTATTAATCAGTGTGCAGGGTCACTAGCAGCGTGCTGCACAGTTACACAGTCTCATGGCAGTAACATGTTAATTACTGAGCTGCAAAAGGAAGCAGTTGTATTGATTAGCTAAATTCACAAAAAAATAAAGAAATTCGGAGAAGTTTGGCCGAGGCAGAAGAAGGAATGATGTGGTAGGTGGAGAGGTTGATGTTGATGTATTTGAATGCTCTAAAACCCCCAACTTCCCCAGCATATCGCTGATCAACTGGGACAGCCAGGCGTTGCTGAGACCTTGGACAGCACGTGTTCAAAGGCAAATGCCAAACAAGATGCCAGTGGCCCAGAATGAGAAACAACAGGAAACGTTAACGTGTCTGTCAGTGAGTGCCTGGTGCCCCTCCTCCCTGTGTCTCGAAAGGCAGCACGGAGCTGGGCTGGGCTCAGAAGGCAAAGGGGAGACGAGCTGGGGGCTTGGGAATGGTCTGGTGAGTGTGAAAGGATTGTGGGCATTAGCACGAGCCGCTGGAACAGGGTCTGCCCCTGCTCCCCTCCCCAGCACATGGACACGGGGATACTGACAGCAGTGCAAAGACAGGATACAAAACACAAGGACTGACGTTCTCATGTGAGGTGGAGTGATGGAGACCACAAGGGGCTTAAGCTAAATGTTGGCGGCCAAGAGAAAGCTGTGATGAGGGGAAGCCCTGACAGTCAGAGATCAGTTCTGTTACTTGTGAAGGGATTGTGTTGGACAAGGGGAGGCTGTTGCAGTGATGCTTGAGCACTGTGGCTCCAAAGCCATACACTAACTGTACTAACAGCAGCATGGGCAGTTGATCCTTGCATTGCAGGGTTTAGAAAGCTTAGGGCTGCATGTTCTGTTTTCTGAGTAGTTTCTCTTATTGGTGTTCTGGAAATCCATTCCAATTAGATACCAATACTTGGGCTTCCAATCCAGGGCGCAGGATGTGGTGCAGGGAGGTGACACGTGAGTGGTCCCTGCAGGTGAGTCTCATGAGCATGGCTTACCTCCACAGGCAGCTGTAATAATCATACTTCTCATGAAACTCTGGTTTCATGCCTTCAAATTAGATCTCAGCACATAAAAAAAAAAAAAAAAAAAAGGAAAAGGAAGAAAATCAATGGTCTGTCATTGCAAAGCCCAGCTCTGCCTTGCTCGCACAGATGCCTGCAGTGCCCTTTCCTTGTGCCCTGCTCTGGTGCATGGTGAGAGCAGGTCTGTCTGGGCACCAGCTCCCAATGTGCCGCGGGGCTGGGTGCCAAGCAGGATCCCTTTTAGAGGCACCTATGGAGAGAGGAGCTGGCAGTGAGGGACCTGGGCTTCACTCCTCTTTTCTAAAGCACCATGTTTGCAGAGGGGGCACCAGCCCTCCTGTCCTTTGCTGTCCCATGTGATAGCTGCAGGTGTCGGTAGGTTTTTACCCCTCTGTGGCATACCATGGCTGGCAGAGGACGTGCCACAGCAACACCTGCAGTGCACCAGAACAGTTTCCCCAGTACCAAACCCCACAGCCTGGAGGGGCCCCACTGCAAACCACTGCTGCACTGGAGAGCTCAGGCAGCTTAATTGTCTTGTTAAATATAAATGGACTGGTGATTTCTTAAGACTGGAAGAGCATGGAAGGCCATTAGGAGGAGGATAATACCAGTGGTATTTAAAAATTAAAATCTGCTGTAGCCAATCAGCCGCAGCAGCATTTGTCCTTCGGAGTCTGACTTTGATAGTCACTCGTGGATGTTATAAACACAGAGGCTATGCTTGCAGCTAAGCAATAAAGTGACTGGTGCATTTCTTTTTACTTTATACACCACTGTATTGATTTTGTAGTTTATTTTTTCTTGGAGGAGAAACTAAGGTATTGCGATTTCATTTAGGTACTGCATTATAATTTCCCCGATGATTTTGTCAAATGTTCCTGAAGGAGAACACCTTCTCACAGTGAGCAGGATTCAAAGACACAGAGCCAACTAATCCATACCTAATTGGATGAAATCGTTATGCACTTTCCCTCCTTTTGGATGTTTTTTCAGAGTTCCTGGTTCCTCAGGGATCCTAAAAGCCACTGAAGAGGTTATTATAGTATGTCCTCAGGGATGTTTAATACCCTAGCCCTGTTCAGACATGCAAATAATCTAATTCAAAAGCTTCCTAATTAGCAAGCCAGCTACAGTTCTGGATAAGGGGGGGGGGAAGAGAGAGAGAGAGAGAGAGAGAGAGAGAGAGATCTAAAAGGACTGTGCTTTTTCCTTTTATAGGCTGCTATTGTGCAAAAGGCAGCATAATGGATAAAAAGTAATTGTTCTGATTTTAATTGCGATCCACTATTTATAGTTTTGTTCTGTCATCTGAGTAATGAGGGGGTTTTGTTCATCCAGCTTCACTAAACATGCTGCGGCTCCGTTTACACAGAATGCGCCTGGTGTTTCCTCTTGGAAGCACAATCTTGCAGAGCAGAGATGGTCCAAGTAAAAGATGTTAAGCTCGTTAATGAATTAGCCATTTAATTAACATAATTAGGGATAATTATTTTCTTTTAATCTATTGCCAATTTTAGGACAATTAAACTAAACAATGGTGAAGCAGAGCACAGAGGGTCCTGTGCAACCCTAGTAACTTGCCCTAAATAAAGCACTATGAAGCACTGGGGTTGTGAGTGTGGATGAACACGAGGGCAGGCTCCCAGCTCTCCTCCATGGTCCTGCTGCAGAGAGCTGCTAGCCTGTGACTCCCACCTCTGCCATGAGACCCCCATCGCCACAAAGAGCTTCTCCTGCCAGGACAGTTGGTGATGAGACCGTCCCTACCAAGTGCTCACCAAGCTGCTGGGGGGCAA
This sequence comes from Urocolius indicus, assembly GCA_013401255.1. Taxonomy (NCBI): domain Eukaryota; kingdom Metazoa; phylum Chordata; class Aves; order Coliiformes; family Coliidae; genus Urocolius; species Urocolius indicus. The sequence continues at coordinate 359,495 of WBNH01001833.1, read as the reverse complement.
ACCACCCACCACTGCTTGTGGGGTCAGAAGCTCTGCTGCTACTGCACTGAAATGTGTGCAAAGGCCAAAGATTACATTTATAATGAACAGAAATAGTTCCTATGAGGCAATGAAGTATTTCCTTGGTGTTGGGGCATTATTGTCCTAATAGAAAAAACCCAAACCAAACCAGACAAGCCCATGCCCTGCCCCAGGAAGCCCTGCTGGGAACAGGGATGCCTGAGGAACTCTGAATGACCCAAATGTTTCTAGTAATAGTGGACTGCTTTAGGCAACTTGACACACAGTCTGACTACAAGTTCTGTCTGTAAGGTGCGTGCAGCTCAGTTCATTTTCCTGTGATGCTTTCTCGGGAGCATTCCAAGTGGCCAAGAAAAGTTGTTTTAAAAGGTGTCACTAGTCACTCTGCTGGAAGGATGCCACAGGGGCACCACAGCAGGGCAGGCTGTGGCCAGGGAAGGAGCAGGGGATGGGAGGACTGGCCTGGCTCCAGCACCACAGGGCATCCATCAGTTTTCTGCTGCCGAGTCTCACGCCCCACGTTCTGGGTGCTGAACTCTGTCCCGCAGGCTCCAGGCACAGTCCCACCTCCCTCCCTCATTGCACCCCAGACACCCAGAGTCCTTCAGCCTGTTTGCAGGTGGTGACCCTGAGAGGCAGCGAGCTCAGGCCAAGCGCTGGGCCTTGCCAAGCCTGTCCCTCCAAGCGACTGCTCTCCACTGCACGTGGCACTGCCAGTCAGTTCATTATCCCATTAGATTCCCACACAGCACCTGCTCAATTGGAGCCTCGTGTGCTAGCAATTAATATGTTATGCCCTGATTAATTAGCAGGGTTAATTATGATTGCTGTTGCTTAAACCTATGTTGAGAGAGATGGCATCATGTTGCTGTGACTTGCAGTGCTGAGCATGTTCCCCTGGGATGCGGGACCAGCACGTGCTGGCAGCGGGGTCCCTGTGGTGCTGTGGCCATGGGAGCCCTGCCCCAGCTCACTCCAGCCAGCACTTCTTTAAAGGGCAGCACCTCCCAGCTCTTGCTAATGGGCACAAACCCAACCAGTTCATCCCACAGGCACTGCAGGGGCTGTGGCCTCCTGTGCATTTGTCCCCATTTTTCCCAGCATGACTTTAAAGCCAGTTATTTACAAGAGCAGAGCGCAGTCACCAGACTGGTACCAGCCTCAGCCTTTGCAGATCCTCTGGGCTTCCACAGTCTTCAGGAGATTCGGGGCAGCTCCACAGGCACTCGTGCCCATGCCTGGGAGCCATGGCCAGGGCCACCTCAGCTAGATGATCTTTCAAAGTCCCATCCAACCCTTAAGATTCTGTGTAATTCTGGGCTGGACAAGAGCTGTGCAGCCAAGGGCCCAGCGGCACCAGGGGAAGGATTCCTCGCACTGCATCTGCAAAAGCTGGATGAGAAGCACAGGGCAGGCTCAGACCTGAGCACAGCTGAGCAGCGCTGGCTTCCCATAAGGCTTTTGATTTGTCTCTGTGTGAAATAGTGAGACTTGGGGCCTTTTTGGCAGTTGTGAGTGAGAGATGACCACCCTTCTCATTGACTTATCCTTTTGAAGCTATCATCACTCATTTCTCTTGGGAAGAGAATGTGAGGCACTGGTAAATAATATAGGGTTGTGTATTTCTTTATCTCCCATAGTGTGTTGTCTCCTACATGCTGTTCTGTTCTAACAACATCCATCAAGACAAATGCATACCTGAGAACAGCCTCCCTCAAACCTCAGAAATCTTTCTCTGAGGTCACAAACTGTACAGGAAAGACAAAGAAGAAACAAGAAGGGAATCACACAAACAATTAAGGTTTTTTTTTTTCCCAGAGACACGGAGGATTCCCCGCGTCTGCACAAGGCAAGCACCAAAATAAGAATGCCACATCTCAAACACAAGGCAATCTATTATTCTCAGAGCAGTAACATGATACATTATCAGCCACCTTATCCTAGCAAAATGTATCATTACCTGCACTTTCTGCACTTTCCAGATCAATCCACTTTAAAAATGTAGTAATATAGAAGGGTATTAGGTACTAGAAAACTCATTATGAAAATGGCGCACTCAAATTCTTTAAAGGTGATATTTCATAAAATATACTATGCCTGGCTCTTGGCTCAATCATTCTTTTTAATAGCTCCATAGCAGCCAGAAAATAAAGTATTCATGAAGATTGAAGAAGATGATCCCATGAACTTCAATTTAATTGGTGCAAATTAAAACGATCCATCTTTTCACGCTGCCCGTCTATCTCCAATCATCAGTGCACCGCACGTCCAGCACCCTGATTACAATTATCTTTTAATAGGAAAACTTGTCACTTTTTGTGTGATTTACATAAGCTTGCACAAACTTACTGGTATCATTTAGGGTTGGAATGTATGATTTCTCTTTTCATTCAAGTCCCCTGATGTAGTTGGGGGGAAAGGAGGGGGCCCAGAGGTGAGGTGAGCTCTTGGCAGGGGGCTCATTTACTGCACTTAAAGCCTGGACTTGTACAAGAAGGATGCCAGAAAGCAGCCTTCAATACATCTTCATTCTCCAGACCTCCCCCCAAAGAAGTGCTAATGCAGCCAGATTTCATGGTGTCTTTGCAATGACCATTGCAATTACAATACAAAAACCTAGATGACATTTTGACTTTTAATTAGGAGGGAAATGATGCTGGTCCCTGCTGATGGCTCTCTCTCTCCCTCCAACTGCTCCTAGCACTCCCGTCCTGAGAAGGTACCCTGCAGGGTTTAATAAGCCATCAAATCATAGTGGTGCGGGACGTATTCTCAAGAGTTCAAATAAAATTACCATAAATGTATGTTTACTGTTCCTGGCCCAGTGTCTGGGATCTGGCTGAGGGCCCTCCAGCCAGGAGCAGCAAAAAGAACCCCCAGTATTAATTATTGTTACTATCGTTATTACTGTTTTCTTTGTGGTGGCCACAGTCCAGCAGCGAGGATGCTGCAGGATGATTCATTGCCTGCAGCCATTTATGTATAATACGTTTCAGTTTTGTTTCCTTATCTTTGAAAGGCAACCATCCTTATCACAGATGGCTTCCATGCCTTCAGATGTCGTGAGATTTAGCTCTGTGTTCCGAGGCTGGCTTTTCCTATGCACTGAATAATTAGCATTGTTTAGCTTTTGTCCGTGCGTTCCCTGAGAGCGTGAACCCGAAACGAGAGGCAGGTGACACCAGAACATCAGACGCAGCCCGTGCACTCTCTGTGCTCTCAGGGAGCCTGCTCACACCTCTGCTGAGGCACAGGGGGGGCTGGTTTTTAACAGGCACTGATTTCCAGCTCCCTCTGCGCAGGGTGATGGAGGGTGGCTGCGGGTGCTGTGCTCTGCCGGGGCCCCCGCGCAGCCTCGCAGGGTGTCAGTGCTGAACCTCTTAGCACATCCACTGCAGAGCAATTTTGAGGACTTCTTTGCGGGTGGAGTTCAAATGGAACTCGTGGCTGATCTCATTAAGCACTTGTCTCATTTTGGTGCATGAATATTAGATCGGAATGTGTGTGAGCAGGATGCTGCAGAAAGGAACATTTTTCTTCTCAGCTCGGCTCTTGGCGCAGCTCTGGGTGCTGCTGGACTGATGTCCCAGGCTCAGGTCCTGCCTGCTGTGCCTGGGCATGGCGACAAAGCTGCTGCCCTGAGCATCTGACAGGCAGATGCTCACCGTGGCCCAAGATGTCGGTGGGAGGTGAGGGTGGGCAGCAAGAGGGCTGCGGTCCCGGGATGGAGGGATTTTGGGAGTGTGCCATGTCAGAGGACGCTCCCTGTGCCTTCCCCACACCAGACTGCCAGTGGTGAGGGTGAAGGCAGGGGCAGCTCGGGGAGAGACAGCCATGGCTGGCAGGGGGTGCAGCCCAGCTCCCCTCCGGGCTCCCCCCGGCCTGGGTGCCCCTCCAGACGCTGCTCCCCAGAGCCTTCGCCCTCAGTCTTTTGTCAGAGCAAACAACACTGGTCGCTGTGACCCAAATAAACTCCAATCCACTTGATCTATCAGGGAAACGTGCGGCGCTGACCTGCCATAAATCCCGGTGTGGCGGGAGAGGCAGCGGCACCTCCTCGCTGCTGGCCCCCGCCGGCCGCCCACCTGCACGCTCCCGGTAAGCAGGTAATCATGAGCTGCCACAGAAAGGTGACCCATTACCGTGATGGATTTGGTGTGAAAAACAAATGGACTGAGACCTGCGGATTGCTGTCCTTCCTGCACCTTGGCCTTTTGTTCTGTCATATCAATATCCGCACGGGGCCTCATTACCCGCCGGTGCTGTGCTGTGAGGGGAGCGCGGGGTCAGCACCGGCACTGTGCCCAGCCGTGCCGGGAGCCTCACCCCGGACCACTGCCCCAGCCCCCTCAGCCCCACGCTGCTGCTGGGGAGGGTCCCACAGCACGCTCCAGCCCACAGCCTCCCCACAGCCTTCTCCTCCAGCGCTGTTGCCTCTTCCCCGTGTGCACAGTCATCAGGACGCTGCATCTGCTGAACAAATCTGGGGACACGATCCCTTTTGATTCCACTTTCTGTCCATCCTGGGACCCCCGAGGGCCGGGGGTGCTGGATGGTTGGCCAGGGAGCCGGCTGTGCCACACACGGCTCCCAGAGCCAAGCTCTGTGCTGTTTGCTCAGCACTGAAGACGAGAAGTTAAAAAAAGGGAGATGTTTTACACCATATGCCAATCCAGTAATACAAACAATTCACTAACACATCAGCAGTATATTGAAGTGCTGCAGAGCAGATTTGCTCTTTTCTCTCCCAGTGAGGCTCAGTCCTCTCGATGGTGAACGGGCTCATTCTCGCCACCACCTGCCGAACGAGCTGCCGGAGCTGAACCATGCCCTGAACGTGGCCGGGCCCAGCCGCAGCAGCCGGAGCCTCCCCGGGGAGTGAAGTGTGGGGACGTCTGTGGTGGCGCAGGGAGGAGGAGGCAGAGCCGTCAGAGCTGACCTTGAGGCTGCCTGAGACTGACCCTGAAGCGGCGAGATTCTCCATTCTGTTCACAGGCACTGTCATCTCTCACCTTGCGGAGCGCGCTCTCCTTGCCCATTTATCATCACAAATGTTTCTATTTAGGCTTATTTGTTTGTACAGTTAAGCCCTGTTACATTTACACCAAGAAGAAGGACAAATTGTGATTTTATCCAATGTTAGATCATATCACTCCTTGCTACAACATTCGCAGCATTAATAAGGATAAAGGGAGACTTTGGAGAAATCCAATAACACAGCACATGTGATAACGGCCCAGCGAAAGCGCTCTGGGGAGGGAGTGCAATTCCACAGCACACTCTGCCTCGGGTGCTCCCTTTGTGCACACCTTGCTTTGTCTCACCAGGAAGGGATTTCTGAACTAGCTGAGTGTGGCTCACAATTGCAGCGGCAGGGTCCTGCTGCTAACGAGCGAGCGCTGCTCTGCCCACTGCAACCCTTCATTTCCTGAAGGATGTCTTGCTTTTACACAAAGCACTGGATGCCTGCAAGACTCCCAGCTCTTCCCAGCAGCACTCGGTGCAGAAATGGGCTTTTTAAATAAAGACAGAAGTGGTGGCAGAAACGTGCCAAAACAATGGCAAGCCTGGGAAATAAGAGCAACATGAAGACAGAGAGCGGAACCCAGCAAGCAAGCTGGAGTGCGAGGATGCAAACCCATGGCTGAGCTGAGGTTTCCAGTGGAAAGCCCACAGCGTAAGGAAAGCTGACCCTTCCTTAATCCTGTGCTGCAAGAAGTATTTGCTCAGGCTGGTGTCCGGCTGCAGGAGCAGCTGGGGCCCGGCTGTGCCTTCCTCCTGCCTCCCCCTCGGCACATGCAGCAGTGCGGGGCCAGGCCAGCCCCAGGGTCCCTTCCGCAGCGGCTCAGCACAGTGCTCTAGCTGAGCCTCCAGCTTTGGTCTGGGAGCTCCTGCCTCAAACCAATCATCATTTATGTTATCCTTACAGAGGAGGGCACAGACCTTCAATCATTCTTCCTAGTTAGACAAAATCATCAGCCAGATTTGTCTTGTTTAGCCGAAATACGTACACGGCAGCCACACAGCTCTGAAGATTGTCAGCAGATGTGCTGCTAATGCTGCACATCCAGCCCTCTCGGTCCCTGCGTGGGTTTTTAAAGGGCAGTTTTGGCTCCAAGTCTCCTCTCCTCCACGCCAGCATGCTTTCTAAGAACACAACTGCCGCTTCAGAGAAGCTCCAGCCATTTCCAGGAGCAGCAGGCTGTGCCAGCCCTCTGGGGCCACACAACCTTTGCTGGCATTGCTTGCAAAGCACTCCTTCCCTAATGAGGATTTCAAACTAACTCCACGTTTCCTAAGCGGGGCAGGGCAGGACAGGCTCTGTAGATCACACAGGGCCACGTAGAGGCTGAGGGGTGGGTGAGCACAGTGAGACGGGGCCCTGGCACTGCTGGGACGGGTGGGTGATGCCTCCGGCAGGGATCTGGCTCAGCGGCACGTCAGCACTGGCTGCTCGGGGGGCATCCTGGCTGCAGACGGCTGCTGCTCTCTTGGCTCCTGCCCTCTCAGCCTGCTCTCAGCACGCTTTGCTCCTGGGAAGGCCAGGCCTGCTCACAGCCCTCACGGGAGGGTCTGCGCTGGGTGGGCACGGCAGCCCCAGCCCCAAGGGAGCTGCTGCTCAGGTGCCCCCCAGAGCTCCTGCTCAGCCCACAGAGATCTGCTCGTTTGTTTATGATCAGCTGAAGATTCCTTTTTCATCTGCCAAGGAACTATTTTCACGAGTAACTATGTAAATCCTCTGTAAATGTATGCTAATCACTTATTTTAATTACAGTGTAAATAAGTAATTACTGAATAATTTTAAAGTATTTACACGGGGTGGTGTGATTTAGAAGCTAACTTGGTGGAAGTGTAAAAACTATAAATTGTACAGTAATTACACCACAATTTGCAGGCTGTGGCTGGGTGTGAGCTCCATGCCAGTTCCTTCCTCCAGAAACACAGACGTGATTCCTCAGCAGTTACTGCGTCATAACCAAACCTTTGCACCTTTATTCTTCCCTCTTCGGTGAAAAACATCCCCACGCTGAAGCAAACTGGAGGGAGATTTTGCACGAGGATAATGAACCTTCATCCCTCTGATCCTGAGGAAGTTCTTAAGGGAGGAAAATTCTGGAAGAGGCTTCTAGAGAGGAGGGAAGTGAAAAAAAAAGGAGGAAAAACAACACAAGAGAAACCCAGGGCAAAGCCTGCTGCTGGCACCCTCGGTCCTTCCCAACGTGCCGGTGCCTGTGGTGCTGCCGGGTCTGCCGGTTCCGTGCTGTGCCGCGGTGCTGGGCTCCGGGGCTCGCCGGCCCCCGTGCCCTCGGCTGCTCTGTCTGCAGCCGCCGGTGTGAGAGCAGAGCTCGGCGGGAAATTGGCAATCAAAAGGTGAGAATATAAACAGTTAAATTATATTTCCTGTGGGGTATTTTTTATTAATTTCATTGCAATAATATGTTAAACGCCAGCACTGTGAAAATCAGTGTTAATGAACGTTAAATGCGTGGGACAATGTAAATGGTGTGTATATATCACCTCTCTTATTATTGGGATTGGCCCAGTGGTAATATCCTTTTATCGATCCTCTGCCTTTCTCCTTGTCTGTGTCCCCGTGGAAGTGGTCATGAAGGACACTGTAAGCACACAGCTATCAGAGACATAATCTTTTAGCACTTTAATAACACAGTGAGCAGCCATCGCCGACCAGCCCTTAATAACTGTCTCCGTCAGCTCTTTAGAATTTGCAGATTACAGACTCCTTCTAAATCTTCCCTGAAAAGGCCAAGCGCATTAAGGAGCCCACCTGTGCCCCGGCTGCCCGTCCTCGGCCCCGCCGTGCCCGGGCAGCCTCCGAGCCGCCTCCTCCCTGCGGCAGAGCCCCCGAGCCGGGAGGATACGGGATCTATATATAGATTTTGCGTTCGGCTGGCGGTGCTGTGCTTTGTGCCCATGCGTGCCGGCTGCCTCAGATCCGCAGCTAACGAGGTTTGCACCGTAATGCAGATCTGAGGGAAGCGGCGTGGGCGGGGGTGAGCTGCCGTGGGCTCGTTAGGCCCGAAGACGGATGTCTCGCTGGCACGTGGCACGTGTGCGGGGCCGCTCGGAGCCGCCTGGACCCGCTGCCCCCTCCCGCACCACCGCCCGAGCCGGGAGCCCGGCGCTACCCCGCAGGGGCTGCTCGTGGCTCTGACACCTCGCTGCCTGAGCCGGGAGCGCTTCCCACCCTGCAGCGCAGGAGCACAGGCTGCTGCAGCCCCGGCCCCGCTCTGCCCCGCAGCCGTGCCCACGTGTCACTGAACCTGCGGGTTTGGGGAGCCATACAAACCCAGAGCCTGGCACAGTGCTCAGAGGCCCAGCCCAGCAGCTCTGTCGCTGGACAAACGTTTTCTTTCCCGGCAGCAGGTGGTGGGTGACCCGGGATCACGTAGACCTGGCCCTGCGAGCGGTTGCGGATCTCCTCGCCGGCTGTTTGCCGGTGCTCAGCAATACAACACAGAGTGCTCACCAGCACTAACTGGACTCCTGCACGAGACGCTGCAGTGACGTGCTGATGTTGTCCCCATTGGGGAATCGAGGTATTTTCATGCCTCTGTGTTCATCTTACAGCCAAGCTTTGCTGGTAACTAGGTCTGTGCAGATGCACTGCTTCGAAAGAACAGGATAAAGATGAAGCTGGTATGTATTCGGTAACTCTGAGTTCCTGGATTAAGGCGCCTGTTTTCTCTCCCAAAGCACTGAGCACTTCTCTAGTCTTGCACACGTCCCAAGCACCGGCCCCACTCCATTCCATTCCTGGGGGGGTTATATTGCTACTCCAAAAGATTCTTAAAAAATGAATGACCAAACGTCTGTGAGATGTGTGAGGATGCCAGCACACGGCAAACCCCTGCTAGCCTTTGGAGCATAAAGGAGCTCAGTATTTTGGTGTAAGGGGTTGCAGAGAATTGTTCATAACAGAGCGTCTTTGCTGCAAGCTTGTCCTCAGAGATGACGTTTCTAACCTTACATATGGCTCTCGGGACATTATCAACTTGTTTGTGATTGTAAAGAACTGACGTGGGGGGAAGTTCCAGCCAAATGCAAGGCAGGGAAGGGCAGCAGCAGCTGTCCCTGCCACGGCTGGGTTTGCAGTGATTCCCTGGCAGCGCAGGCACTGGTTTTAATTGTACTGTTTCCTAAACATCTGCTTTATAAAGAATTCAATCAGTTTTATCGTTTGAGATTCACATCCAACATTGCAGAGTAAATTTAATACACGGTGGTTACACTTTAAAGTGTTTTAGTTAATAAAATCCATAAAAACAAACAGGAAAATCAATGCTTTTGTTAATATTCCATCATTTTTACACGTTCTAAAATCCACAGCAGCTCTAAAGGCACGCCACAAGTGCAGGGGGCTCTGGCTTGGTAAACAGCTGAATCTGCTGAGCAGACAAAAACAGCCATCAAAATGTAGGTTCGAAGGTTTCAGCCTCGGAGTTTGAGATCCCCTGACTTGCCCCCACGAGCCGGGGCTCGGGGCTGAGGCTGCCTGCTGACCCCCTGTGAGTGAGCGAGGTGCAGACCTGGGGTGGCCGTGGGCACCCCACAGCCGCTTCCCCAAGGGACTCACTGTCGCCTTGGCACTGCAGGGCAGGGGCTGGGGGCATGTGGGACAGCCCCTGCCCGCCCGGGGTACAGGAACACACTGTCCCTGCCGCACCAGGAGCCGTTCCCAGCAGATGGGAGAGAGACCAAAGGCAGTGAGTGTTTGCACAGCCGCGGGGTCACAGCCACAGCCTCCAACGCCACCTCCCACGCACAGCCCAGGCTGTGGGAGGCCACCATGGCCCTGCAGCAGCCCTTCCCAACACAGTGCCCTGGCACATCCGAGCCCGTGCCCAGGCTCTGGGAGCCAGCCCTCTGCAGCCCCACTTTCCCTGCAGCACACTCCACTCGCCCATTGCTCTCCCAGGCTGTCCCACTAAACTGTGCCCTGTAACCCCGTTACAGCACCCAAATATCTGTTATCACGTCAGGGCTCCATCTCGGGCAAAACAAAGACTTTTGGATGGCCTCAGCCTTGTTGTAGGTTTGCAGTTTGACATTTCTTCTGTCCATGAATGGGGAAAGGAAATACTCTGCCAGAATAATATGGGGAGAATTAGAAGTGAATAAACCAGAGAGTTTCCAGCTTGGCTTGTGGAAGTGCCCCCTGCTCACGGCTGAGAGTCCCCTCCAGAGAAACAACCGTGCGGTTTCAAGCCATTAGGGAGGTAAATGCCCCCCCATGGTATGCAAACAAAAAGATCCACGATGAGACAGAAAGCTGGAATAGGAAATGGCCTTTTCTTTGTGACTTTTTAAACCACGCAGTGTTAACAGCCACATGGAAAATCTTTCTCATTAACACCTAGGGCTCCAGGGAAATGTTGTCGACGAACGCCTTATTGCATATAACCCCAAACCCTTTAGGACCTTGAGACGCTCAGACGAACTGGAGTAATGACCTGGAAATAGTCCTCTGGGCCTGCTGCAATAATGATGTGGCTGGCTGTATTTTTTTAATATGAGGGAAGAGATTAAAGAAAATAACAGCCCTGCTTGACTCGTTCATTATTGCCGAGGTGAAGTGACCACTAAGAAATGATGACAGAAACCTTGCTCACCAGTCACCGGGACCCAAATGGGGCTGCGGAGGTTTCCGATGCTGCCTGCCTGAAGGCAGCGTAATAAATTCAGACATTATCTGATATGGATGTATCATAATGAAAAATAAATTTGCAAAACAGTCTGATATGAGTTAATCCATAAAGTATTTTATTACTTCATTTTCTTACATTGAATCCATCATGCATTTTTCTGGCAGCACATTTTTAATTACTTTTAATTTAAATATATGCATCCGCTGCTCAGATTGGTTCTGACACTGGTAAATTCAAAAGAAAAAGAGCAATTATTGTCCCTCCCCACCCCCTCTGCCACAGCCTGTCCCCACAGACAGCACAGCACTCTGGCACAGCCTGGCACAGCCAGGCAGAGCCTGGCTCCCGGATCAGGGTCTAGCCTCAGCCCCCCGAGGCTGGCAGAAGGTGCCCAGAGCTCCTTCCCCTTTGCTGCCATCTCTCTTAGGTATTATAGAAACATCTCATCCTGAAAACCAGCTCCAGTACGTGGCTCCTCCAGACCACAGGAGCACCGGGACCATGGCCTCGGTGCCAGGCATGAGTTAAGGGTGGTAACAGCCACACTTGGCCCCTTCATTACCACTGATGCAAAGATGGCCATTAAGGAATCATGACAGAGACCCTGCTCATTTGTGGCCAGGACGAAGCACAGCTGCCCGGGGCTGCCTAATGAAATCTGAAACCATCACATTTATTTGTCATATGGGTGTAACACGTTTGCTGAGCACTCTAATAAATGCAATAATCCAAATATTCCTCTAGTTCCTTTAGAAGAAATACATTTACTGCCTGTGAAGCCTCCTAGTAACATTTTTAATGGTCTCCCCGCCTGCCACTCTCCCTCACCATGCTGAGGGAGGCTTGTTGCCACCAAGAGTTGAAGCCCAAAGCCTCTCCCCTGGAGTCAGCAGAGGGGCTGAGCTGAAGGGGCTGCTGGAGCAGCACTGGCAGCTGACATGGAGCTGTGGCTTTAGCCACGTATGTTGCTCTGAAATAGTCCTTGAGCTTTTCCATTTCTTGCAGATCCAGTGGGATGCATATTTTGTGCCAGCACGGGCTGCCCACAGCAGCGAGTGGGGAGCAGGGCTGGTGTGTGCCAAGGAGCCCCTGCCAGCCCCTGCCACGGCCCCGGTGGTGCTTCACAACTGCAGCAGCAGCCACAGGTGCCCCCAGCCCCAGGTCTCTGCCGTGCCATCCTGGCTGCCTGTGAGAGATGGTGCATGCCAGGGGCTGTGCAGTGCTCTGGCAGTGCAGTGCTGTGCTGCACCAGCTGCTGGCTCTGCCCGTGCTGCAGACCGTGCCAGGCTCTGGCTCCTGCCCCGCGGGAGATGCATCAGCTGCCCATTCCCTTCCTTCCCAGCCTGATTAGCCGTGACCCAGCACAGGGAGCACGCACCACATCTGGCCCAGGCCTCTCTAAACAATTAAGCCATGTTTCATGCCAGCTGTTGGCTTACAATTGCAGCGTGGTGCTCGGGAGCTCTCAGGAGGGCTCTGCGTGAAGCCACCAGGTCACTGCCAGCCGCTGCCCACAGCTCATTTTAGTAGCATCTCAAACTAAAGAACAGTTTGTTGAATTGTGAGACCTCGTGGAGCTTCCAAGGGAGCAAACGACCAGCACACACTTTCCCCGACCTAGAAGTTCTTTCCCACAGGAAAGCTTTAGCCAGAAAGCCTCACGGTGCTCTGTGTGCCACCAGTTTGCTCTGGAATGTTGAAGGTAGTTGAGCATCAGTTGCCAACAAATGTGGGGTCTGTGAGCCAAGGAGGAGCCTTTGGTACCTCTGATGATGACCCATCTGAAACAGATGCCAAAATTCAAACGCCTCTTACAGTCCCTTCCCATAGCCAGAGGTTTCTCACATACCTGCTCTGCCGGGGCTGGTGGAGGCAGGAGGCAGACCCTTCTGTTAGCAGAGTGTGAGCTAGCATTTCACACACCACCACGCCAAACACAGCTTTGATATGCTAAGCAAATATTGAACTTTATTGGTTTAATTTAATTAAAATTTATTAACCTTTTATTAAACATAAACCCTCATTAAAATTCTCATTCCTGTCTCCTACCACAGCACAGCCACATTCTCATTTCCAAACTCATTAAATATCACCCAAAGAAAGCCCATTTATTGAGCACTGATTGTTGATAAACTATAACATTAACCCAGGCATGTACCAGAGACTTTGGGAAGGAGCTGAAATGAAATCCAAACATGAGCCCTAATGCCATTGTTTGGAAAAGAGACCGAAAAGAGAGACAAAGGTCCCGCCTCAGCCCCGCTGCGGCACGGGGACACGTGCTTGTGCAGCCAGGCTCCGGGATGCCGTCCAGACACCGCACCATCCTCTGCCACTGGGCGAGCGGGTGTCCCCTCACCATGTGTGAGGATGCGTGATCTGTCTGCCCTGCTCCTCTCTGCCTCTGCCACAGCCCCTGTCCGATCCCGGCACAGCCCTGCTGACCAGAGTGCCCTGCACACCGCAGCCCTCGGGGCTGCCCAGCGCTCAAAGGGAAAGGCAACTGTTGTCATGGCCCTGGCACAAGTGTAAGGTGGCTGGTCAGGGAGCAAGCTGGAGGAACCCCATGGGCTGAAGGAGGCTGGGCAGCAGCCAGGGCATGGCCAGAGCTGCCACCCTGCCTCTGCAGGCACTCAGAGGGGCCAGAGTGCCCAGCACGGGCTGCAAACTGCTTTGCAAAAGGAGCTTTGCTGCAGCCTCTGCTGAATTACTCATGGATCAACATCCCCTGTCACATAGATACTGTTTTATTTGAGAGTAAATGAAGCACAAAGCCTGACACTCTCTGTGGCAGCTGTTGGGGTTAATCTTGAGGCCCGTGGATAACTCCAGCCTGTGAAATAAAACAAGGGGAAAGCCTCACTTAGGGGCCATGTACTTCCTGCCACATAGGGTCAGCCACAGTTAACCTGGCCCATGGCCAGGACGAGCCCTATCCCCTGGCCAGCCTCTGGGCTGGTGTAGCACCGGAGCCTCCATGGGCCACCACAGAAGCACCTGCATCTCCTGAGAGCAAGGAAAGCCCTGCTGCAGGTGTTGGGAGTTAAATCCATCAGGGCTCCCTGATATACTCAGCTCCTTGTGCTGCTTCTCTAGGGCTATTCTCTGCTCATCCTGGTTTATGAGGTCTACTGTGGCCAGTCACACCCCGAGGCACAGTCAGCACCTCTGCTGTCACACAACAGCAGCTCAACACTGCTGCTGCTCCAAAGCAAGGCAGAGACACCACTGCACCGCAGAGCAAGACCAGCCCAGAAACCCTCCAGGGTCCCTCTTGGCTTGACCTCTCTTTGCTTGATTAGCAAAGACAGAACCATTCCTCTGCAGATCCTAGAAGCAGCACTCTGGCTAGAGAGGAGCAGGGGGCTGCAGGTCAAATGGTTGGAGCCCTGATGAATATGGAGCAGCACAGAGCAGGTAATTGATTTCAGGGAAGTGGGAAAGGGGTGAGCTGTGACAGAGGTCGGTGGGACTGAGGGATCTGTCAGAAAGGGCAGCACGGGAGAGCAACCGCATTTCTCACAGGAGGGAGAAGGGGGAACTTGCCCACAGAGACAGAGCTGCCCAGGGGGTGTTCCAGTGACACCATGAGCAGGTCTGTGCCTGCCACCCCCACGCTGCAGAACATGGGGAAGAGGCAGCACTTGAAGTGCTGGAGAAGGTTGTGCTACAGACAGCTCATGGTGCAGTTACTGAAGCTGCTCAATCTCCCGCCAGGCAGTGGTGTGAGCCTGGGGCTGCCCTAAGGGATGGTGCTGGCTTGGTGCACAGCTTGACCTTGCTTATCCCAAGCAAATTCATGTGCAATAGCTATAAAGAAAAGATATGTTAATTGTGCCACATAAAATCTGTGATTACTCTGGCTAATCTGTCAAAGCTGGGAAATATTGACTATTGTGGAAGGAGACGATTTGCTACTGTACTCGTGCAGCTGAGGCAAATGCTGTGGGCTCCTGGGCCCTGCAAGCACTGGTGCAGGAGGGAGACCAGGGCTGCACAGAGGAGCAGAGGCCACACTGCCCTGGAGAAGAAGCAGCGCTGCAGCAGGCTTGGCAGACTGAGAGGCATTTTTGAGACACTTTACCCTGGAGAGAACATGCTCAGTCCTCAGTCAACAGTGTGGGTGTTGTTGGCATCTAGCAGCTTCCACAGCGATGGGAAGGGCCAGAGTGGTGTAGAGAAGGCAGGGGGATGCTGTGCTCAGCCGCCTGCTCACCCAGAGCCTGTGCAGTGCCAGCAGTCAGTGAGCAACCCACCCTTCCTGCTTGGTGCTACAGCGCGGGAAGGGAGGACAGAGGTACGCAAGGAACACTGTACTGGTTTGTTTTCAGGACAGTCCAAACCTGACGTCTCTTCCCAGATCCCATAAAAGCTGCTCATGAGCTGCTGGGGACATAATTTAGGTCTCTTCATCCTATCACAGCAGAATGACCCAAGCCCGTAAAAGATGTTTTTATTGATACAGACCGAGTACGTGTATATCACTTGTGGCGTCATCCCTCCCCTGTTAATAAGATTAAAAGCCACTGCTTGCATGTGCCAAGCTTGCCAAATCGTTACCTGCTGTATATTAAGTGTTTAATTGCATAAAATGACATCATGTTTATCTCTGCAGCATTAGCATCCAGTCTGCAGTGTCAAAGCGGTAAACATGCGTGATATCATCAGTCATTATGTGGACTTAAAATCAATTGCTCTCGCTGCACCCTCTTGTACAGAGAGGAGCACAATACATTAATGAACTTGAGCAAGAACCTAAGTGACAAGATGCAACGGCATAAATAATATCACTTAAAATGTGTTATCTATAACAACGAAGTGTCTCAAATAATAGAATTATGGATTCCAAAGAGGAAAGCAAGTTATTGAAATTCACACCATGGGAGCATCAGTGTGCGCTCATCAACAAAATCACCTATAAATTAATCTGATTTAATGCTGGGTGTAGGTTGTATGAGACACCAACGTCACTAATCAGCTTTATTTCATAAATGTGTCCCATTATACGATCTATTTGCCCACATAACTTGACTAAGCAAGAATTTAAGATGTGGGTCAAAAATTTTTCCCCTTCCTTTATAGTAATTTCACTGAGGCCCATGTAAACAGTTCTCTTGGCAACTTATTAGTCCCATTATTTCAGAATTCTCTTCAATGAACCATTTTTTAGCTATCAAAACATTTAGTTCCAGCTGGCTTCAACGACACGGACTTCAGACCAACCGAATTTATGAGTGTAACACGATTACATAGTCAAATAGCCCTTCCTTACAGAGTTCATATTTCTAAATAAACTGTCAAGGTACAACCCAGAACGAAGTCTATTAGAAGAGGACACGCAGAGTCCATTGACTTTAACTGTATTGATTATGGATAATTATTTGGCCTCTACTGTCTTCTCACATTTTTACAAATTTTTCTGTGGGAAGGCTGAAACTTTATTGTTTGAGCCTCAAATCAAGGGGAAGGGATGGGGGCAAAACCCCCTTCACCTCCCCTTAGCCACGGTGAGATCACGCCGTGCCCTGTGGCGGTGGGGAGGTCGGGGCTATCAGGGAGTGAGAGCATTCATAGCTGGAGGTGCATGATTTGCAAAATCAAAGCTGAGCCGGGTGACGTTCTGTCAGGATAAACAAACCGCTCAACCACGAGCCTATGAGTACTGACCAGAAAGAGAAGAAATGCCTTGCACCTCTTGTGTCAGGCACTGCCAGTTCTGCAGCTGTAAACACAGAGAAATTCCACGGCCAGACAGTGCAGCCGCTGCCACAGCATCTCCCTTTGCATTGCCAGGGATGGTCGCAGTGCTCGCGCTCTGCCCTCGCAGTGCCCTGAGCCCAGCAGCCGGGGCTGTGCCGCAGAGGAGCCGCGTGGCCGCCCGGGCTCGTCCTGCTGCAGGAGACAATTCCGTGTCCCCAGGGGCAGGTGCCCCCACCATCAGCTCTGGATGAGGCCACAGTGGTGCTCCCCAGGGCCATTCCCAGGGCCATGAGCCACCGTGGGTCCCGCTGCCATCAGGTGCCCGTTGCCCTCCGGGAGCGGCTGAAGGGACCGACCCCCTGGCACTTGCCTCTATCCCCATGCTGTCACTGTGTGCCTGCTGTGCTGCCCTGTCCCGAGGGGCTGTGACAGCTGGGCACAGGCTGGGCTTTGGGCAGAGCCTCACCTCGGGGTGCCCGTCCCCCGCTCAGCCCCACTGGTGCCCTCCCAGCTCTAAGCACCATTTCCGCAGGCGCCGGGAGCCTGGAGGGGAGGCTGACACCAACACCCCGGCCATGGGGACCTGGGGGGGGTCTCACCGTGCACCCCACTCAGGATTCCACCAAGAGCCTCTGGCCTGGGCTCCTCATCCCGGCAGCCCACGTCGCTCTCGCCATTGGGGGTCACTGTTCAACAAAAGCCGCGTCTCTGCTGCTTTCTCCCATTATTAAAAACAATATTTCTGCTACAGCTGTTTCCTGATTTGGTTGATGTGTTCAGCTACAATGAAAGGGTTTGTTGGGAATTTTTTTTTCTCATTTACAGCAACTTCCTTAACTTCACTTTGAATTTCCTCTAAACTCTGATGAAATACAGTTCATCTGCCACCAAAACCTGAACCGAAATGATGTGAAAAAGAACCCACAAAAGGCTTTTTATGAGATCTCATTCTCCCTGCACAGGCAGCCCTGATCAGGGACTGTAGGCAAGGAAATAATTTCTTTTAAATGAGTGTCTGGTTCCCTTTATATTTTTTTTCTTTCGCTTCAGATTACAAGGGAAAAAACCCAAGGTGTCAATCAGCTTTAAAACAGTCGAGCTGATCTTATTTCTTCTACGTACTGTATTCAAGCCAAACATTCCCTGAATAGAAAAAGCATAGAAAACTCATAATAGCTAAATTGGTGCTTTTAAAGCCCAAATTTAACATGCTTCCTTGGGGACATTTTCCCCAGCATAGAGGAAAACAAATATATGTGATTTAGTGTCTATTATAGAGGTTAAAATCTGCACCTATTCTTTCTTACACCCTGTCATGAGAAGAAAGAGTGAATTTCAGATGGGAGAGGTACTGGGAGGCAGCGCTGCACAGGCTGCCAGGGATGGCAGGGAGAGAGGAATCCTCTGCAGGCACAGAGCCCGGCGCAGCCAGGTGATCCATCGCAAAAGTGACACCGTTTTTGCAAGGAAACAGGGAAGATCTACACCATTTTCCTTTTGAACTCAGTAGATGCTGGAAAGCAAGCTGTTTTTCTTTTCTTTGTATTTAATTTTTAAATCTAGGTGTTTGCTGGCTGGTCATAAAACTCTGCACGGGAAACGGAGCCCAGAGCGTTGCTGGGTCAGGCAGCACAAGGACAGGAGCCGTGGGACTGGGCCCTGGATGTCCTCGCTTTGCTTGGAGGAGCAGGGGTTCAGCATTTGCAGTTTCAGCTGCTCTTGGCACTGGACGGCTCCCAGCTCTTTGCTGGGGCAGCACCTGCAGCTTCCACTCTCATCACCTTTGTTACACAGGTGGCACCTGGGCTGAACCCAGAGGTCACCTACCCCCAGGGTCATCCCTGGTCCTGCACAGATCCTTGTGCTTGACTCCCACTTCACCTGCCTGCAATCAAGCAATCTGGGTGAGGGAGCTATTAAAAGACCTTCAACCCCGAGGGAGATGGTTGTGAGGAGCTACTAGTGCAGCTGAGGAGGAGGATGGAGCAGGAAGAGCAGCAGTGATAGCTGCAGCCTCAGCTTCCCTGGGCTGGGCTGGTGCCTGTGGATATCTCTGCCAGGCACACCTGGAGTCCTAGGTATGTGGCCTATCTGTCTCTGGTGATGGAGATTCCTTGGGAGGGCAGAAGAAGCAGGAAAAGGGTATAGAAAGGACTAAAACAGTGTGTTTGACTGTAGCTGCTGAGGTATTACCCACAGTTAGGGAGCAATATGTGAGCAAAAGCAGTGCTGGCAGCTTTCTGGTTTTTAAATCGTCTTGCCTTCATTTTTCAGATACTAATTCTCCCCTTCTGTTTTGTGGTGTTTTTCCTTTGTCTGTGTCATCTGTCCCTCCATTAGCCTCTGAAGTTTGTCTTAAGCTCAGTTAGGAAAACTTCCTTCTTATTTTACCTGCTAATATTTCCCCTCTCCACCTCCAGGCAGTCTCTCCAAGTGTAGTGACTTGGAGAGGTGCAATAGCTGTTGTGAATTACTCCTCACAGTCTGCTCTTGCACTCATATTTATTACTGGATTTGCTTTATCTACAGTGATGCTCTGCTACTGTAACCAGCCTGTCCCTCAGGGCTTCCATGTACCAGCAGCCATGGGCTGGCCCAGCCTGGCTTTGTCCAAGAACCTGAGCCTGTCCTGCCCTTGAGAAGCTCTGCTTTGTGCAGCCTTCATGGACAAACTGCTGGGGAAGAATTCTCTTTTTTTTTTTTTAAATACAACAGAGGTTAAAATTACTTGTTGTGGAGTCCTGGAGCTGTAGCAAGGTCTGAATTGTGAGAACATGCTCCTGCTTACAGCAATCAGGTGATCCTGTCCTGGGCTTACCCCTTACAGAGAAGCTGAATCTGGCAGGGAGAAAGAGTAAAATCACTGTTAGCAGTTGCAAAGGACCTGAAAGTTATAGTGAGTGGGATAAGAAGAGTGGTGGCTGCCTGATATTTAGAACTATAGCATTTATTTGGGGCAATAAATTGTTTCCTCTCCCTCATCAGTTGTGTTACAGGATCTCTGTGATGACCTGCCAAACCAGTCTCTCCTCATTTGTGACACTCCAGGCTGAGAAGCAGGCCAGCAGGATAAGCAGCCAGAGCTGGCTTTGGGAGCTGGGCTAAGCACTGAGCTGAGGAGGGAAGCTGGGCTGCGAGCTCCCAGCAGGGCACAGCACCATGTGCCCTTCCTTGGACTACATCCTTGGATCCAAAGCAATGAGGAGTTCGGGTAAGTCCTCTGGGATGTGCCTGTACCAATTCCACACACATGCATTTCTATAGAAGCCTTTCTGTGTGAAAGGACCAGGGCGCAGATCAGTGCATCAGCTGGGGGGTGGTTTTTGTATTCACGGAAACGTCACCAGCTTAATGTACACCCTGCAATCAGACTCCTGCATCCGTCCTGTCTGCAATGAGGCTGTGGCTTCAGTACTTCAAACAAACCGAATCCCTTCCTTTCTTGCTTTGATTCCTTTTATTTTATCTTTAATTTGATTTTAAGTACTGTGAGATGGCAGAGGAAAGGCTCTCCTTGAGCAGCACACGGCATGCTAACTCCCTTTTCAGACACACGGCATGCCCAGAACTTCAACCGAACACAGCTTGCTTATCTGCTGCAGGTCCAAACAGCTCTTCCTGAACCTGCAGCGTGGCAGAATGTTTAAATTCTTTAAAAATATTAGTATAAATCTTTGTGGTATAAATCGGGACCTAAATCCTTCAAGGCTGGGAGAGAAGGCAGGGCCCTTCAGTCCAACAGACCCGCTGTTTTGTTCATGGCAGAAGTATCTGGTTAGCTGTGTCCTGGGTGGATCTCAGTCTAACACTTATTTAGCCAATTAATCATCAGTTACAAAAAGTGATTTTTGTTAATATTTTTTTTCTGGATCAATAGATTTTATACCAGACTCTTTCTGCTCATTAGTTGGAGGGCAGCTCCTTGAAGCAGATTCTGCCTGTGATTCTACCTTAAATTCATCAGTAGTTATTAAATAGGTCATTGGTGTAATAAGGGCCAAATTTGCTTCTCATAGATCACAGTGGCCAGTGCTCCTAAGGTCTAATTATCCCATATTTGGTCAATAAGCCATTAACATACAGCCATGGATGTTAATAACCATTTCATGAAAAAGTCCTGGTAATTTATGATATCAACATTGGTTAGGAAAATTAATAAATATTTCATTCCCTAAGATTTATCCGAGGCTGTTCCAGCGTGAGGGAGGAAGCACTGGGCTGCAAAAAGGGGGCCCAAGCTCAGATAAGGGGAGAGAGATGGGGGGAAAGAAAGCCCAAATGCCAAGCCCATGGTAGCTGGGTTTAACTTGGGCTAATAAAAATTTACTTCAAATCCTATAGGTAATAAATCCAAAGGGTGTATGAGGGAGTCCAGTAAAACCTGACTTAACATTATGTTAGTGCTATTAACAATATTTATATAGATGTCATCTCACAGGAGGGTTAAAGCTGGTAAATTATGGGCCAGGCATCATGGAGCTGGTGTGTCTGTGTATGCTCAGGTACCACAGCTGGCACCTTCCTGGGTCACCACAGGTTACAAGAGCACAAAAGATGGTTAGCTTGGCATTCCCAGTAACTTCCAGCCTGCCTGTCGCAGTCGGCACTGCCTTGGAGTTTAATGAACTTCATCATGGGATTTAATTTGGCATGTTTACCAACCTGTTCTTCAACCGTTGGTGAATCTATGATGTTTTATTGGGTATACAGCAGTTATAGGAATGTGACACTGTTTCCAGCTGTGGGCTCTAGCAGTGATCATGCTTTGCACACTTGGGTATCAAAATGCTTTCTGGTGGCAAACAAACCTCGGGGAAGCTTGAATTCTACTTTGCAGCCACATGCAAAATGTCAACTTCACGCTGCTCTTAAAACCCCAGGTTTAGCCTGTTATGTTTGGAAAGCTAGTTTGTGCCAAGCAGGGTGGGATGACCTGTCAGGATGGGCTTCCCTTCCCTGTGCTGTCTGGTCCCCCTGCCTGGGGGCTCCTGGATGAGATGCTGGCCTCTTTGGGAGGCAGGTGAGTTTAGCTGAGGTCTTCCAGCAACAGCTTTGTGTTACAGCTCCTTTCTGCTTCAGCCTCCTGGAGTCTCTCCTGGCTCAGTGCTGAAGGAGCCTTGCAGCGGGGGATGCTGCAAACACTTGTAGGCCATTGACTCTATTGTTAATCTATGTTGAATGATTGCACTATTCCATCCTGCTGCCTCTCTCTGATTAGACTTGTAAATGAAAAACCATAAAAGTCAAAAATGAGAAAATAGAGGACAGAATGAGAGAAGGCACTTATCCCCCAGCCGAGTGCCTGAGCACTGCAAGCAACCCCAAAGCTGAGGCTGGGCTCTGCAGGGGTGCTGCTCTGGGTGCCCTGGGCAAGCAGTGGCACCTGGCTGGCTGCTGGCACTGGGGCCAGAGCAGAGGGGCAAAGGGAAAGCAGCTGCTCCTGTTTGCACCGGGTATTTGCAGGATCCCCCCTGATCAAAGGCAGTCCAGCTTCAGGTCTTTACTTGCTGATTAAGTTTCACCACCAGGTTTTTCCACCCACTTCTTGGCCTTTATGCCCTCAGTGACACGATGTCTATTGCCCCTGCCAAGACTCTCTTCAGTACATTAGCTTAGCTATGGGTAAACTCAGACATCAGGAAAAAAACCCCACTGACAGTTAATAGAGCCCTGTAGGTCCCTGACCCCTGGGGATAAGCACACAGTAGCTGGCAAAAAAAAATACATTCTAACGTCTTGGGGAAAAGGTCAGAGTAGCAGGAGAAAATAGGCTGTTCGTGTTTTGTGGAATATTTATCAGGGCTTGAGGCTCCTGAGCCATGCGAAGGGGTGAGGGTCTCTAACCAGTGCTCAGACAGGGCTTCCCAGAGGCCGCAGCACAGAGGTCTGAGCAGCAAATTGCCAGCAGTCAGAGGGCCACACATCATTTGCATAATCTGCAAGATCTAATTGTGTCTTTGGGCTTTTAATGAAATGGGATTGCTTTTCTTTCAGCAGCCAGAAAAAAAAGACATAATGCATCTATGCCTGTAGGTTGGGGTCTTTCCCCCAAAGTAAGTGGAGAGTAGAAAAAGGGGGGGGGAAGTAGATGACTAAAAAGATTGATAAATGGAAAAAGGGGGGAAAAAAAGGTCTGTGCAAGGTGCTGTGGAGAAAGGAGCAACCACCTCTCAGCTTCCATTTGCCTGTGGTTTTATTGACGCTCCTTAAGAGCCAAACTCTGTTCTGATCTTCAAGGCGCACGCCTGAGGCCCAGCAGCACGACAGGGAGCTGTCAGCTGCTGCTCCCCCTTCCACCATGGCATGTGTGGGATGAGAGCACCCTGCCTCTGGATCGGGTCTGAGTGTCCGGGCAGCGCAGATTAGGGAGGAAGCACCCTGCAGCGGGACTGGGGCGTATCTGTTGCTGCTTAGGCGCTTGTGTAGCACAATGCACAGCTCTAATATAGCACTAATGATCGGTCTTGAGAGATGTGTAACCCTCTTCTCCGTGCCAGAGCTGTGCAGTTCTCCCTCTTGCAGCGTGGCTTTGACTTTGCAAACCTTTGTTCTCCCCTCCCAGCTCAGCAGGAGCCGCGTGGGCGGCCGTGCCCACATCTCTTGTCCCCCACTCCAGTGCCTCAACCCTGCACAGATTTAGATCTCCCTGCTGGGAGAGCAGCGTGGAGCTGCTGCACAAGCAGCTCGGCTGAAAAAAAATCAATAATCTTTTCAATAAAGCATTTTATCCCTTATATATATTGTCTCTCATAAAGATTTTACACAGACAAAAAGTTCAGAAGTCGGTGTAAAAAATGTTGGGAAAAAGGTGAAGATACGTAAGTAAATTACAAACTTGAGGCTGTTTGCAGCACCTTGGGAAAGGGGGAGTTATATTGATGAGTTTTTATTGATTTACCATCATTCCCAGTGTGGACATTTTCTGGTCTATTATACCACAGTCGTGGCATATTCCCATCGCAGCACTAAAGAGGAAATATGGACAGCCTGACCTTGGCAATATGGAGATAATGAAATACCCTTAATGATCCTTCCAAAAGATTTTACAAGCCAACTTCAGATTGTATCTACTCTTTGCTATGCTAATTTTTAAGAAGGCTTGAGAGCAGTACCAGGGCTTCACAGAGTGGATCCAAACTTGTGGGTGTTTTGGGGTTAAATGGAACAGAACCGGGTGACCTTGGGACCTGATAAGCACAAGTTACTGTGAAGATGTATGGCATTTCCAGGAGGACCTGGGGTTATTTGTCCCCTTGCAGGGGTGGAGGTCCTGCTCCAGCCCACCCCTCCAGCCGCGGCAGGACCCTGCTGCAGCCGTAGCGGGAGGAACGTGCTCAGCACGGGGAAGAGTTGCAGCACTTCGGGGTGACTTTGGGGACAGCTCAAGGAGATTTACCAGATATATACCTGCCTGGAATTGTACCTAGCAGGGACATAAATAGTAGGTTTCAGTGCTCTGCTTTCTTCCTCTCCCCTCCCCGGCCCAGCTGGCAACACAATTACCAACCCCAAAGTATTATTTTCTTAATAAAAATGTTACGTGTAACACAAACCTCCACCAAATGAGCACCAAGCCCATGCAGATTTCAATTACTCCCTTCTTTATTCCCCTGCGAGATCGCTAATGACCTTCACACAAACCTCCACCAAATCTTTTTTTAAAGGCAAGTATTAATTTCCTAGCATGGCAAAAGGAAATAAAAAAGCCTGTTTTTCATGGGAAAGATATATTTTCCTTCAAAACGCGGGGAGGATTTTTACATTTTTGTCACTTGCTTTGCATAGACTTGGTGCCACCATTTGTTAACCTCTGAATGTAATCTCTCCCCGTAGAGCTTTGCTTTAAATTCCTCAGGTGCCTGTTAGGCTGGGGCAGCTCCTCATCTGTGCCGGGGTGCTGGAGGCCGTGTGCTCCTGCAGCGGTTTCTGACTCACTGCAACGAGACCACGAATGACTCTCGGTGTTAACAGCTGAACTGTTCATTTTTAAAAAGAATGCACCAAAGCAAGGTAACCTTTTAATAGTCAAGTCTCCAAAAGTCACTTACAGTGTGAAAATCCTTTGTAGGCAGTCGGGTTGTACCGTGCCGTGGCATCCAGAGCCTGTGAGTTCTCCCATGCCAGTGAGTGCTGAAGGTTCGATACGCGATGTGGGGCCACAGGAGCACACAGGTACGTGAAACCAAAGAGAAACAAAGACAGAAAACATCTCCTGGATCTTTGCTGGGCCTATTTTGACACCAAGCTTTGGTATTGTAATGGTTTGTCGAGTTGCCAGACTGGCTTTATATGTGGTCGGAGTGAGTTTGGTCCAGGATCTTCAGCTGCTGCCTGCTTCCAGACTTTGCACAGCCTCAAGGTTTTGTTTGTGCCCCCGAGTCAGAACTAGCACAGTATGGTATGAAATGCAAAGCCACCCTAGAGCACAAAACTGAGCTTCGCAGAGATCAGGGCAGCCAGTCTCTGCAAAGTAAAGTTTGTGCTTGATTCCACAGCAAAAGCAGAGGCACAGGTGCAGCTTCTTCCCTTATTTTAGCCCTTACCTACGGCTTCAATGGTATTTTTTAGCATTAGCTCCATGAGTCATGGGGGGTTTGAAGGGTGTTTTCTGGAGAGGGGCAGAGGCACTGCAGACCATGGCTGCACTGGGGACTGTGAGCACACCCACAGCCCTCACTGTAGCTGTGTCACAGAGGGTCACCAGGAATGGGGAACCAGGGCAAACAGCCCAGCCGAGGAACCTCCTCCTCTCCTACCAGGGTCATCACCCCACAAAAACAAGCACAAAAAGCAAGCAACAGTTTGCCTGTGCGTATTTTGGGGCAAAACAGTTACTGTGATAACAATAGCACTAAATCAGGCACAGAACTTCAAGTACAAGTCACAGCAAGAAGTTGTTAATACCTTTATTATGGGATAAAATGTATTCATGATATTAAAGACATCACATTTCTGCCCCGGTGTCACATTTTAGATGTAGCGTAGATAAATGATATATCACTGTGAGAGATCTACAAAAACCATTAGTAACCGTGACATTTTGACGTCAGATTTTAAAAAATTCCCAAGTAATCTTTTTGATTTATGGAACGGTGTCCAGGTTCATCGAGACTGATCTCAGATTTATCACAGCCTGGTTAGAATTATTAATGATTTTCAATTTGTAAATCCAATGCCAGCATGTCCAAGTGCTCTCAGCAAAATCACAGAGAGCTGACAGGGAGATTTTGCTCAATCCATAGTTTTCAGCTATTACCGGATCTCTGTGGTTAACCCCTTGGTGCCCGGCACGCAGCCGTTGTTCTGGCGGCACAAAGGAGGCACGTGCCGGGCACCGCCAGGAACCGCGGCCCGGACGGCAACAGCCAGCAGTGATCTGACTCCTACAGGCTCCTCCTGAAGACCCTTAAAGACTTAAATTATAATGAGAAGAAAAGCTGATCTAAGCCAAAACAGACGGGCTCGGGTAGTTTTTGCCTGCAATCCATCACAGGAGCAGATGAAAGGGAGGCAGGGGCAAAGGAAAAGCAGCAGCGCGTCTCTGTCCCTCAGCAGCCCTGCAGGAATATCTCTGCAGCACAAAGCACACCTTGGGTAAACAGTTACTAACTCCCCAGCCCAAGCAGGATATTTATTTCCTAATTTATGGGAGAATTGTCCCCCCACTGCAGGGAGGGGTTAGCGGGGGGCTTGGACTCTGGCATTTTCCCGGCAGCAACCAGCAGCCGCTCCAGAGCAGGATGAGCCAGGCGCTGTGTCCCTGTCCCTTCACTGCGGGTGTCACCCGCCTGCTCCTCCAGCAGCAACTTTGACCTTTTGTTTCAAGGTGCTTAAAGCCAAACTGCCATGATTCACCCTTAGGCTGCAGACAGCTAAATCATTATTTTCTTCAAAAAAGTCCCTCTCTGGTGTGCCTAACCCTGTGTTACCAGGCAGGGTGAAACAACCGTGCTGCTTAGACCGTGCTGAGGAGCAGGAGCTGCTGGAACTACTTCATCCTCTGAGCAGACCGCAGCTTCCTCCTGCAGGGACATCAGGAAGGCAACGTTTCAAGTAGGATAAAATTCCAGCAGTCCTCCAGTCTAGGGCTCTGTGTCTGCTGGTACTTCTGAGAGCACACGGGTTCCTGCAGAGACTAAGTGTCTAGTTTTTTTCTCAAGTACTCCACCTTAATTGGGCAGGTAAAACTCTATAATTAGGGACCTTAACTGGGGAATTTTTCTAATCCATCATATCTGCTCCATTATTCAACTCTATCAAATCCATGCATGCAAGGAGAAGCAGGACATTCTTCACAACACTGTCAATATTAACGTCTTTCCAATTACAGAGCATTATAATGGCAATCTAATGAGGAACTGTGACATGCTGCCTGCAACTCCTAACTTTTGATTAAAGCCTCCTTCAAGATGCTCTTCTTTAATTTATGGCCAGGGCTGCCCAGGCGCAGGTGGGGAAGCGCCGGGGCTGTGGAGCCTCCAGCACACAGTCGGGGCAGCCGGGAGCCCCGCAGCAGCCGTGTCCCCTGCGCCTCACCCCTGCCACGCTGCCAGGCTGCTGATGGACACCTGCCCTCTGCTCCCAGGGTGCTGAGCCCGCTTCCACCAGCAGCCTGCCCATGGCCCAGCCCACCACAGGACTCCTGCGGGAGCCTGAGCTGCGTCCTCCCCTCTGCAGTGACAGACATCCCCGTCCATCCCAGGCTCTGCTGCAGACTCCACCAGCTGAAGCTTCCCAATTTATCTGTTCATGTCCTCGCAGCCTCAGCACCAGGAGATGAATTTCCAAACTGATACAGGTAGTTTGCTTCTTACACAACTGATCTTCCAGATGAGACACGGCTTCATGCAAGGTGAGACACCCGGCTGCTCCCTCCTTTTCACGCGAGGCTCTTCCTCTGCTCCAACCCTGTGTTCCCACCTCCACTGCTGCACCTCGAGAGCCCCCTCCCAGCTCAGGGCATCCCTTCCTACCAGGCAGAGCAGGCTGCATGCTTGCTTTTACCCACTGCATCCTTCACAGATGCCATCCAAGCGCGGAAGCACAAGCAGAGCTGCTTTCTGGTGTTCTGGCAGACCAGTCATTGCTGGTTTTATGCTTTTAAAAAACATACATAGATCCTGTCTGTAGTATCTAACTTTGAACTGTTCATTACCCAGCTCTAAAGGCAACAAACACAGCTTTGCCCAGCCCCGTAGAGCTCCTTTCACTTTTTTGTTCTCTGATGTGTCACTTCCCTGTGTTTAACCCCTGCTGTTTGCTGCTCCCATGTCACACAGCCTGGACACCTCCTGGTCCTCCAGAGCCTCATCGCTGCTGCCTCTGTGAAGTGCCCTGTGAAGGTGTGTGGTGAGGCCCCACGTGCAGGCTGGCAGCCCCACACGCCACAGCGTGACCTCCAAAGGCTCGAGGGGAAGCGACTGGCACAGCTACACCCTGAGAAGCTGCCGCAGCACCACAGGGCCCAAGCCCCTCCGTTGCCTCTGCTCTCTGATGGCTGCTTGGGCTTCACCCAGACGACAAGGGAAGATGGTGAGTTGTTGATACGGTGGATGAAAAAGGGGGTTTATTAAAATATTGTTCTGACAGGTTCATTTTCTGAATTCCTCTGGATTATTTCCAGCAATCCGGTTCCATCAGAAATGGCTCTTTTCAGGGGATGGAGAGAGGCTCTGAGTCACATCTTCCTTCTTCTCCTCATTGGGATGGGAAAGGTTAATCCTTTGCAAGTCTGAAATAGCCACAGCTAACTGCAGGCAGCGTGCTGAAGAGACACGTTCAGCCAGAGCAGCATCTTGAGAAACTGTGATCCTGAGACAGAGGTTGTAACAGCAAAGTGAATCGATGGTCCAGCCCCTGCTGCCGTTCCTGTTTGAGGTATGTACATGCAGTCACAGTGTGGTTCAGGGTCCCAAAGCAGCAGCAAACCCTGTGCCCCAGACCCTGGGATCCGTGGTGAGCAGGGCTGGGGGTGAGGCCCAGCACAGGGCATCGCTGTGGGCGGGGGGAGGCAGGGATGGTGCCCACCTCCCTCAGCCACTCTGCTAACGAGCTGCTGCCCAGCCCTGGCTGCTCAACCAGCCCCCAGCGGCGCCTCTGCCCGGAATAAACGGGATTCCAATTGAAAGTAACATGACAAGAGGCACACACGGTAATAACCCAGTGAGGAGACGTGGCTCTCAAGACATCTACAGACTCCAGATTAAATGAAATTTTGACAGAGAAAAATACGTATTGGCAACATTTGTTGATCCACAATTCAAAGAGAAAATTGGAACCATATTTCCGTAAGAATCAGACGCTGGAAAGAAGTTCTTAATAAACAAAAAGAGACAGGTCATGTAATTCACTCCCTTTCCCTCTTTTTCATTTGCTGGCCACTAACTATTAACAGTCAAGGAAAGAAGGTTTTTAACTGAAAATCTGTACTTGAACCTGACAAACAAAACAAGCTGAAGGAAGTTTCCCAGCTGCAAGTCGGAATGTTTCTGTCCGGAGATGTGAGGAACGTTTCACAACATTCAACAACTCGCAAGAAGAAAAAGCTGCCGGTTTTGGGTTGAGATCATCTGGTTTCAGACTCTTCTTCACCTCACTTTTGGTAAACAATGGCTGCAGAAACCAGAGGTGGAGAGAACAGATGTGAACTTCCCTTCTCGTTTGCTGAGGGACAAATTGGACGTAACCTCCTGGTCAGCACGACAGGGCTGTGCCGGGCCCTGGGCAGGGGGGTCAGCTTGCCTGGCACCAAACAGTGACACGGGAGGGACTCAGGTGTGTCCCGTCAGAAGATCTCTGTGTGGGGTTAATTTCACTCAAGAGCCAGTGCCCTAAGCTCAGATTTTTTCCCTTGGATTTTCTGCTCTAATTATTCCCAGGATGTTGGGCTTTGCCCGTGCCTTGGTTTGAAATGCCAGACACACAGCAATTGAGCTGAAGAGCAGCGATGTGGACTCACACCAAGCCCCTTCCTGAGGGGCTGGAGACAAACCCACACACAGTGCTGGTGAGAGCAGCCTCTTCTCTGACTTCATATGCTGCAAAGTCTCCTCGAAGCAGCGGGCACCTCGCTCCCCACTGAGCCCCCTGTCCTGGCACAGAGGAGCATCTCTGCAGAGTGGAGGGTTACACAATGCAGCTCCCAGGCTTGCTATTGTTGACCACAATAGAAATAGTGCTCCTTTCCACCAGTGGCAGCCTAGAGACCCTGGGAGAGAGGGGCAGCTCCAGAGACACTGCAGAAAGGAGCCTGATCTCAGGCAGCATCGAGCTCCCATTGACATGTCCCTGCTGTCTCATCCCCAGCATGGTACCAGCAGCTGCACCACACTAAGCCCTGGCCGGGGGAAGGAGCCTGTGACGTCTGCCCCAGAGAATGAGATCTCCTGGCCAAAGAGAAGGAAAAACAGAGGAGATAAGAGTCTGCTGTCAAAATTCAAAAGGAAAATTTGGGTGGAGGTTTTTTGCTGCTGGTTTTTGTTGCAAGACAGACATTAATCTAGAAATTATTGGAAAGCCTCTGAACAGAGCTGCCAAGAGGGGAGAGGTGGCAGCTACTGCTGAAAACACACCTCTGGTGCCGAGCACTGGCATGATGCTGCCTGAGCCAGGGGTCCAGGTGGGCACTGATGCACGTGCTGCAAGCCGGGCACGGCCCTGTGTGCTGCTCAAGTGAAACTATTCACTTGTAGAGAAGCCAAACATTTGCTTTCGCATTGTGTTTTCAGTGAAAACAGCTTACTGCAAGCTGAAGATTTTCTGAGTCTCGATCTGGGGTTTGGCATTGCATGTTTTTCCTGTGTGGAAAATCTCTTCATTCCTGCTGAGAACTGGATGGAAAGCATGGAAACAAGAGAAAAAAAAACCCAGGCTGTGGAAAGCCTTAGGGAATACCCGACAGAAGATACACCTGGAGGTGTATTGCCCTGTGCAGTCAGCAGTTGCATGGACTCATTTCGCAGACTCTGAGCACAGAATGGTGTCCATGGGAGGACTCGCTGCTGGGAGACAGCATTCACCCGGGCTGGGACCCTCTCACGTGGCAGGGCCGCAGCGGTGGGGCCGTGCCGGTGCGCGGGCGGCTGAGCCTTCCCGCGCCAGAGTGACACGAATTAGCGTGTGACAGTGACAGAAAATGGAAAAGAATGGCCCCGCAAATGCAGTTACAAGAGAAAGGCAAATTGATTTAGTGGACATATGAGTATTTTTGAGAGAAAATGCAAGCGAGCTGCCTGACATATTCCAAGATGCCCCGCGATTGCTTCTCTTAAGGAGATGTCATTCAGATTTTCCTGAACTAGCCTTTAAATTACAGTTCTATAAATAGATAGGACACTGGCAGTATTTACAGTATGAGCATCAGGTGAAAAACTACAGCTTCTGCAGCGCCTGCTCCTCTCACCTTGTGTCTGCCCCGCTGGAGGTTAACTCTGATTTCCATGTTAATGCCGCCTCGGTCCCAATGACTGCCATTTGTCAAATTAACATTCATTTCAACAACCCAAAAGTGAGAGCTTTTAAACATTAATTCACAACTATGAGCTCTTCTCAGCACATTATTATGTTACTGTGATGAAACAAACTGCCTATGGAAAGATATAGATCCTACTGGAAATGTTGGCACTGCCGACGAGAGAGAAAACCCGTTTCAAGGCAGAGCTGACGCGGGCCGTGGCGAGGGCAGAGCAGGAACGGGAGCCCACGGAGCCGTTCCAAGGCGAGAGATTATCATCTGAAACATTTAAACCTGTGCTATTTTGAGTCTGCAATTATTCCAGCTCTCACGGTGACGGATCAATGTGCTGTCTCCGATTAATAAGACAAATTAGGGGCAGGGCATTCGTGTGACAATGGCTGACGGGAGCCGCTGCCGCCGCGTCCCAGGACACCAGAGGACAAAGGCAGGAAGCGGCACCAGGGCCCCTGGCCCTTGGGACTTCCCTTGCATGGGAGCCTCCTGCTGCAACCTCAGCCTGGATGGAGGAAAACCAACGGGCTGGTGTTTGGCTCTTCTAACCAAAGCCTGCCTGGGGCTGGCAGAGGGAGGACAGGGTATGTGCCCGTGCTGGTCCCACGTGCCTGGAGCCCACCGTGGGCGCACAGGGGCTCTGCCAGGGCACCCAGCCCACATCTGCTCTCCTGATTTTGCTGAGGGTCTGTCTCCCCAAATAAGCAAAGACAGATACCTACGACTCAACTGTATCGAGAATAATACACGGCTCCTAACTGAATACAAGGCTGTAATTCAATCAAGATGTTCTGCTGACACTATAAACTGGGAGAGCAGCTCCAAGCAGCGTGTATAAATGCCAGCAAAACCCCGAGACTGAATTACAGCTGCACTGTTGCGCCAGACACACCACCGTGGCTCAAACACAAGGGAACAAAGTCCTCTTTGTTAAACTAATTATTTTAATACATATAAGGAAAGGACAGAAAGGACCTGTTAAATATTTACCGTTTCAGGCCTGTTCTTCGTAGGACCTTTTTTCGCCTGCTGTTGATATAAGCTGTTATGTGCAGCAGTTAAATCTGCCTATAAAAAGGGAAAGGTTTGAAGTGTGCATGACATATTTCAGGGGGACTGAGTGACTCAGGGGGTTGGTAATGGAGCACGCAGCCTTTCACCTCTGGAGCACTGCTTTGAATCCAAAAACCATTACCATCTGGAGGTCATTTGGCAGCATCCCTGTGATGAGTTGGACTGTTCTCAATCCTAATGACCGAGTGCTTGTGTGGTGTAAAGGTCCCTCACGTTGGCCTGGTGATCTGCCTATGGGGATGGGGAGGGCAGGGGAAGGGGCTCGAGCTCTCCGTGCTGCCTTCAGGAGCCCTCGAGATGAACTCAGCCCGTTGCTTGTGCTGCTGCATCCCACAGGGAACAGGAGAGCTCCTGGCCCCGGGACAAATGTTGGGTGCAGCCAAGGAGCAGTGCAGGGTGTCCTCATCCCACAGCGGCTCCTGGAGAGGTGAGCAGGGGAGCCCTGAGTCCCATCAGCACAGGCCAGTGCATGGCCAGGGGAACTGGTCACTGGAGAAGGGTTTGGAAAGCCCGTTGCCATGGCAACAGCCGTGTACTGCACAGATGAGCGTGCCATGGTGCCTGGGCACTGCCACCCCGGCCAGGGCACCTGTCCTGCCAGCCTGGCACTGCCACATGCGCCCCTGGCTCGGCAGCAGCTGCACTGCTGGGGGGCTCTGGCTCAGGACTCCAGACCTGCAGCACCAGGGACACATCCTGACTGGCCTGGCAACAGGACACAGGGACTACAACTGCTGAGAGCCCCCGGTCCTGAGCTGCTCTGCTGGCCCCTGAACACTCTGTGTCTGGAGGTGGCCTCGGTGACAGGCGGTGACGTCCAGAGCAGAGCCTGGCCAGCCTGGCCACGGGCACGCGGAGCTGCCGGGCACTGCCGGGAGCCAGCGCTGCTCAGGGGCCACCGAGACCCTGGGAGCTGGTGCCCCGGCGGCCCCCAGGTGACGTCTCCTGACGCCTGACCCTCTCCAGGAAGATTAATGGCCAGCGTCTGCCTGCAATGGTGCTGCCGATTCTGTCTGGCTGGCTGCTAAGAAAATGAGGCTCCGTCCCCAGCCAGGGAAACGGCTGCGTCTGCGCCCCAGAAGGGAGGTTTGGCAGCCGTGGGGCTTTCCTGAGGAGAGCTCAAATTCTGTACATCTCAGCAAAAACTGTGGGAACAACTCAAATATGCAGAAAGTGCTGATTTTCCACACGGGTGCGTTGCCATTAGCCCTGCCCATTAATTAGAATAATGCTAATTGTTATGATAATGATGGTTATATACATTACTTCATATTTACTGAGATTGGAGATATTTAAAGCAAACCCCAGCGAAAGCTGCGTGATCTTACCAGAGCACAGACCTCTGAGACAACATTTTTAAATGCCAAATTTTCTATGAAAACGTATATTTATATCAACAGAATTAAATTTCAGCTTAAGCTCCTTATTATAAATAAAAGAAAATAAGTCAATAAAACAATAAATATCTAACTGAATGAAGCAGAAATTATATCCAATTATATTTTCTTTAAAACCCAATTTATCTGCCAATATTTTCTTTAAATGCTCATGTTGCTTTTTCACTTACTAACAATAAATGCCTGGATGCATTTCAAAGTGGTGCCTTTTCTATTATTTCATTTCCTGGAGTCCTGGGCTTGAAAGGACATTAATAGCACACTATAAATAAAAAAAAAAAAAGTTACTTAAGGATTTACAGCTGAGGATTTCTATGGAAACAAACCAAAGAGGGGAGTTTGCATCAGAGTGAGGGTGGTGGATGGGAACAAAGAGCACAGGCTGGAAACAGGGAAGAAAGTTCAGCTGGGGCATGGCAGCCCAGGAGCCTCCTGTCTGCACCCGGGCCCTGCCGCCCGTGGTGCCCGGCGCTGGGGATGCCCGGCACAGCCTGAGGGCCCTGGCAATGCCACAGGCAGGGGGATGGCTCAGGGTCCTGGGAGGGAGCTGCTGCCAGAGCCCCTGCCTGGGACTAAGACAGGAAAGCTGCAGGGATGATCCCATGCACCGGGACACTGTGAGCACTGGGATGCCATGGGATGCCAGAACACCATGGGCTCAGGGCATCTCTTTTGCCCTGACTGCCCACCTCTTGCACTTGCCCATGCTCAGAGCATCAAGGAGTGATGAGGAACAACTCCATCGTCATCCCTCTCGCAAACTGGAGGTGGATTTCCAAGTGAGAGGGGCCAAAGTGAGTTGCATAACATAGGAAACAATTCAACAATCAAAAAATCTTTCACTACTTAATGGGATTTTATAAATTGAATTATCTCTTTAAGTGCTGACAGTCGTAGCCTATCAATCAATTAAGGGATGCCAGGCTCGAGCCTGCAGACTGACTCAGCTGCTGGTCGTGTGCTGCTGGTGGGGCACCGTCCTCTTTTATTGGCCCCCACCTCTCGAAGGCAGGGCCATGCCAGGGGAGTTTCTACCATTTGACATCTGAGCTCAAGGTTTTATTTCCACTGTGCTTTCTCACGCCAGAGCATGAGATGTTTCACCATTCAACTGCCAGCTGTGGAAGACCTTGTAGAGAAGGCTGTTATCCAGCCTCAACTATTTCTTGTGGCCCTGTTTTGCAGGTAAGGTGTCCTTTTGGTCCTTTGTAGCTTGCATTTGTGGCAGCAGGGCCATAAGGTCATGCCAAAGAGGCCAAATGCAGCTCATTTGTTTCTTGAGCCGGACCAGCCCAGATGCAGAGGCCCTGGGTGACCCCTTTGTCAGGAGCAGGGCCTTTTTGGCAACTTTGGTTTAGGTTTCTGCACTGTGCCTCTCCACGCTAAGTGTGCATTAGTGCAGGAGGTGCAGCCTGTGTTATTGATGGCGTGTAGGACCAGGTGTTCACAGACGAAAGGTTAGTTTATTAATCCACTGGGAGACCTTATGAAAAACAAATTCAGGTAAACAACATCTTTTTCTTGACTGCTTTTCAAGATTTAAGGCAGGGATCCTGTTCTCTGAGTCTCTTTGACGCATTTCCATTGCACTCTGTTATTACATTCTTCAAAAAAGAGAGATTGCTTCTCCTGCCACATTCTGGGGAGAGAGAAACCTAATTGAATCTGCTGCCTGTGTGCGCTGGACAGCATCTCCTTCCCAGTTATGGATGGTCTTGAGAGTTACTAAAACACACTGTTAGGCCTATTTGAAAGACATTTTTCTGTTAGTGCCCTGCAGTATCAGTGCTGTGTCCCCTCCTTGGGGACACAGCCTGTGCCCATCATCCCTGTCCTCTCCAGTTTTGAGCCCTGCAGAGTGTTTCTTCTGCACCAGGAGAGAGGTTTATTGTGGCTCTTTGTCTGCTGAGCCATGGTGTGGGGAAATGGGTTTCCAGGTGAACCCTCCCGTGAGGAGCTGGGGCTGTGAGGAGCTCTGGGGCTGGCACTGATGCCCGGCAGGGCTGGGCTTGGCAGGGCAGAGCCAGCGACACAGAGCTCACTGCTGAGCCTGCCACCAGCCACTGGCTGCCTTGGGAGCACTGGGGATAAGGTGGTGGCTAATCTGAGGAGGAACTGGCAGCAGTGTGCCGGGCATGGTGGGCAGCTTGGCTCAGCTCCCCTTGCCCTTGCCCTGTGCTTCTCATTTAACCTCTGAGGTGCTCGGGAGAGAGAAAAATCCCTGCTCCCCATATGTGACCACTGGAACTTGATTAAGCACTGAACTTTAATTAATTGACTAGCTTGGACTAATAAGGTTTGCCAATTCACTTTGCCCTACGAAGAAGTGAATAGTTAATTTACATGAGCTGTCAGGTTTAAAGCTGCCCTTGTGCAAACAGCCGCCCTCCACCACCCCACCATGGATCAGGGAGCTGCTGAGCATGCTGTCGGGCCCCAACACGGCCCCTGGCTCCCCCTCCACCACCCCACGCTTTCCCAGTTCAGCCATTTCCAACCCGTGCCCACGTGAGGAGAGGTTACAGGGTGAATGCCCAGTGCCCAGCGAGGAGGGAGAGCCCTGCCCTGCCCGTCCCCCCAGCCTGCATCTCATGCTCTCTAAATTGATTGGCACTTTCTATTTGAGGGAAAAACGAGTTGTTAAAATTGAAATACTGGTTATTGTTATGGTAATACAGCGAGGCTGCAGCAGGAGAGATCTTAAGATACAAAGAAGGTTAGTTTAAATCAAGCAGCTGATGGGCGAGTCTATATAAAGTACTCGGGACTAATGAGTTCAGAGGATCTGCGCGTTGGGTCTGGACCCCTTAATGCCTCGGATTCAAGTGGTGGGTGCAGGTAATAACCAAGATAACCTGAGGCCTCTGAGATCATTATTGCTTTATCACATTTTGTATAAAAAATTTTCGGCCTCATTGAGGATGTCAGCCTCTATCAACCGCTGCCTGGCACGGAGCGTGACGCGTCCCTGCGGCGCCGGCGAACCCGGCACCCGCGGCGCCTGCCGCAGCCACCGGCACCCTCGCCGGGGCACACAGCGCCGGGCAGGAGGGTTACAACCACCCTAACAGCCAAAGTGCCGAGCCTGGGTGCGCGCTGCATAGTGACTGACTCCCAACACACGTTATTGCTTTTTCTCCTCTTTACCTGAAGTCGGTGGTTGCGCGTCCGTTCCTTCATTTGGGAGATAACGGCACTCGCAGAATTATAAAAGTTTAATGTGCTCTCAGTAAAATGAGAAATGAGTGGTTATGATATTGTCTAACACTTTCAAATGTGTTTATTAATTCATGTTTTAAATCATAAGTTTCATTCTGCAGGAGAGTCGTACACAGCAATAAGCAAGTTTTAAAATATTAATGAATAAACAATATTTCTCTATTGAAATATAACATGGTTCTTTGAACAATGTACCAGCGGTAATAAATCACACCCGGCAGAAAATTGCATTTCATATTTAATACAACTTGAACTCTGCCTCCTTATAAATGATATCTTTTTTGTTTAATTGGCGTCAGCTCAGATCTAGCAGATTGCTAATAAAAGTCTGGATTTCCATATTTAATGACCCGTGCTCTACACGCTGAATTTTACCACCAAAAATGCAGCTTTTTGTTATCCTAATGGAGAGCGTCACGAGGGGATCTCGAACCATCAGCAGCCACCCCGCCTGCCCTCCCGGAGCCTCAGCCGGGCCCCGGCAGCGATGGGTGACTGCGGCTGCTGCTGGCGCCAGGGTCTGCGCTCGACACGGGCAGCAGCAGCCCTGGCCACAGCAAGGGGCATCCCCCTTCTCCCAGGGCCATCCCCAGAGAGCACAGCATGTTGGGGCAGCACGAGGAGGACGAAGGCCCCTTCCCCACTGCAGAACTGCTCCCAGAGATGCCCACGGGCCCAACCAGCCCGAGCCACCGCCACCCCAGGAACGGGCGTGAGGAGGGAGGTCACAGCCACGGGTACCACGTGTGCCCCTGCAGCAACCCTACACGGACACACGTCTGCACGTGCAGTAGTAGCCACAGGTATGAATGAAATTAATTGGTTTTAATTAGCCTGTGTAAACAAGATCCTTAAAATTGTTGCCACATGAGGGTTTTGGCAGCCTCCAATAAATTAATCCTTTTTATTATATCAATGACAGGAAGATGATCAAATGGGCTTTGATATAGATTTTTGGGATTTATCACCTAGTAGCACTCTGATATGCTTGAACTTTTTTCCTCCTGCTGCTGCTGCTGGAGGCAAGAACGAGGCTGCAAATGGCATTTGCTTCAGAGTCTGCTGCAGGCACAACGGGGGACTCAGCGACAAACGGACGGCGGCGGCCGGGGGAACTTTGAAGAAGAGTTTGTCTTTGGGAGTGGTTGGGAAAGTGGAGTTTTCAGTGGGTAGAGTCACGCAGGGACAGACGTGGGGGCAAGGAGAGTGTCGTGCCAGCACTTCCAGGCTGAGCACAGTCTCTGTCTGCACCTCCAGCGCCGGGGCACTGGGCACTGGCTCCCTGTTCTGCACATCAGTCCTCCCATCACGCCGAGCCTGGGGGGAGATGGGCTTCACCTGCTGCAGGATGCCTCAGGAGCACTGGTGCCTGCAGCAGATTTGCTCTGGCACGTCACAGCTGATTTCCCAGGTGCTGCCAGGACACAGCCCAGCACCTACAGCTCAGCTGTCAGCAAAGATTTTAAATGCCAGCACTGTCCTTCCCACTGTCACCCCTCGCAGGACGGAGCGGTGGCTTTGTCTTTCAGGAGCAGGGGCAAGCAGACGGCGGCAGAGCGGCTGCCCGGGTGCCCCTGTGCCTGCACCATGGGCAGCCAAGAAGCCACACGCAAAACCTTGTCCTGCTCTCTGCCACCAAGGGAAGGATAACTGGATGGGAATTCTAATCATATATTATATTACCGTGTCATATTAGACTAATAAAATCCTAATATGATACAGGAATGGGGAGCATATCATAACTCCTCTGTGGCTAATACAATGCACGCAATAAATCACTCCCAGGGCTTATCCTTAACAATTGTATCAGTGCTTTCTGTGTCATGCTGATAACTCAGTCCCTCTGATCTAATGGTTCACTTTTCTTCACAGTCCATATGGCAGTGACATTAAAGCTAATGAAATAAAATAAAATTTGCCAATCTTTGAAGAATTCCATTCTTTAAAAAAGATGTATTTTATTAACACAAACTGGAAACATCTTCAGTTACTCGGGAGTTATTTTTAATCACATGGGAAATACATGGCACAGACATTGGTACCAGCACCTCACGTGCCCCCCGGCGCCCGCCGCAGCACCACGGCATGTCGGGCGCCTCACACACAAGGCTGAGCTCGTGGCGCTGGCAGAGCTGCCCCCGTTGAACCAGTCCCCTGGGGCAGGGACTCTGCCGTGCTGGAAGGTCACAGTCTCCATTATTCTTCCTCTTCCTGGGCTGAAGGTCCCTCGTTGCAGCCAAGGCCAGATATGTGGTGAGCTGGGAACTTGATGTCTGAATGCCAGGGAAAGGAGCCCATCACCCCTTCACTTCTGGCATGAGAAGATTTGCTGGTTTTCATGGGGCTGTATGAGGGTGTCACAAACACAGGTGCATCTGCCAGAGCACTGTTCCTTGCTGGCCACAGGGCTCCTGGCAGCCCTGTGGGATAAACGACCACCAGCAGATCCCCAGGGTAGTGGTCATGCCATGACCCCCCCCAGCCCTGGAACACAACAAGTTGGATGGGGCTGGACCAGGTCCCCATGGCTGGTCCAGTCATGCACAGGGAAGCACTGTGAGTCTCCTCCAGATACCCTCACGCCTGTCACAGCAGGTGATGCACAATGCAGTGATGATGATGGCAGGCACCTTCGTCTGGCTGGTGCCAGGCATGGGAGATTCCTCGGAGCTGCTGCACACAGAGGGTCTCTGGGTTGGCACATCCCAGGGCTGGCAGGAGCCACGGGCACAGGGCCAGCAGGCTCTGCTCCTCTGCTCCTCCACAGCTGCCGGGCTGCAGCGGCTCCAGGCACGGTGACACTCCCGTATGCCAACAGCTCCAACCTGAGCACAGGGCACCGGGGTGGTGGCACTGAGCAGTGCCACGGGCAGGACGCCTGAGGGGGTGGAGAGATCCTTGTGCGAGTCACTGCTCTGACGGCCCTTCGGGTGCAGCTACTGGGTGAAACGCAATACCATCAACAGCACGGCTCTGATACTGGTGCTTGCAGTAAACCTTTCTGATGTGTGATCAAGCCTCAAGGAGAAGATGTTTATTATTTGCCATGTAGCCACGTGGCTGTTCTCCAATGTAAGGAAAGGCCAAATTGCACTTGTAATTCAAAGGGACCCAAAGCCTTAATGCTGTAAAGCAGCACGCTAATGATGCCCAGCGGGCGCGGGGCACGCGAGCGCGGCCCGAAGGTTGTTGATGGCCTTCCTATGAACCTCCTCAGTGTGTGACAGGTCCTTGCCTGTGGCCAGCAGAGATGTGATCAAGATGAGGGACGTCTGTGTGTTCATTATGCTGCCTACGCCTCCACTGACACACTTTACATTTAAAATACTGTTTCCATTGAGCTGGAGCGTAAACAGCGAGCGAGCGCATGGACTCGGGGAGCTCCATTAGCAAATGCAAATCGGTCGGTGCTTTGTCCTCTGCAGAAGTCTTGGGAAGTCCACAGCCCCCATCTGCCCCAACTCTCGTTAACCGATAACGAAGGCTTTGCCACGCACATCTCGTTATTTACTGATTTATCTAAATGCCCCACCTGTAGTGAAAGAAGCAATGGTCACTTCTAAAACTGAGCCAGAAGTTGTGTCCGCTCCCTAAACAAAAGCAGCAGCAACTGGTGCACGAGGGCAGGCGGGACGAGGAGGGAGGAGAGTGTGGCCACGGCCCCGGGGCGAGAGCCGGTCAACAAAGGTATTGTACAAAATAACCTGACACAAGGACTGTTGATAAGAAAAGCTGACCCACAAGCTAATTGAATCATACCAATAATTGTTTAGCCACCAAAACACCACGGCAAGGCTCACCAGCTGAGTGGAAAGGCAACGTGACGGGCAGGCGGCTCGCACCAGCTGGTAGCCATCAGCCCGCAGC
This sequence comes from Urocolius indicus, assembly GCA_013401255.1. Taxonomy (NCBI): domain Eukaryota; kingdom Metazoa; phylum Chordata; class Aves; order Coliiformes; family Coliidae; genus Urocolius; species Urocolius indicus. Next base: position 319,083 of record WBNH01001833.1, on the reverse strand, counting down.
ACTAGCCCTGCTCCTGCCTAGCTACACTAACCCGGGTAGTAAGTAGTTATATTTATCAAAGACCATTTGCTGCAAGTGATTAACGTTAATTTGATTTCCTGTGAGTCAATTTCCTTGAGATATGGTAAATAGGCCATTACCTGTTATTGACCTTTACTTTATTAAAAAGATCTAGAATTAGCATTTATAGATATACGTCCTTCCAAAAAAGTTTGTTTAATAAAGAAAAATACCCTTATAATCACATTACACTTGCTAGCTGAGGCTGTCATTCCAAAGTTAATGTTAAATAAAGATGGTAATTAAGAGTGAATATGATGATGGTTTTTAACCTCGTCTAGAGGACTGACCCCATCCTTCGCCTCCACTTGAGCGCTCGCTCGCGGAGGCGGCTGGGAGCGGAGGCGGGGGCTGGCGCGGCAGCGGAAGGAAGGAAGGAAGGCCCTGCCCGGCTCCAGCTCCTGCCACGACGCACCTCTCCCCACATCTCCAACCTGCTCCAGGCACGAGGGCACCGGGACCCGCTGGCACTCTCCTCATCTCCTACGTCTGGCTTGAACTGAGCAGGAAGAAATTACGTCAACGTTTGATCATGAAAGCAAAAAGTTTATTCATGTTTGAAACTACATTTAACTACCACGAGGAAGACTCTTCAATCCAGGGTGTAATCCAGTTAGAAAGTAACACGAAACGGTTTAATACATTAGAATCACTGCCACAAATCATTTTCATGACTCAATCAGTTTCAGAATCGCATACAATACAAAAGAGAGAGAGGGCCCCCTGTTACACAGGGGGGAATATACAGTACTGAATACTGAAGTCTGTATGCATTACAACTGGTTGTTGGTTTTTGCGTGGATTAGTAACAAGATGAAGAACATTCAAAATGTTTCTCAGTATTTACAACAGTTTCACTGTTCTGTGTCCAACCTCAGCCCCCACGTTCCCGCTTCCGCGTCTTTAAAAGTTGCCGCTGCAACCCTGATTCTTTTAAAAGATTACAATGTACATTACATTTCATGGGGAAACGAAGAGTTAATTACAAGATGCAAAAAGATAAGAAAGAGACAAACTACAGCGTGAGTATCGTTCAGAGGTAGTAAGTGAGCACTCTAAGCTACAGAACATGTTGAAAGTCTATTGGTTTGTATGAGTTCGCATGAGGTAATAAAGCTGTGTTTGATTGGTGAGATGTATAAATACTCTTTTGCTACACTATGTACAACACTCCATATGATGGTGCTTTTTTTTCCTTTGCCTTTTTCCTTTCTTTGTGGTTTGCTG
>WBNH01001833.1:295296-312796 GCA_013401255.1 Urocolius indicus | reverse complement strand
GTGAGATGCTATCACCAAACACTTGGAGAAGAACTCATTTTGAGCCCGTGCTTAATGTCTCCTTCCCAAGGAAATGGCTGGTAATTTCCAATCAGCCGATTTATTGCCATCAGAGGAGGAACCTTTTTCTTACTCTCTTTTGATTAAGGTTTTTTTTTTCCCCCGTGGATCTTTATACTATTTAAACGTTGTCTGCAACTAAGCCACAGCAAAACTGCACTGTAAACAGCGTCAAACACATCTGTGCTTCGTGGAAGCCTTTGCCTCTGGAGCCCCAAAACGTGACTCCACACACTCCCCTTCCTCATTCAGTGCTTAGATTTGCAAAATGTCAACAACACACTAGTGAGATGAGTTTTAAACACTGCAGGACACGTGGCAGAGCAACTCCAAAATAAAGCTGCATCCTCCCATTTCCAGATAGAACATCAACTCCACTTCCAGCAACCCAGAGCTTAAACTCCAATTAGCGCACGCTGAAATATTTCTCTGTTTTGTTCTTATCTTGACAATAAATTTAACAGCTCTACAAAACCAGACTCGGAGCTATGTCTCATTTTATCTTATTTTCATTGAATGAGAGAAAGCTTAAAAACAACTACAGGAACAAAGCAGCTGCCAGGAGCAGGAGGCAGGCAGCGTGACCGCTGCGGGACGCACCGAGGGCCACGGAGCTGCGCTCCCCGAGCTGCCGGGATCCCTCCAGCAGCGCTCAGCCCCTGCTCTGCGAGGCAGCCACAGCCAGCTCGCCAGGGAGCCACAGAGGACCCTCCTTTGTGGGATGCTGCAAGGCCCGCGCCGGGTACGTACCAGAGTTTGGTGTGGTGGGGGAGTTTGTCTGGTTGTTCTGGACGGCCGCGGCTACGGCATGCGCTGCGGTCACAGCTGTCTTTGCCGCGTAGAGATTGGCTTCTTCCTGGAACTTCCCAATGTTCTTCTTGTACCTGATTCTCTTATTGCCAAACCAGTTGGACACCTGCAGTGGAGAGAGGTGGGAAGGGTGAGGGACACAAAGGACTTGACCTGGCAGAGCACGATCCCTTCGAGATGTCGGCTTTGGCCAGTGCCCAGGCGGCACGTGCCGGGCACTCCCACTGCCCAGCCAGCAACCCAGGGTCAGTCAGGTATCAGAGGGGAGGGGAGCACGATCTGCTTCTCTGCTGGTAAACTGACACAGGAGGGGTGACTCTCATGACGACACATATGCTGGAGCTCGCTGTAGCACTTTGCACAGCGTTGTCCCCTATGAGCCATTTGTCAGGAAAATCAGTGCAAGACCCCGCAAGCTGCTGAAGGGGGACCAAGGTCCAGCTGAGTGAGGGCGAGCAGGCACTGAGAGCAATTGTTCTTTATTTTTGGGCTGGAACAACCTTGGCAGCCCACTCACAGAATCGTGTTTGGTCATCTGAAAATGAAAGGAATCATATAAATCAATAATGGCTGAAAAGTCACTTTGTCATCTCCCTTTGAAGATACTGTACTGGTGCCAAGACAGCTCACAGGGCACTGGCTATGAAACCAGGCAGAGGTCACGGCCGCAGCCGCTTGGAGAAGTTTGCACAATCTTTCTCAGTGGCTTTGTTTAACTTCACCTGCTGTAACAGAGCTCCTAAATAACAAACACAGCTTGTAACATGGATGATGGCCAATGCTGCCAAGACAAAAAAGCATCTGCAGCACCAGGGAGGTAAAGGGGAGGGGACCAGTAATAACAGCAGTGGTTCTTGGCCATCGCTGCAGCGAGGGACCTGGCCAGGAGAGGCAGGGGCCGGGGTCCCGGGGTCACAGGCTGATGAGCACAGTAGCTCCGTGGCACCTCTCACCCCCTGTGCTCCATCACAGCGCCTGGTAAGGCACCCTGCTGCATCAATCCTGCTCTATTTTATGCAGCACAGCTTTTGTTTAAACACAATTAATGAAAAGCCTCTAGCTTTTAACAGCAATACGAAAGGTACCTTATACATTCTGTTCCCTAGGTAATACTCCACTGTATTCTATATATTGCACTTAATATTACCCTGTCAATCAGAGAAGCAATAATACATTAATGAAACCTAGCAAATAATTATTGTGGACAATCAGATTATGCTTTATTAACAGTTTCATAATTGAGGAATCTTTGTACATCAACTGTATTGTCCACGGACGTGTGCGAGACCCCTCTGTTTATGCACACCCCTGGACCAATCAAACAGCAGCCATCACTAATAAAGGTTTATTTAATTCTCACAGTAAAATTTTAATATCACCAGCAGCCTGGGGAAGCCTCAGCGAGTGGATTTGCTTGACATCAGATCGTTTCCATTCTGCTAGTCCCAATACTTCTTAATCTTTAATATCAAGGCAATTAAAATTAATGGCCACTCATCCAGAGCCACTGTGGGCAGTGTTTCCTTGACATCAATTGTTTGATGGGATTACCTAGAGGTTAAACTAACAAGCAAGGTTTAATTGGAAGCAATGAGAGGAGCAGCGATCGTATGTTATGTTTAACCCGCACACCACATCCAAATGAACATCCAGAAACGTTTCACTGAGGCTGAGGCAGAGCACAGCAGCCATCGAGCTGCCACGGCAGCACCCCGGGGCAGTGCCACCAGCACCCAGGGCGCTTGCCCTGGCCACAGAGCACACCGTGGCAGAGCCATGGGCCAAGGACGCGCAGGGGCGGCCGGACACGGCACCAGCGGCACACAGGCCCTGCCAGGCAGCGCTGAGCCTGCATTTCTCACCCTGGCACTCTTCCCATGGGGCTGTGCCGGCTGCCTGCACCCTCCCCTGCCCACCCGGAGCCCACCTTGCCCTGCTCTCACCACTGGCACAGCCAGTGCGGGGCTGAGCCCGGTTAGCACCGGCGGCTGGAGGAGCCGTGGTGCCCAGGCTCTCGCACAGCCCCACGCTTGCCCTAAAATGAAAGTTGTTTCGTTGCAAGCTGCTTCACAACACATTTTTCATTAAAACAAACTATCTCTTGACATAGAAAAAACAATGAACATCTTTCTCCTCCTGATCATTGAAGGCCAATTAATTAATTTGGCTTAATTGTATATTACATTTCAAACAATACTGTTGCACTTATTTATCATGTTAATTGCAATGTTAAATAAAAGACAATAAATTATTACTTAAATCATCAAGATGCCTAACGTGGGACCGGGGCTGGGGCCGGGCTGCCTCATGCCTCCATGCTGGCTGCCTCCACGGGAGCCACAGCCTCCGAGCACACGCAGCGGCACGAGAGCGGAGACACGGCCTCGCGGGCCATGGAACTCTCCCTTGGGGCTCCAAGTGTTTGTAGCACACAGCTTACGTCCCACACCAAATCCAATGGCACAGACAGAACATCTTGAAAACCAAAAGGGCACAATGGTGGCAAATGATCTAAAACTATGGATTTTACCTCCAGAAACTTTTCGATTAAGCTTGTATCTTTTTTGCCCCCATTGCTTCCCAGGTGAAGCCACGGAGCAAGAGCCTGTACACCCATAGCTCTGCCTGTCCATCTGCTTACAGACTGGGGCTGAGAAGCAGCAGGGGCAGGAGGGGTGTCGACAGCCAGCTCCTGCATGCTCTCTTTAGAAGAATTTTAAATGTATTCCCTTGTCACCCACATCCTTCTTTTGTTTGAAGCAGTGAAAAATTTTATTGCTGTAATCCACTGACACGCTTTCAGCAATGACTATGGCCTTTCTATAGCCCATATGATAGACTGATAGTTGTTCATGACACCTGAAAGAGGCTCATCTGCAAAAGTATAAAACATCAGCCTCGCAGCCACGGTGAGGGGAGAACAGATGATACAGTTTATCTCCCTTCAACACGTACTGATCGGGTGGCTCTAAATTACAGCCGACGATGTTCTCCGTTAAGGACAATTTTTTTCCTTAGAATTACCCGCTCTGTACTCTTAAAGATGAAATTGTGCAAGGTGTTCATCTTAACAAATAGTTTGTCTTTATGCTTTTCTTGAAAAGCCTTCTATACATATTATTTTAAACACCAATATCAAAACTGGAACCATCTATCTCCCATCTGCAACCAAATGATTCCAGGAGACAATTTTCTCTGCAGCTCAGTAAAGTGCTATGGCAGCAAGATTTCCAGTGAGCTGCTTAATCTGGGAGGAGGATGACCCAAAACACTTGCTAATTAAGTGTTTGAGGGAGAAAATGTTCTGCCATGAATCTGCCCCCAGCATTTACAAGGCACTGACAGCAGAAGAAAGAAACACCTTGGATCATCAGGAGGAGAGGCTCACAGCAGAAGTCTTGCTCAGCCAGAGAAAGGACAAAGCCTCTTCATCAAAAATGAACCACAACCTCCAGGAATTAGCAAGGCCATTTGTTAGCTTTTTTTTTTTTTACCCTCCATTTTCCAGCTCTTTGCACCTCCAGGACATTTGTAGCTCGGGAGGGAACAGGGCACGGTGCCAGGCACGGCCACGTCTGAGGGACTCCTGGTTGAGGCTGGAAATATGTGTGCTCAGAGACTTCCACAGAAGCCCTGTGCAAGGTGTAGCTCAGTCACTCGCTTGGATGCCATTGCTTATCCCAAGTGATGCTGCTCCTGCCACTGTTTTAAATGACTGCTCAATTCACCCCCGTTCCTGGGCTGCATCCCCTGACTCGTGCTGCCAGCCACCAGCACAGCGTGCACTGGGCTATTTTACAGTGCTTGCTCAGAGTTTTTCTGCTAGATGACCTCAAAAATACATACACTCTTCAGTATAAAGCACAACTCCAGCCCAGGTTAACCTAGTAAATACCAACTGAACCCACGGTCCCACCGTGTGGCCTTTGGAACGCAAAGATCAGGATACCCACAGCATTCCCATCCCCTGGCTGTGGCTGCAGAGCTCTCGGGAACCTCAGCAGCCAGCAGAGCACAAGCACTGCCTCTCACACACAGGCGCCTCCCAACAGAAGACACATTGCCCTGGTTTCAGGCTGTCCCATCATCTGGAGCTTTTCCTCACCATGTACAACATCTTTATGTCATTCTACAACACATACATTAAATCTTATCAAACCACCAATTAAGAAAGAAATCAGATCTATTAGCACTAGAAGCAATCAGTTACGGCTTCTCAAATGCTTCATCTCATTTCCTTCAGTCAGCTCAGCATTATCTAGATCTAGTTTTTCACCTGCTCAGTCTGCAGGATCACCAACTCCTCCTCTGACAGGCCACTGGCATCACAAGGCTGCTCCTGTGCCCACTGAGGCTGCAGTTGCTCCTGTGATGCCAACAGCGATGCAGTAATGTGAAAAAGAGCAAGTTTGATGCAGAATTTCTCCCAAAAAGTTCCTGTCAGGAGACAACCAGGCACACTGAGGTGTCCAGTGGCCTCTGCTGTCCCAGGGCAGCCTCCTCAGTTTGTACTGAGAGTGCCTCTGAAGTCTATTAAGTAAATTTGGGGAGGTGGGCGGCCTTTCACTTGAAAGGCTTCAATAGAGTACCTGAATTTTTTGTGCACTCAGTGGAGACCCATAAAGTAAATCTCAACTCAGGTCTTAATTATAAAGCTAAAGGTTGTGTTGCTAATAATGCCAATACTCAGCCTGCAATCATTAATAGTTAACACACTCGCCTCAGGCATTTTTCCTCTAAAGCACCTGAAATATTGATAAGGGGAGCTGATGGAGCTGGAGGAGATGGCACTGCAGCCCTGGCAGCAGGGAGACTGCTGGTGAGCCTTCCCTGCCACCCAAGCACAACCCTTCCCAATCTGCACGAGCCAGACCTGCTGTGGGAACCATTTGGTTTTCATGCAGGACATGAGGAGTGCAAAATGCTGTTTTGCTTTCTAAGCTGTCTGATGAAGGAAAGCTCGATGGGGCAGTGCCATGGGCCTGAGCACTGCTGCGAGGCACTCGTCTGGGGCTGCACAGATACCTTGGCCTACACTAAAACCAGCTGTAGCCACTGACAGCACACATTTCTGATTAGGGAGATGCTGGTTTTCCTGCATTAACTTCACAGTAACATCTGTTAGATGTTAGATGTGTTAAAAGGAGCAAAGCTGCCCCATACGTTTTTGCCAGACATAAACCACTCATGTCACTTCAGTGTGTCAAGGCTGAATTTCTGGCTGGCTTAGAGAAACAGCTTCAAGCAATCAAAGAAATTCTGATCTATAGAGATAGATTATATGTTTGTCAATAAACTGGTCTTCCCCAAAAGAATGGGACGTTGTAATGAACTCATAACAGACAGAAAGACTTGGCAAGGAATCTTACTGACTGAGCAGAGAGAAGGCTGGTGTGGTGTGCTAACCTCACAGCCTCCTTATTGCTACCTTTATCTTTGTACACACCTTGTAGCCTGGCCCAATCCCAGCCATGCAGACTTGCTGCTGTTCCTGCAGAGCTTTCTCATGTTCCATTACCCTGCTGAACTTTACTATGCTTGACAATGCAAATTTGAAGGAACTACAAAGGTGCTTTGGGCAGGGACCCAGTCTGTCCTCCCCTGGAAGCACATCCCAGAGCCTGGAGGGAGCTGGGCAGCCTGGGGCTGGACCTGCTCACACTGACTGCTCACCTGTGATACTGTGATGCTGCATTTCTTTGCCAGCTCTTCTTTGGCTTCTTCACTGGGGTAAGGGTTACTGAGGTGGGAGTAAAAATACTCGTTCAAGATTTCTGTGGCTTGTTTGCTGAAGTTACGCCTTTTCCGTCTGAAATGAGAAAAGAAAATCACAGCTGTTCCTCCAGATGCAAACAGGTCCCTGTCAGGGTCAGCTGGGGTGGATGCAACCCTTGTCTCATATGCCTGTGCTGCAGCACACAGCAACACGACAGCACTGTCTCAGCACCCCAACACCTTCAGCCTCCTGGCTGTTCATGGTGCTGCACTGACAGCAGCCAGCACACCCTCCCCCCCGCAGCAGGTCAGCTGGGGTCCTGCACAGGTGCCCAGGGTGAGTGCAGCAGAAAGGGCTGGGCAGGCTCACTGCCGTGTCCTTACCAAGCACTCATTGAGCTAATTGGCTTCCAACAGCAAGTGGCTTTCAGGGCTTTGCACAGGAGACCCATCTGTGCACCCTCCTGCTAAGGGCTGAGCAGGGCCTGGGCTCCCATATGGGACAGGGTCTGCACCCTCTCTGGCACACACTGTGCTCCGGCAGCACCAGCTGCACAACCCACATCACACAGACCAAGGAGCTGCACAGCCCCCACTACACAGACCAAGGAGCTGCACAGCCCCCCTGGCACAGCCCCCTCACACAGACCAAGGAGCTGCACAGCCCCCTCACACAGACCAAGGAGCTGCACAGCCCCCCTGGCACAGCTACTGAGTGGCATCTACGCAGCTGCAGCGCCTGCCCTATGAGCTGATGTAGCTACTCTCCTTCCCCCAGAACATACTCTAGAAAGCACCAGTTAAACAGTTCCTTCAGAGCTCCCTTCCCCTCAGGGCTGGTTGCAATCAAACTGCCTGTGCCCGAGGCCAGCAGGCAGCCAAGCGCAATCCCCAGCGCTCTCTTCCAGCGGTATCACGATGCTGCTAACTACACAGTATCCTGGAGCACGCAGACTCCCTCCCTGGAGCTATGTTTATCTCATTACTGTGCTTCCGCTCATTTTGCCTTATTTACCTTCCTCCTTTTTAAAGAAATCCCTTTAAGATGTGCATCTGCAGGCTTTACCTTTTGCAGTTACCGGAGCTCTCGGTAGACGTTTCCTCCAACTGTTTGTAATTACTTTAATTTGCCACACCTGCCAGTGACCTCCTTGTTAATAAAATTATTTTGCTCTTGTTTAGCTCCTCTCAGCTTTCAGGTGTGAAGCACGAGCGAAGCTGCTGAAGGGAGGCTCTGTGTGGTGCCTGCTGCTCCTCCCTGCTCTGCCGGGCTCGGCTCTGGCTCTGCCAGCTGCCAGGGCCCTGCTCTGCAGAGGGGAGCCCTGTGAAAGGGATGGGACTGGGAATTTATATCCTACCTCATCAACACTTCCAAGCGAATTTGACTGTGCCTATAAACCTCCTAATCCCCCTCTACTTGCTCCCTTCCCAGCCTGCACAAAGCCTGTTGTGGGATGGGCTCTGAGTTCCTGCAGCGACACAGGTGTCTGAGGGATGTGTGTGTTGGCTGTGAGTGGTTCGGAAGGTGCTGCCTTCTCCCACAGCCCCAGTGGGAGCTGGCCCAGCAGATCTGGCCTGCGGAAGCATCATGGCCCTTCCTACCTTGGGCTCACACAGCTGCTAACCCAGTGTCAGGCACAGCCCCTGGGCATGTCCCTCCCACAGAACTTGGCTCTTCCATTAGAGGGTCAGTGTTTTGCCTGGCCTTATGCTGCAAGACATCCATATCAGCAGCAGCTTAAACAACTGTCAGGGTGACCAAACAGCCCTCTGCACAGATCCCATGTGGCTCCCGTAGAGCAGGGTAAACAAACATCAGGTAAACAAGCCCAGTCTGCACAAAAACATCTAGAAAAGGCATTTATGAAAGCTCTGTGCAGAAGCATCCCCTCCTCACAGCATTTGCTGGGTGAAGGACGAGGGCCTGGGCTTTCGCTGGGGCACAGCAGCCTCTCCCAGCAGGTCCCTGCCCACATGGGGACACGTCCCAGCATGGCCAGCTTTTCCCTGGGTTGCCCAGCAATTGCCCCTTCCCCATCAGAAAGGTCAGGGGCACTCGCCTCTGCCTTACCTGGCATCGAGGAACCTTGATCTTAAAATCATTACTGCTTCACAAGTACTTTGTTTGAGTTGCATCTGGATGGAGCTGAACTTTCGATGAATGATGCCCACCATCCTTTCAATCTCCTTGGGAGAAATGGGACGTGTCCGGCTCTGTTCTCTGAGAAGGTTCATCACATGTGTGGTAAATTCATTACATGCCTGTGAAGGAAAGAACGGCTTAGAAATGGTTTTGTGCCACCCCACAAGGACACAAGCTCAGGCCTGGCTGTTAGGGGGAAGGGGAGAGGGGCTGGGGGGATCCTCACATGGCCCTGTCCCCTCTGCACACTTGTGGCCGCAGGGGCAGATCACACACACCCTGCCCCTGAGACCCAGCATTGTCCTGCAGCAGCTGAGCAAACTCAGCACAGCCCCTTCCACGCTCATCCCTTCCAACACACCCACAGCCCCAGCCAGGAGAGGAGAGGCTGGGACGGGCACAGGCAACGGCTGCGGGTGGCAGGACGCGGGTGGGAACGGGCACACGCTCAGCAGCCAAGGGAGCAAAGCCTGGGAGGTGCTGCAGCCCACCAAGCCCCTCAGGCACGGCAACTCCCCGCTGCAGCTACAGAGCTCGAGGCCTTTCCAATGCACCATGTGTGTCCCCTTAGAGGGTGGGTTTCAGCAAAGCCGTGCCCAACTCTGTCCCCCTCCACACTGCTGAGGTGCTGGAGGAGGGAAGGCACGAGGAGCCATTCATTATCAGTCCCAGACTACACAGGTGAACACACAATGATATCGACCTCTCCAGGCTGTACCACCATTGTAGTGGAGCAAACTACGTTCATTCAAAGATGGAGAGAATCAAGGAAATGCACATGCAGAGGCACACATGGGCAACACAGTACAACCACCAGAGTTGACTCAAAACCGTCCTTCCTTTGCCAGCTACTTCCTTATATGCTGCTTCCACCTATGTGATCGATCACCCAGGGCCCAATGGATTAACGTGCAGCACCTGTTTCTGATCATTGGCAGTATCTTGCCAGCTGCATTAACTAGTCCCTACTATCTTCATGCGACCTGCTGGTCCAACTCATATTTGTACCTACGTACCACTGACAGCAGCGCCCGATCTGAGGCTCCCCTCACGCAGGCTGGAGGCTGCCACAAGCTCTGCTGATTTATGTCTCCCTTGTCTCTTTCAAAAACAAACCCTAGGACTGCTGTCTGCTAGACAGAGCCGTGTGGTGGCCACAGTGGTCCCTTCCCAGGGTTAGCCTGGTATTCCAGTACCTTTTGAGCACAAACCTACCCTGGGAAGAGGAACGGGGCTGGGCACTGCGCTGGCCTCCGCAGGGTCTGCGGGCAAGCTGCTCTGCTCCCCCAGCTCTTGTGTGTGCCAGGCTGCAGGGAGCCTGCTGCACGTGGGCCAGCACACAACACGCTGCAGGGCTGTGGCTGTGGCTGCAGGGCTCTGCTGCCGTGTCCCCAGCAGCCGGGCGGCGAGTGTGTGGTGCTCGGCCAGTCCCGCCGAGCAGACACCGGCGCCTCGTCCAGACCCCAGCACTACCCATCTGTTTGACTTTAGCTCCCCTTTTCCCTCTGAAGCCAGGGTGAAAAATATCTGTGTGATTTATCTGACAACTCCATTTTCAGGGGTTCTCCTGCATCCCAACAGATCGTGTGAGGGAAAGAGTTAAACATGAAAAGTTTATGCATCTGAAAACTCATAATTTCCTACAACATTTGCTGAACGTCTCACAACTTATTAAGTGAAGCCATCTATGAATGCAAATGCTGATTAGCAATTTGGCAATAGCCCAACATTCGCAGAATTCACATAGCTTTTCTTTAAGCCAGTAGTTCATACATGATTAATTAGAACATCTCATTTATGTAGTGTGCACTTTAGCTCATTACTCTAAGTAAAATTCGTTAAGTATTTACATTTAGATAATTAAAATCTGGGTACACCCTTAAGAAAGATGCATACACTTCAGGCAAAGTGATTTTTTTTTTTTCTTTACACTACTGCAAGTAAATTACAGGCTAATTCCCACCCTGGCAGCCCCCTGGCAGCAGGGCTCTGGCAGGGCTCTGACGGGGCTGGGGGAGCCCTGGCGTGGACACCCACCACCAGCACCGCCAAGCACCATGGTCATGGGGCCACACCAGTGCAGGCTCATCCCACCAGCTGCTGCTCCCAGTCCTTGCTGAGACCTCCTGAGCTCCAGCTTAGGAAGCTGGACACATCTCGGCCTCCCTTCCCATTTGCACCCTTTCTTCCTATCTTGGCATTTCGGGCAGTAAAGCTGGCCCCAACACAGGGATGGGACAGTGCCCTGAGCAGCCCTGGCCACTCTCCTCTCACCCCTGGAGAGAGCAGGAGTTGTCCCAGGTGACCTGCTCCTCCAGCCCAAAGCTTTGGTCTGTGTGACTGTAGAGCTGGCACAGCAGCTCTGCCCTGGGCTCCGAGCCCCCGGGGAAGGGCCTGGGCAGGGGAAGGAGCGGCACTTCAGGCACACAGCTTGCCACGTGCCCCCTCGTTTGCAGATCCAGGCAATTCATTTTTAAAGTACGATAAAAAAATGGCAACTGTTCCTTTAAAAATAGTTCCCTGTATATCTTTCCTCTGAGAAATATTTCTCCTCGAACACAGCATCAAGAATCATATGTTTCCAAGCTAAAGTGAGTTTCGTGCTTTCAAGGAGCAAAAATCTTTCCCTGAATGTACCTGAATCACTCCATGAGACTTTGGTGGGTTCCAGCTTCCTAGAGAGCCTGGTTTTAATTTATCTCCACCAGCACCTCCCATCTGCAGAGCTACTTCAGTGCAGCAGAGTGGAAGTAAGCTCAGAAGACTCTGATGCTTTGTCTTGCTTTCTCTTGTTTATTTATAGCGTCCGAGCTACTTGATCCCTTTTTCAGTACTGTTTTTCAGGCCCGAGACATTATTAATAATGTCAGTGATGGCCCTGTTAACCTGCTCAGAAACCTTGTAGGAGCGGGGATGCTCCTGCTAGCCTTAATGCATCGTCAAGACTCTTCAGATGAGTGCAAGAAACAGAAAGGAAATGGCCCAAAACAGTGTTCGGGGCACAGTGCCAGCCAGCGCTCCGTGAGGCTGGTGGCATCTTCTGAGCAGCCACTTCACTCCAATTTGGGGTGAATTCAGAAGACATCTGTGAACTCAGGAAGCAGGTTCCCAGATGCTCCGGGAGGCCTGGGACCCTCACAGTACTTTTGCCTACAGCAAAAAGTGTATTTCAGTGTAATTATGGAAGATAGCTTTCAGTATGTCATCTCTGCTATAGTGGCTGTAAATTATGGAAGGAGCTGCCTGTGCTGGGCCGTTTCTGCCGGCACAGGGCGAGGGCAGAGCTGTGTGATGGCGTGACACACTTTACATTGCTGCTGCTCTTTTTTTTTCCCCTTTTCCCCAGCGCATTCCCTGAACTGGCAACAAATATCAGGATCAAACTCTGCTTGGAAAGCGTCTCCAGGCCGCCGCTGTGGCCGCAGCCGCCGGCAGTGTGGGGCTGCCACGGTGCCCGTGCCAGGGCAGCGATGCAGGAGCGGCTGTGCGGCACGGGCAGGTGCCTGAGCGAGGGGCTGGGCTGCTCCCAGCTGCAGCAGGGCACCCGCTGCCCGGGCACCCGCAGCCTCTGCAGGCAGAGGGGCACAGAGCCGGTTGGCGCTGGGCTGCGGGGACGGGCATCGCGCGGAGACGAGCGGCAGGAGGCGGTTTGCTGCGAGGTGCGGGCAATTATCACACTTGTGTAGAGCAGCCGTTGCCGGGTGTCAGGATCCACGGGGAAGCACACATGTCTCAGAGCAGCTCCACCTCCTCTCCTTCTCTGAGCAGCTCTTGAGCATCCTCCAAAGTTTCCCGTGGTGTGGACGGATGGCTGTGACATTTCAGCCGAAACCTTTGTAAATGGAGCTACAGGGCTAAAAATGCTACTGCTTCCCCCACATCATTAAACTTATTAGAGTCAAAGGACACTTGCCAGGAAACGGCTGCAAGCTCCGACCTGCAGTTGCTTCAGCCCCAGATCCATCTCCAGCCCGTGTCCCTGCAGTGTCTGTGACACGCTCCTGCTGGGTGCTGCTCGCTCACCCGACGGCCGGCCCCGCCAGTGCCGCAGGCCTGGCTGTGTGCAGGGGTGGGCACGGGGCCTTTGGCATGGGGAGGGGTCCATTTGAGGGAGGAAAAGAGATTTGCACTAGCATCCTGGTTTTTGCTCAGTTATTTGTTTATCACTTGAATAACACAGTGAAAGGGGCAGCATAGACAAGGCAGTGCTGCCTGCACCTGAACACACTGTGCCACCAGCACCTGAACCATGCTGGGCTCATGCCAGCCTTGTGCCACTCAGGCCACGGTCCCACCAGCATCTGCAGTGTGACGCTGCACGGACTGTGCTGGTGGGCACCACCTCCCCACTCCTCCATGCCTCACCAGTGCCTCACCCCCACTCCCCACCACCCCATTGCTTCCACTCACAGCAGACACCGGTCAGCTGGGTCAGCATGGCCTGTCACAGACCAGGACATTCTTTTTGGTACCGTACAAAAAATCAAAGCCAAGTAGCCAGAGAGCCTTCAGAGGGTCTTCCCACGAAAAAAGGGAAGCTGCAGCCCGAGGAGCCCTGGAGGCAGCCAGGCCCCGTGGGACAGCGCCCGGCAGCACCATGTGCTCCTTCCCTCAGCCTCGTGGCTCTGAGCAGCTTCACTGCTGCCTCCACAGCTCTCCTGTGGTTTTGGTCTGTACAGCCCGACGCTTTGCCGTGATGGGCTGGGGGCAAGTGCAGGACTTGCCTGGCTCAGCTCAGGAAATCACCAGCTGATGAGGTTCGCTGAGCTGATGAGGATCAGGGTTTACAAGCTTCATTAGGACACCTCTGGGAGGGGAAAATGAAGACATCCCTTGAGGCTTGCAAAGGCCAGGGGTCTCGTGCCATTCTTCCCTCTCCTGTCTCCTTTCATGCTGTTGCTCGTTGCAAAACCAGAGAAGAAAGGAGGCAGAGCAATCTCTGCTGCAGGTTACAGGGGCAGTGCAGCCCCCCTCTCCATGGGCAAGACCCACGCTGCACCCAGCACCAGCCAGCAGCATGTGGCAAACATTCCTGGTGCCACTGGCATGGCAAATGTGACGGGTCACCAGGTCCCAGAGGTGACCATAAACCCATGGGTCTCTACGGCACACTCTTTGCTCCAGACACCAGTACCAGTGCCTGCATGAAATGAGGTTTCTGTATTTCCTACCCACAGCAGCAGCTCCCGAAGCCCAGGCTGGGCACTGAGCGTGGCAACCGCCACGGCCAACCCACACCGGAGCCTCTGGCCACCTGCACTGGGAGCCGCCAGCACAGCCCTCGCCCACCCCTGCACGAGAGCAGCCCCAGTGACAGACACCTCCTCCTGTCCCTCTCTCTGGGCTGGCTCGAAGGGGAGAGGCACGGGCTGGGGTGTTGCTGTGACGTGGTTACAGACAACAGAAGACACTCAGGCATGCAAGACATGGGTCCTGGCCCAGCGAGCGGCTCCTCGAGGCCCCGCCGCCTCCCGTCGCACTGCGGCTGTCTCTGGGGGAGGGATGGGGAAGGGGAGGAGGGAACGTGTCCGGAGCTGGGCAGCGGCTGGCGCTGGCAAGCAGAGGAGAGCAGCGGCAGGTACACATACAACTGAGAGGCTGATGTCTGACCTGTTCATATTTCTCCAGCTCTGTGTGATAGATTTGTCTGATCTGGGTCAATTTGGCTCTGTAATCTGAGTGTTCAATAGAGTTATCTGAAGACCCTCCAGAGGCTGCTGCGGCCGCAGCTGCTGCCGCCGATCCCCCACCTTTCTCCGGACCTGAGACTCCTTCTGCCAGAAGCATATTGTCTAGTCTCATTAGCTGGGGATCGGGAGGGTCTTCCTCCTGGGCTCCTCGGATGCTCAAACCTTGGGCAGAAAAGAGAGAACAAGAGAAAACACAGTCAGTATTTCTTGCATCTGGCCGGCCGCTGCCCGCTCGCTCCCCGCCTGCGGGGCCCCTGCTGCACAGCCCCGCTGCCCCCAGGCCCGGGACCAGGCTTGCCCACAGCCCTTCCTCAGCCCTGCGCTGGAACCTGGGTGGGCCCAGGCAGGTGCCGTGGGGCGATGGCCGTGCTGTGGGACACGCTTGGTTCCCATTGCAGGGCAGGAACAACTTCACGAGGCTTTTCAAGGACCCTGCAGAATTTTTAAGGACTTCATTGTAAGCATTAGAGGAGTGTTCACACGAATACAGAGACACACCTTCTGGTTGTTTTCCAAGACACAGCTGAATCTACGCAAGGCTGGCATCACCCTACACGTCACAGCGCTGGTGCGAGCCCGTGTGGCAAAACAAAGTGCGTTATTTACTTGGAAACAATTGATTTGCTTCTTATTTCCTTCTAAATAGATCCAAGCCCCATGGTACTCTTACGGAGACTCGCACCACTGGATTCCAACCCTCCTATGGGGTCCAAGCGTTGGTTAAAAATGCCTGTGGAAAAAAGCTGCCACTCACTCCTCAGCTACAGGAGACTGCAGGTGAAACACAGGAGGTGCTGGGGCTGCCATGGGCACCCGCGGGTGCAGCCAGTTCCACCCTCACCCATGGTCTCTGGCTCCACACAGCTGGAGGTGAGATTTCACATGGGAGGGAAATAGTGGAGGCAGAGCTGGGAGCATGAGCTGGGGCTCGGCCGCTGCAGGAGCGGGGTGCGGAGACTCCCACGGCCCCTCACTCGGGGCTGCCCGGCTGCCCTCCACAGCGCCCGCTTGCCCACGGAGAGGAGGCACGAAGGAGCTGAACTTGCCCTTGCCGTGCAGGGATTTGGTTGCTGTTGAGATACTGGGACAGTGAGTACGTGTTTAAAGTGCTCTTGCACTGTATTGTCAGGAACAACACTTGCAGTGTAACTCTTGCTTTAAGTGGAGCGTTTCCGAAGCGGTGCTCGGTCAGCAATCCTGTCTGCATCCTATAGATCAAGGCTGACAATTTGTAAGTTTAATCAGGTCACACAGGCACGGTGCCAGGCTGCTACCAACGCTGCCGAGAAGAGACTGTAAAAATAATTACAGGAGTGCAAAACTCACTGGAGCCGCGGCCTCTCACATCAACACTTCCACTGGCCACGGAGCGCAGCCGCGTACGGCCCAGCCCCATTAACCTCCTTGCGTCTGTTCAGGAGCAGGTGTTGGTGCTCTGCATGGAGCGTGTCCCGGGGCTCTGCCGCAGGCACCCTGCATGTCGGTGTGGGTGCCGAACAGGCTGTGCCAGGCACGGGGCAGAGCCAGAGCCGCCACACGCCTGAGCAGCACCAGCACCGCGCCTCCGGAGCCGTGGGGAGCAGAGCTGCTCCCGCACACAGCTCACCCTCGCTGCCCCAAACCCCACGCGGCAGGAGATGACGCCCTCACTGCCCAACCCTCCCGACTCTCAAGAAAGCATAGCATTAATTTTGCTCTAAAATACACATTTTAAACCTGTCACCTTCACTTAAAACCATAATTCCATGTAATTTCATGGGAATAATAAAAATGTCTCATCATGTCCTAAATTATTTCTGTTGCCTGCTGAGGTCCAGAGAGGAGCAGGGTTTGACAGTCCCACGCGTGACACCTCCGTGGGCTGGCACACGTGCTTTGGGAGCAGTGCTGCACGGCTCCGGCCCCCGCGCTGCCGCCTGCGCTCACGCTGGGTGGGCGCTGCCTCCCCGGGGCTGCGGCAGCAGGAGGGGTGGTGGTCACCCAGCCCCGTGCCCACCCCGGCTGCCTTACCCCATGGCCTCATGCAGAGCTGCTGGTAGCGGGGGATTTTTCTGGATGGTTTTGGTGAGTAGTTCCTCCTGTTTCTTATTCCTCCTTTGCTCTGGTGTGTCAGTATGTTTAACAACATTCTGGTTTTAATCAAATCCAGCCCCTGTTCCCTTCTCATGAATGATTTCTACTGTTGTTTCTTCCTCTTGCTTCTGGACCATCTCTCAGTCTATGTTTCCTGTGCTCTATTCCAGCTGGTTTTCCTCAGCTACGTTTCTGCTACGAAACTCGTCTACTCTCCGCTATCCCCTGAGCAGTTCCACCCTGCTCCCATGCACTGGAGACTGCGGGAGCGGGTGAGCGGCCCCGAAGCACGAGAGGCAGAAATCCAGCAGGTAAGGACAATGATGAAAGCACTAAGGTGCTGCACACACAACCCCAACACCTATCTCCGGAGCTGGTGACAGGGGTTGATATGCTGTGCTCATCTTAACAGTAACATTCGCGTGTGCAAAGCATCCAGCCCTGGCGCGTGGCTGCACACAGCCCACGGACTGAGGGATGACAGAGGGGAGCAAGGACAGAACATTTATTTTGCCCCTGAGTGAGAAGCATCATTCATTTGAACAGTAAAGCCACACGTTGATTAACTGATTCTAACAAGAATTAAGCCCGTGTGTTAATTCTGATCTTTCCTTATGAACTATACAAAGCAGATCAGCACAACTAATAGGGTCTGGTGTCCCTGGGAGCAGGGGACAGTGAAGCTGATGAACCAGTGCAACCCGCAGCCTCTCACCAAGTCACAGCAGCTGCCTTGGCTGCAGGTCCAACATTTTTAACGTTGTCTGGGAAGGACTCAGAACATCTCCTGGGCTCCTCGGCAGGGAGGAACACTCCTGCTATCCACTGGCAACACATCCTCTCCTACCAGCACCTGCCTTTATAAATGACTCTTCGTTTGAATACAGTGATAATATATGTATTTTTTGACATATAAGCTCACACTCGGTGGCTATTGTTTCCCCTTTTCATTCCTCGGTATATCAACCTATGAGTTTATTACTGTTTAGCTCACTGACCTTTCGATGCA
>WBNH01001833.1:227796-290296 GCA_013401255.1 Urocolius indicus | reverse complement strand
AAGCTGCATAAATACCAAGTGAGCCTTATAATGTAACCAGGAACACACAGGAGTGCTCCAGCTGCTCTGGTTTTGGACAATGTTCGGAACCCTTTTGTTATTGCCCAGCATAAACACTAGATCTCCTGCTTGATATACTGGCAACAAAGGGAGTGGAAGGAGCAGAAATAAACGCTGCTGAGACTTTGCTGTCTCTCATGGTGTTCTCCTCCTTGCAGAGGTTTACATGACATTGTGTACCTGTAGTTTGCTGGGGCTGTGCGAGACACATCTCTCTGCTGTCTGCATTTCCTTTAATTGCATTTCAACAAAACAAAGGAAGCACATATATGTTAATGCAACCCATGCACTAAAGATTACCTGATAGGGACAGAAACTACGGGGGATTCCCAGCCCAGAACTCACAGCAGAACACTCTGTAAATTGTCTTTTCCGTTTCAGAACGAGACAGAAATGGTGGCTTTGGCTGCCCGTCCGGAGCGAGACGCTCAGCCAGAGCCCCCAGATTAGGTCACCAGCACAGAGGACTTCGAACCTGCCAGGGAAAAGCCCTTCCCAGAGCTGGTGCTTCAGGTGGTAAAGGCAGAGATGTCAGCTTTGATTTGAGCTAACAGAAAGGAATCTTTGGATGGAAAAGCTCCAGGACCTTTGAATTAAATGAAAGACCAGAACACTCTACAGAATGTCTGCAATAACAGTCTCTACAGAAAATTATGAGGAACTACATAAATCCACCCTCTTCC
This sequence comes from Urocolius indicus, assembly GCA_013401255.1. Classification (NCBI taxonomy): domain Eukaryota; kingdom Metazoa; phylum Chordata; class Aves; order Coliiformes; family Coliidae; genus Urocolius; species Urocolius indicus. Next base: position 289,553 of record WBNH01001833.1, on the reverse strand, counting down.
TCTTCACACAGGCTCATTAAAGCAGTACTGACTCTCTGGGCAGCTATAATTCTGCTGAGTGATACCCTGGAATCACCCTGTCAATACCCAGTGGTGTGCTGCCTCTCCAACTATCTGTGCCCCTAATATTCCTCTCTTTGATGGGATTTGCTGACCTTTAATCTGATGCTAGTTTACTCTCATCACTGAAGTGCAAGTCAGAGAGCAATAAAACGGCAACCTCACTGATTCAAAAGGGAGAGCTAAAGCGCCACAAACTGTGAATCTAACCTTTCGTAATGGCTCTCCCCTTAAAAGGGGAAACATGAAGTGCAAGGCAGCTAAAACAAACAATATTTAATGCTGACTACAAGATTTATTGCAGCCCCCTTTGCATGAGTATTAAATCGGAATTTCAGGGCTGTAAACTGAGGAAGAGGAGAGGGATGGCCAGTGCAGATGGACCTGTGGCCCCACACCATGGGCACTGCAGGGAGCAGGGCACTCACTGCCCAAAGGCGCCGGGAGCGATGTGGGGACGGCCAGTGGAGCCCAAAGGGCCGAACACAGCCTGAGCACCACGGGGACATCATAAGCCTAAGCTGCATTTCTGATGTGAAGGAAATGTCTGTGCAGGCATGTGTGAGCATCCTCTTGCAGGGAGCCGAAACACGGCCCTGCCCCTCGCACCCCCTGCCACTGCTGCAGAGCCATCACCCTTACCCACAAGCCAGGGCCGCCAGGAAACGAGAGACCTTGTGCTGCTTGAGAGGGCTTGGAGTGAGGCTGCGCCCCAGGACGGGGGGCAACTCCAGCCCCTCAGCTCATCCCCACACAGCAGTGCCACCAACAGACACAACAGTCAGTGAAGAGCTGGAGCCCGTGTCTACATGTGCCACGCAACATCTCCAATGGCTCTTGTATTTATTGTGTGAACTGCAGGAAACCACAGCTGGCAACACGAGACAAATCTTCCAGCTGTCCTCTCCTTCCAGAGAGGCTCCTCCTGTGCTGCCGGCTCAGGGTGCGGGAGCACACAGCCAAACACCACGACTGCTGCCTCACAGTGACAGTTCCCACAGCCAACAACTCAGAGAGGAGCTTGGCCAGCAGCTCCAACAGCATCCCGGGCTGGCGGCGTGCAAGTGAAGGACACAAATCTCACGTGTATACACACAGATCAACAGAAAACACACCAAAGTCACATCACAAGGTAAAAGAGGAATTATTGCATAACGAATTTCTCTCTGGCTCTCTGGGGAAAATAAAGACTGACAGCTTTGAGTTTAACAGGTGCTGCTAGGAGATGAGCTACTTATTAATACTGCTAGGAAGGAAAAGGATGATAAAAACTATAATGTGATTAATTATTTATGTTTACGAGCATGATTTTAAAGAGTTACAGTTTGTCATGCAAATCGCTTGGTCTGCTTTGACTCAGGCTGCACCCCAGAACGTGCCTGAGGGCTCTTGGCAACATGGCCAGCAATCACCACCCCACTGATGGGGCAACACACCCACGGGCAGCGTGGCCCTGGCCCCAGGCCTCCTCCCTGCTTCCACAGCCCACATCTCACTGCCACAGACAAACACAGCAGCACCGATTTCAGAGGGGGAAGAGACTGAAACAGAAGTTTCTCATACAGAAGGTTGGACAACTCTCGCAGCCCTTCTCTGCCTGGCACAAGCCACAGGCAGAGGGGAGGGGACAGGAGCCCCGGTGCCTGCCGTGGTCCTCACTCCCTCGGGCTTGGGGCACTGCTGGGCATCTCCCAGCCCTGCAGCAGCCTGTGCAGGCAGAGGCAGTGACAGACACTGTGGCACCGGCGTCCCGCACCACAGAGCCACGGCAGTGCCAAACCAGCCACGGATCTGCATGGAGCAATTACTGCACAAAACACCACCCAGCACTTCTGAAAAGAAAATTGGAAGCCTACATTGGCAGAAACTCACAAAGACAGACTTTGTCAAACCTAACAGGCGCTTATAAGGGGAGAGCTTTTATAAGGGATACTAAGAGATGTATCACATGAGAGCAAGGCTGAATACAAAACAGTATTAGTATAAAAAAGAACAAAGAAAAGGCCTGCTCTGCGTAAGAACTGGTAATACATTAAAAATTTAAAACCTGGCACGACAAATCTGGATACTCCCTGCAGAAGACAACTGATATTAATGAACAGGCCTGTGCATTCATTGTCTGGGATCCCAGAGGAAAAAAATAATGCTGGTTACACTGAATTTTTTAAAGAGAAATTCTTCTCTGCACAAACAGCTCCTCTGCCAAATCACCAGATTATTCCTGGCAGGTTTAACCACCTCAAAGCATTCACCTGCCTGAGCGCTGGATTCACCTGAAGGTACAACCTTCCTCCACACGATTTGTCAGCATGGGACTGTGCCCAGCTTCCCCCACCAGCCTTTATTTATTCAAGAAAAAGTGCTCAGACTTGCCCCTCTCAGCCCCGGATAAAGCAGCTCCCTCGGGACAAAGAGCATTTGGGTTCCTGCAACGTTTGACCTGGCAGTGCTTGAGGAAGGCTGAAGGAAAGACAACATGGTCTCCTTTGTTTGCACGGGCCCTACCAGATCCTGCACACAGGCCCCCAGCACACCCAGTTTGGATTTGGAGCTCGGGTTCACTTTTGTGGCGAGAAAACCAGAAAGCTAGAAAATGCCAAACACTGCACGTGCTTCTCTGCTAATGGACACCAGGACCACCACTTATCTGGGCTGTAACAAAGAGCACTCGGTTGGCATTTTCACTTGGTTGGCAAGTGTGATGTGAAAGCCTCCAGGAAGCCTCTCCAAGTTGTGCCGTAATTCCCAAGCGGCCACAAAACCCATCAGTCCCACAAAATGTGTCATGGAAAGTCATTAACCAAAGGGAGCTGGAGGACAGAGGGCTGCATTTTGGCAGGACAAAGCCGGGGTAGACAGGGCACCCAAGGCCAAGGATGCAGAAGGGGCTCAGCCCCTTGGCTGAGCTGGTCATGCTGGTCCCCAGTCCCAAGGGCTGTCCCTGAGCCCTGGCTTCTCAAAGCCCCCACAGCTCCTCAGCAGAAGCAGCTTTTGGGTGCAGCACAAATCTAATAAGCAGTCAGGGCCGCCGGTTGCTGTGCCTGCAGAGGGGCTACAGATTCCTCCCAGCCCTGGGGTGAGGCAGGATGGGCCCGAGAGCAGCGCTGGGTGCTGAGGGATGCATCAGCAGCCTCCTGCTTAGTGCCTCCAAACTGCCTTTCTCTTCGCTGTGAGGCTCTGGTGCTGTGTAATCTCCGCACACTTGAGCACACACAACAAGCAAAAGGCTCATTGTTATTGCTGTCGCTGCCGCACTCCTTAGGTGGCTGCGTGGCTGAGTGGGAGCCTACCTGCCTGCAGCAACCGCAGCAGGGCTGAGACTATCAGCAGTTTGTACCAGGGTCACCCGTGCAACACACAATTATGCTGGGGTGAACTGTGTTACAGGGAATGCCTCAAGTTTTAAACTGTCATTAGAATATCGTGGCCTGATTTTAACAATACAGCGGCGCTTCTAATGATCTTTAAGGTAATTCGCTATTCAGACCCCAAGCAAAAGATGCAAATGTACCACTGAAAGCTCCTTATTAAATACCCACAGGCTACAGTTCTGTACAATAAGTGGTCCAGGTCTTTTTAGAACATCCTAATTAGATGAACAGAGATGCAGAAAAATGCAAAACCAGGTCATGCAGCAAAAATGTTGGGGGAAAAAAAAAAGCTGCAAACCAACCCCCCTCCAAGCCCCTCATTAAATCCCCTCCCCCACACCGCATCCCTTGTGAAAACCTTTGCAGTGTGATGAAGTGGAGCCAAAGGCTGCCAGCCCACCATCGCCCCCAAAATAGAGGTGACCGTTATTGTTAAAGTTAGGTTTTCAGTTTATTGCCAGGGATATGTCTAAGTGATGATATAAATAATACTATGAATAATACATTAAGCAAAAACCCAATCTGAAATTAAATTTGCCTTGGGTTATCTCCCTTTTACTGTATACACACAGAATTATTATGCGCTGGGGAAAAAAACAGCTAATATCAAGGTAACACTTTTTTCCTCTTTGAAAGCAGCAAGAATTGCTACCCCTGGAAAGCAGCTCTTACACCAGAGACCTCAGGGCAGACCTTCCCTTCTCCCTGAAATAAGGGGATACACTTAGAGGGAGGTTTCAGGGCTGACTGGAAAGATTCTCCTCGGCATGGCTCAGGCAGAGATGTTTGCTTTGGCCTGGCATGGCTGCATAGAAGAAACACGTAACATCATTTGCAGGTGCACTGAGGTCCATCACGCCCTCCTGCCTGGCCTCGCCGGGATAATTTGCTTTCAGTGCTGAGAGCTGGTCTTACATTTATTTGATCTTTATGTCTCCAGTGCAGCTTAGATGAGTACCAGCCCTTTACTCACTGGCTGCTTAGCATTTAGCACTGACCTTGCCTTGATTTCCAAAACATCCCCACCAGAGCCAGCACAAGCAGCACAGGAATTAACCAGGCTCACGTCAGTCAAATCCCAACTGTATCTGGATATCAGACAAAGGAGAGGAGTGTTACAGCAGGAGCTGGGGCAGCGAATGGGGCCGTGCACTGAGCCCACGCACACGCACCTAGTTCTCTACCCAACCTCATCCCAGAACTGCAGTGTGGTTTTAGACAAACCACTTATTTGACTCATGCTTCAGTTTCTTCAGAAGGTAAAACTGTGGTACTTAGGTCACTCTACAAAGTCCTGAGGAGTCTTGGCTAAAAAGCACTGGGAACTAAGACCTCAAAAACATATTGGCACTTATTTCCAACCAACTCCAAGGCACCAGTGCAGCCAGTCCTTATCCTCTGTATCAAAATCACGCTGTTTCTCCTGAACATAGTGCCATGAGGCAATGGATATGGACTGGAGATCATCTGAACCAGCACCTTCATCTGCTTGGTCCTCCGCAGGACTCTCCGTGTCACTGGGCATCTGCATCCCACTGTCAATCTGCTGCTAAGGCTGTCCAAACACCGAGGCACTAACACAAACGATGGCAGTTCACAGGCCGTCTTTTGAATGTTAGTTCAAAGGCAACCCACTGAGACCGGAAAAATTCATTTCCTGAATTCTCTGATTGAAAATTGGGGTGATTGATTACAGAGTGTGGGAGACTGCAGAAAGGACAATCTGCTCTGCTCCTACCAAAGCACCAACCAAAGCACTGTCTGACAACTTGGTCACGTTAGGAGGGACATTTGCACTCCCCATATTTCCATAGGTGTTTCCATAACACTAAGCACACAGTCTTTGGTGCCAGCACACCCTGGCCTTTCCTCCTCTCTGCTGCTCTGCTCCGCAGGGCCTGGGGAAGGAGAGGGGAACGAGAGGCTCTGGCCCCTGAGCACCTCAGTTCCACAGGGCAACCGTCAGTGCCTTGGTGTTCATCTAGAATTCCCGAGCCCTGCCTGGGAGTGATGCTGGGAAAGAAATGGTTAATGCACTAATTACCATAATTAAGAGTTGCCAATTTAATTATAGCTGAGAATATTAATGCTGTAACATTTGTTGGAGTGCAGAAAACAAACCCTTAATGCACAGACTTTGTTCGCAAACATCTAATGGAGCCCTCCTCCACTTCGCTTGGTGCTTCAGCGCTGACACAACAGCGATAGGTTCAGATTGAAGAACTTGTCAGCAATCAGGCAGGAGGAGGCTAATTAGCTGGCAGGTTAATGAGTGTGATGGCTCTTGACAGCATTTTGTTACAGCCTCTACTGTATTTAAACAATAAATGATTATTACTTAAACACAGTGGAGACAGTCTTATTAGGAGAGCTAGACCATATATTTATTTTCACAAAAATGAGACTAATTCCTTAGTGAAAAGAATAAGATGTAAAAAATTCAGCTGATTATAGTCTCACCTCTGAACCTCTAGGGTATCTTGTCAGATGAGGAGAGCGAAGGCTTTAGAAGTGCTTGTGCTCTCCAAGAGAAGGCATTACACACCAGCACCAAACGTCTGAAGCCTGTGTGGCTATAAAACATGAACTGTAGTGATGCAATTTCAAGAGCTACCTCATTTGCCAGCCACAACAAAACTCACACAGCAAATTCCATCTCATTTCCCCCTTGCATTTTCAGCCTCAACCCCTGTGTGCAATAGGAGCCGAGACCTGGCCATCCCCACAGGCCTCAGGCTCAGGCCAGGCTCTGTGTTCTGCTTCCTTTGGCAAGTGGGATTTGGAAACAGGTGGTGCAGAAGAGGAATAGCCCTGTGGAGAGATTAACCCATTTCTCTGTCCACTTAAGGGGGGAAGGGGGACATCTTACAGCACTCTTGTAATCCATAAACATAATGAGAACGAGAAAGAAAGTGTCTACATCCAAAAAAATCCAAAAGCACAGAAGCACGGTGCCTTTCCTGCAGAAAAGGAGCCGCTGGCTGCAGCCTGAACTGTATTTACAGGACAGGCAATTGTAAATATGTGTCCAGAAAAACCTTATCTGAAGAGAATGAAATTGAATCCATGGCTGTGTAATAATAAGTGAGGGTTATTTCAATTTAATATTTAGTGTTCCCTAGGAATTTGTACATAAACATGGAAGAAACAAAAGGCCTCACCTGCTGAGACTAATACCATTTTCGAAATTATTTTTGCATACATGAAAATGATTTGTGCCCCTCAGCGCTGCTGCTGAACACGAGAAGAAAAACAGGAAAGGCAGCCAGCTCCTCAAACCCTGCCTAATCCTTAGTTCCACATTTTACAGATCAGAGATTCAAAACACCACAAGGCAAGTACCGTGTGGCAGCAGTAAATGGCCGGTTACCAGCAGCGCCAGGGAAACGCCGACACTACCGTGGCTCATCCAGCAAACGCATCAACTGTGTCACTCCCAAGAGAACCCAGCGCCTTGGGACCGCGGGGCTGAGGGAGGGAGGGCGAGAGCGGAGGCCCCGGGCGGCATGTGAGCTGCTGTGCCGGAGTGTGCTGCCATCGGATGTGGTGCTGGGAACGCTGGTCCGGAGACAGGCAAACCCTGGCTGTCCTCCCCAGCTCCCCCAGGCTGCACCGGCTGGTGCCAAGCGAGACGCCTGGCAACAGAAACACAGCCTGTCTCACCAAAGCCTGGCCTCGAAATCCTGGAGATAAACCCTGTTTGAGAAGAGTCACCTGTATTCTGAGCCATGTCCTCAGTTCCTCACAGTACACACCGGGCACAGAGGCAGCGTGCTGGCACCATCCCTCACGGCAGCCCTCGGCACGCGGCAGCCGCGCACAGCCCGTGCCGCAGCACCCGGCACAAACTCACGTCGAGCCTGGATTAAACCTATGCTTGGCAAGCTTTGCCAAACAAGGCAGACTCTTTCTTTCCAGACCTGAGGATCCAATCATCACACACAGGACTCCACATCCACACGAAACTTTCCCTGAGCAGCTTTTCAACACCCCGGCAGCAAAGGCCGGATCCAATTTATTTATTTTTTTCATTAAAATATTAATGGCACTTGATAGAGCAATTGTAACCCAGCACCATCCCAGGAAAAGCTGGCATCTGGCAAAAATCACCACACTCTCTAGCTGTTTAAATGAGAATATTCCTCAGCCTGAAAAATTATTTATAGAGGGTTTTTTTACTACCCTTGTATACTGCAATGTTATTTCCTTTCCCACACACTAGCAAAGTCCATTTTCACAACTGCTATAAAGCGGCATGTTCACAGCTAGTAAAACAACTCAATAAATAGCCTCACGAAGCTATAGCTGTCTCATATCCTTTCCTCAATAAAAACAGAGGTGAACTGCTTATTTTCAGCAGCACACTATAAGAAGACAGAAGCATTATGACTGCTCATACATTCTGACTATCATTTGCCACAAGCTATATCTGTCAGCATTAAATAAAGCTGCATTATAAATGTAAACAAAACACCCACATCTACAAAATGAGCTGTCCGCCATTGCTAGAGGCATGAATTGAACCCGCTTATTGACTCAGCTTGCTCTTTTTATTTATTCTCCTACAAAGACATGCATTTACTTTACCCTACAAGCATAGTGGGTTTAGGGGCGGTAACTTGTCTCCTGCACAAGCTGAAAAGGCAGGTTGGTGACAAATGCAGATCTTAATGGGAACACCATTAGGTGGGCAAACATTGAACTATTATTGAAAAACTGATTTATTTTTAAAGGTTATCCTAGACCAAAACACTACATCATAAATAATTTGCAGGATCAGTCAAGTGAATTTATACTTATGATTTTTTTTAAAAAGGTAATTCATTGCAATCAAATAATAATGCCAGTTTGAGAGGAATTACACTCAAATATCAACTGCTCAGAATTTACAGTCTGAAGAGGTTAAAAGGTGCTCAGCTCTACAGCAGCACATATCAGGCTGGTTCTCTGACAGTACATTATACATCTTTCTACACTAGAAAAAAGTTCTGTCCCTGTCAGACAAAATTCACCTTTGCACAAGGCCAGATCAGCACTCGCAGGCACCCACAGCCTCCCGGGGAGAGCGGGCACGTCCCCGCTGCCAGCGCTCCTGGCCAGCAGCGCCAGTGACCCAGCCCCACGAGAGCACTGGCACCCACCGAGCCCCAGGAGCAGCCCTGGGGGGTGTGTGGGCTGGCAGCCCCCCGACATCCCGGAGGAAACTCTGCTGGGGCTCTGGGAGGGAGCAGCTGCCACAGGAGAACGGGTCCGGGACGTGGCATCTGAGGTGCCGAGCGCTCCAAACTGCCACACGGCAACACCACTGGTACAGAGATACTGCAGTCACCAATTAATAATTGCAATCAATTATTTATATAGCTACATTTCTACAAAGCAGGGAGGATAATTATAAATAATGCATCGGATATGAGGGAATGGATTCTTTTTCACAATATGCTTTATAGGAAAGAGTGGTTTTGCCAGAGTTATAAACAAATAATGTGGTCCCATTCCTCAAGATGGACTGCAAGGTGCATCAGAATCTGCACTAAATCTTGCAGTAGAGGAGGTTTAACTTTACTGTGACACGGGTTGCCACTAAAGGAATTCCTATAACATTCCAACAGTGTGGCTCTTCTCCCTCTCACCTCAGAGAAAGCTGTGCTTCACCATGGCTCTTCTCTAGTCAGACCATGGTGCTGTGAAGGCTGCAATGATATTCTTCCTTGCAAACCCCGCAATTCCAAAATTATCCTTGTTATATATGAGTGGAAATAGCCAGCATGTGGGAGGGTGCTGAGATGTCCAGCCTTGCCAGTCACCATACCCTGGCTGGGTACCACAGCTCTCCTTTTTCCCTGCCATTCAGAACAGAATGCTCTCAAAGAGAAAGGCCTTACACCTTCCAGTGCCAAACCCTGCCTGGGGTTTCTGACATGCCCAGATCATGATCAAAGGGGATGACAAGCATCGCTGGTTTGACTTCACATAAGGTAGATTTTGAATCTGCGTCTCTCAGGGCTCTGTGGCTGTAATATTGCCCTTCACTTTCCAGACTCAGAAATCCAAATCAGAAATCAGCAGAGAAATTCGAAGGCGACTTCAGAAAGAAAAAGGAAAGCAAAAGCCTAAGTTAAGCAATTGGATGATGTTGGCAGAAGTCCCCTTGTTACATGGGGGCATCCCTCATGAATGGACAGGAACAAGTGTTCCACTGTTTCACATCATCCATTCTTCCAGAGGTAGATATTAATTATTCCTGCTTTTCTATTTTGAGATAAGCTTGTTAACAAGAAATTATAGGGTAGCTCAGAGCAGCTATCCATTGGGCAGCCTGCAACGGAGTTTATGATGTTTACAGAGAAAAAGAAAATCAGTGTAAGGAGTCACGGAGAGTAATTAATGTATTGTAGTGTGGAATTTCCACTTCCCACCTCCATTTAAATCAAATAAAGCTTGGCAGTGCCAGAGTAAATCAAGGGGCAGCCACCAGGGAGAGGCCTTACAGCCAGATCCAAACCTGTGCTTCACCCAAGCTCCTACTATTATTACTTGTGCAAAGCAAATATTCAGCCTCCAACCCTAAATCATTTCAATTCCTATTTCCAAGTATAATTTAATCTTTTTCAGCGACACTTGATGCTTACTTCATCACAGCATAATGACAGATTAAAAAGTTGTTGAATTAAATATTAAAGAGGACTTCAGGCAGTTCTGCATTTTTAAGGAATAACACAGATTGGAGATGAAATGAGAAGCCCAAATGCATATTTTATTCCAAAAGGAAAGAATACATATATTTTTCCTCCAGGCCACCTACTTTGTAATAAAACATAGGGCAGGTTTTTATTTAGTGGATAAAAGCATGATATAGTATTATAGGATTCATATGACTGTACACTGGTACCATGCAACGGTGTCAAAGCTAATGACATCACATGATCAAACACAGTCTTTTGTTAAATATATGTGTGTATCTGTGCTGCACATCTGTACTGTATACACCTCTACACAGTCATTTACAGTGTTTTCATTAGACTACTTAAGCACAATTTATTTGCTCTCAGGTGTGAAGGTTTATCTTATGATGACACCTCCTGCATGACATCAAAGCGAAGAATGCAAAACATAATTTAAGCTATTACTGAAATATAAATCATTCCGAGGGAAATTACGTCAGCATGTGAATAAAAAAAAAAAAAAAACAAGTCACTTCACATTTAAACTGTAGTTTAAAGTGTCTGAAAGTCCTGAAGGTAGAGATGACAAGTTTTGAACTTTCAAAGGAATCCGGTGGAGTACTGTAATGCCAAACAAGCCACCCAAGCACTCTGGCTTTCTGCACTTGTGTTTTCACATGAAGTTTACTCAGTACAATACTCTATTTTCATATTACAGTTTCACATCTCCTATTTATGGTATTAGCCAAAAGAGTCTCTGCTGTTTTAGCATGGGTTCAGGGTATGGGCTGGCAATGGGGGACACCTATTTCGTGCCCCATCAGTGGGGAATCCCGTTCTTGGCAGTGGAGAAGGCGAAATTCCTGAGGTGAAATGAGCCATTTTCAACCATTTGTCCTGGCACCAAGAGGAACAGTTTTGCTACAGAACTAAAGCCTTGGATGTTGGAAACACATGAAAAATCACTGGAAAATAAACAAACGAGAAGATTCCTGCTCTCTGCTGGCAGAGCCTGACCAGGGAGCCCTGCAGAGGCTGTCACCATGGTGCCCATGTCACTGTGGCCCAAGGACTCTCCTCTCCTGCACATCCCGGGCAGTGCAGAGCCCGGGCCCCGGCCATGTGCAGGGCATGAGATGGGTGTGAGGGGCCCATGGCTGCCCAGAACACAGCATGCCACGCTGGTCATGAGAGCGGTGCAAGGGGCCCATGGCAGCCCGGGACACCGCATGCCATGCCAGGCATGAGGAGCATGAGGGGCTCATGGCAGCCCAGGACACCGTGTGCCACACCAGGCCAGGATGCGGCCTCCCCACTGGACAGGGCCTCACAAACATCAGGGCGGCTGCTCTTCTCCATTAGTGGGATATTATTAATTATTATTGCCATTATTAATACCGAAGGGATCTTGGCTGTCTTTTTGTCAGTGCAACCACTCTGCCTTTAAGTCATTAAGCCGCAGAACAATAACGGGAGAGCCGACAAGAGAAATGCCATTGTTCCTTCTCCCCAGCCTGAGCTGCTTGTCCTGCTCCCATGTAAATGAACTTAATGCTCTTCATTCAGGCGCACTCTGAGGGTTCTCATTTACTGCCTCTCTCTCTGTGACAGCATTTTCTCACCAGCCCTGACTGCATAATTAATGCAAATGCAGCCTTAGTGTCATGAGCTGGGCTCCTTTGGTTTACTTTGGTACGACACTTACAGAGGAATATTAACTAGAGAAAGCAGCATCACAACAGGGGTGGAAAATCAGCCTGTCAGGGACTCATTCCAAATGCCATGGAAAGGAGAGCGCCTTCAAGATTGTTTCATCAAGGTGATTGAGAACAAAAACTACTGAGGAAAATTCGAGCTTACATTTATGAGCTTCTCCACATACATTATTTATATCACCAGAACCTATAGGAACACTATTTCCAAGCACATATTCATACAAAGATACTGTTTGGGCTGAGACCTGGAATTAAACACACACATGTGAACCCCCAGTACCGATCCTAGTCCCAGGTAACGTAGAGCACTGCCCAGAACATCCTTTGTGTGCGTGTCTGCCTGCTCATGGGAAGTTCACGGGCATTAGGATTTATTCTAGCGCAACTCCACACACGCTCGCTCCTCAAAAAGGTCAGTGAGCCACATACCCGATATAGCCCTTTGCAGGGTTAATCCTGCATTTTAATCCCGCCCGTTCCCATCAAAATTGGCTCTGGTGGTGGTTTCTTTTTCTTTCCCTGTAAACCAGACAGCAGTTCTGCATTAAATACAGAGAATTAAAGCAGGAGAGCAGGATTCAGCTATATTAGCAGTACTTTGTACCCAACATCACAAGGAGAGCGTGCCTTTTTTTTCCCTGAACAGCCATGCTGGAAATGTTTATTCAGATTAATGCTGCTTGTATTTTACTACCAGACAGTGCTCTGTCTTGTATTTTTGATCTGTAACAAAAGTAAATTGGCAAGCACCATACCTTCATTTCGCTTTGCTGTTTGTTCTTTAGTTACACTGAAGACACCTCTCTCTACAGCTGTTTTGTGTTAATTCGGGGATTTTTGCATAATCATTCTTTATTGCCTAGTGCTTTCAGGCACACCAGCACTGGCCAGGCTGTTCCTCTACCGAGCTCCTAATATGGTTCACAAATATGTGTCAGATTCCTCTCTCCTCCCCCCACCGGTGCTAATTTAAAAAGCATGAGAATTTTAGCAGTAATAAATTTGGACCCTGTTTTTCTGCTGTCCTGTGTTGGAGACTCTGAGTCACCTTTTCAACCTTTTCAATGTGTCTATAATGACTAGGAGCCAAGTTTTTTTTGTCTGAGATTTTTCTGGTGATCCCAAAACTAACAAACCCAGCATCCAGCATACTGAAACTTGCTAAAAACCGGTGGCACCTCGTCTGTTGAATCAGAGTCAACTAGTTCTCCACTTATTTACTTCCCAGTGAACAGCCAAGCCAAGCCCTGGCAGAGGACATGACTGACATGTGGTAGCTCAAGTGAGGGTGAAGGTGTTTTGCCACCCGCGTGCCTCTGGACCGCATGCAGGCAGGCGACATCCCTCTTGGTCCATGATTAGTGCCCCAAAGGAGTGCAGGCATCCCAGAGGGGCCTCCTGAAGGAGATCTGTGCAAGAGGAAGCTCTGGACTCTAGGAGCTGCATGTCACAGCAGGAGGGTGAGCCCCTGACTGTCACCAGTGGTATCTGATGCACAAAGCGTCATCCACCTCCAGACCCAGCGTGCTTGGTCTTCAGGAAGGGACACAGCTAATCACGCACAGAGCTCCAGTGCAAAGCTTTACTTCTGTTTTGTTTGTTCCTCCAAGCCAAGAGCATTCTGCACACCCCAGGCCTCAACTTTTACCTGCTTCACTCCCATTATGACAAAAGCAGCAATGCTCCTGTGCCAGGGTCCTGGCCCCGAAGCCTTGCTGGGCAGCTGAGTCACGGCAGCGCGGCAACTGCACAGCCCCAGGCAGGCGAGGAGCCCGGCTCCTCCAGTGACTGAGGACCACACCAACTGCAGGTCCTCACCAGTTCCAACTGCATATGCACTAAATGAAAATAATACCTTTATCCCCTTTAATATAGCATACAACTGAATGGATCAAAATGAACATGCCAGTCAAACAGTTTATTTTAGACAGGAAAAAGCCCCGCAGACCGTTATTACAAATTAAAGGTATTATATTGAAGTCATTTTTAATCCCTTATAAATGAATAACCCTTCTACCAACATTAAATCATTTTCTTCTGCAGAAGTAACATTTCCTCTCTGTGGCACAGGATATATTCCCCCGCAGATCGGGCAGCTAGCCTTCCATTAGCTGGTGGTGGTTGATTACACCACACCAGCACCCGTAACGTTCCCACAGAACTCGCCCTCGCGCCTTCCCAGGGCAGAGTTGCCTCATCTCATCCATAAGCAATAACGCCACTTTATTTTCAGTAATCAGCACGCAGATGATTATTTAGACGCAGCCTCATAATCCTCCTCGCACCAACTACGAAAGATCTTGATTTGAAATCTGCAGCCAGGAAATTCCACCTCTTGCAGAGAGGCGACGTGGGAGCTTCGCCCCTCTCTGCGCTGCGGTGCGGGGAGGCTGTCTGGGCTTGTTTGTGTCTGTTAATCTACACAAAAACTGGAAGAGGAGCCTGGGAAAAGAGCGAGTTCAGGCAACTTTTAGCATCAACTGTACGATGTCCATTTCGGCACCACTCTAATAGGGCATCAATATTGTCATTTTAAACTCGGGATCAGTACACAAATGTGCTATAAATGGGAAAATCCCTTGTGATACTGGTGTGAAACATGCAGCTCATTGATTTTGTTCTTGATGGTGTGCTATTAAACTAGCGAACATGCTGACCTTGTGTGCAAAGGCAGAATAGTGTGCATGCAACATAAAGTTGAAAAACAGCTTTAAAATGACTGTTTAAAACTGTAGCCTACAAACCTTAAAATATAGACAAGCATTCCATAGTTTATTTTAAATTGGCAACCACAATTTAACAAGCTATTCTAACAAAGGATTAGCATAGCATGTGCTTTTCTTTAGCCATCAATTATGACACAGGGTAATGCAGGGCACAACTTAAGTGTCAAATTACAATATGCTATACAAAACCACTTTACAACACTGCCTTCTGTTTGCTTAGCAATTATACAATGCACACTGCTTTAGGTGGAAAGCCTTGGTCAGAATACTCCCCGGGAATTATTCTACATGTGCATGCACTTGGCGGTTACAAAATGTTGGCTGCTGCTTTACCATATTTCTACCATTTGAACGAAGAAAAAATATGCCAGTGTTTGTTTTTATGCCCTAATTCCAAATAAAAATTCAAGAGCAGATCATCGCTGCAGATTCCATGGGATAAACATTTATATTTAAAAAAATATATACAAAACGGTGAAATATTGACTCTTTCCATAGGATGAAAACAGCAATTTCCATTTAGCTGGGTGACAGTTTCAGGTACTTGATCTGTTATTAGGCATAAAATTAACAGTTTTATCAGTTTCAAAGGCGGGATGATTGCATGCAGATACTGAGAGATGCAAAATACACAATGCTCAGAAGATGCGTGGATGATTTAGCAAGATTTAAAATCTTATCTTCACATAAATCACTGATACTCACAAATGCCTGCTCGTGAGCTGAAAAAATCGTGAGAATTATACGTATTTTAAATAAGAAAGTTTTTATTCTCCTTGCCACGTGAATACAGATTGCGTTCCGTCTGCATGGGGGGAGAGACCCCTGTCTTAGCCATTTTTTTCTGTTCTGCTGTCCTTTCTCCTGCATTTGCCTAAAGGCTCTCAGTAAATTACACTCCAAGTAAATGACTGTAATTTACCCGCTGAATTCCCTTGTTCAGGAAAAGCACACACCACACATTCCAGCGTTTCCACTGCTCAAATTTACCATTCTCCGTGTCAAGAACAATCCACGGGCAGTAATTTGAAACTGTTTGAGCCTTCAAATAAGGGAAATTAGAAATGTTTTGAGAGCTAAGATTTTCAGTGAGGAGATAAAACCTGATAAAATCTGTAACAGTTCAATTCCTTCTCCTTTATATTTATAAACAGGGCATTAAATGTACTGTTAAGCCAGTACCCCGGTACCAGCTCAGCTCGGCCGAGACTGCAGAGGAAGCAACACCGGTGATAAAATGAAGCATTTTTAATGAGGCAAATATTTCCAAAGGCCTAACAACGAAAATGCACGCAGATGACCTTCTGGCAAAGCCGGGCAGCAGCACGTAGCGCTGAGGCCCCGGTGCCCCTGACACCGGCAGCGAGACCCCCCGCGCCTCCCGCCGCGCTGCAACTTCCCCTCGGCTCCCGTCCGGGCGGCAAGTCAGCCATTTGTTACTCGACGGCTCCATCCTGACAAGAGAGCTGAGGCTGTACAGCTGCGCAGATCTCGAAATTAAAATATTCTATAAAACAGGATTTTAATTAACATCCAGAGCGATTAAAGCAGAGAAATCCATACGTGTCGGTGATGGATTATCCCACGCGGCGGTGGGGAATGTTCTGGGCCCGGTGACGGATACGCTGCACGACCAGACACAAACACCTCCCCTCGCCTCACCACGCACAAAACCCCACCGTTAGCACACTCAATAACCACAACCGCCTATTTCACTCTGTCTAAAGGCAGGTTTTCATATGGCAAAACTGTTATAAATCCTCATTATCCTAAATAAAATTACAGCACTTTAAACATTTCCAGGGAGAACATTCTCTCTTCTAAACAACTACCTTAGCGAGTAATAGGAAGCAATATGGTTGCACTTGTGTCACAGTTGGAAGTCTTTTTAAACTGTCGCCCTGCTAGCAAACCAATTCTACATATTAAAATGAATGGATTGCTTATTTCAAGGGGAAAAATCATTTATAAAATCAAGACCATTATTAAGATACTGTGACTTATTTCCACTCCAGAGTGCACGAGAAACAGATAAATGCAGCAACCTATGCACACCGAAATGTCTCTTTTTTTGATGCCACAATTTTCTTTTCCAAATGAGTCATCCATGCGTGCAAGTAAATTAAAAATTGATCTAGATTCCACATGCAAGGGGCTGAAGCTTTTACACGCTTCCACATTACAAACAAGCACAGATCTCAGAAACATCTGGCTACAGGCTTTTATTCCTACAACGTAAGAGATCTCGCTCCTGCCTTCCCTGCGCGGCATCGGCGCAGCACAGAGCCCCACGGCACAGCGTGGGCCTTGGCTGCACTGTCCCTGCCCTGCCCGGGCTCCTCTGCCCGGCTCTGTGGCGTTGGCTGACCTCATCAGCTGTTGCCTTAGTCTGAAATAATACCCTGGCCTTGCTATATCACCTATTTATTCAGGACCCTTTACCAGATTAGTTGTTTGGATTAAATCTAATCAGAGGTTCGGTTAACACACCACAGCAGGTTTGGGAGCGTGCACCTTGTAGTCACTGAGTAAATTACAGGAACCCTATAATTTGATGAGAACATGTGGGCATTTTTCCACAAGCTCATAAATTACTGATTGCTTTCTGTGGGTTTCATTGATACTAATGTGTGCTTCCCTCCACGTCTCTGCCCCAGATTGTTGCTGGCACAAACATCGCCACTTGGAAACCCAGTAAATTACTGAAACATGTTTAATCATGAGGTTTAAAAACTTTGCACATTAATGATGGGGAAGGCGGCTGCTCTTGAGCTGCAAAACAGCCTCGCTGTGGGTTGCCCAGGGCAAAAGGCTTCTAGTACAGCTCTGCTTTCGAGTACAATGGCATAGCTCACGATTAGCACACGAGATCTTCTCAGATGGAGCTTTTTTTTCTGTCTGCACACTCTGGCCTGCCAGCACTTCCATTTTTTTCCCCACTTGGTCCCGCTCCCCAAACCAGGCAGCAGACTCTGCACACACCGTACCTTGTGTGAACCTCATTTTGATGGGAAAGGCAGCTAATAATAAAGCAATCAGCTGCTCAACTAAGAAACTGCCAGTTTGCCGTTGTCTTTTTTTTAATCATTGAAAAATTCACCGTTAATTTCAAGCCATTTGTAGTACCCATTTTCGTAATTGCAAACCTGGATGAATTGTTTCTAGAAGTTGAACCATGGCTCATGCCAACAGAACCTATGAACACATAAAAGCTTCAGTTTCTAATGTCACCATCAAGCCAAAAACAATTACACCCATTTGAATTATGGCAACCAATAAACTTAGATAATCACCATATGCAACATAACATTTTGGCACTTGAACTAAAAACTCTTGTAGACAACTATAGATTGCTGCTAATGTTGAGCGTTCTTGTCCTACCCAAGGCTGCCAATAGAAATGCCAAAGCTGCTGAATACTGCTCATCCTCGTAATGTTGTCAGTGAATGGCACATTCACACAGCCCCCAATCCTCTCTTCCCAGGCATGGTCTTCTCCAGCTGCAGCTTAATTTCCTGTGACTTGCCTAATTACTGTAATTAAGGATTAATTGCCATTAATTATTCACACATAAGCTCATCGCAAATCATGGGGTAAATGTCTTATGAAAGCTGCCATACAAGCCATGTATAAACACACTGGGATGCTCCAGGCAGGAGAATCTATCACTCAGCCCTGAAGCAAATCTCTGTGCTTCTCTTACAAAAACAGCTATAACTCTCAGAAACTCGACAGTCTTTCCAGGTAAGCATTAGGTTACAAAGCATGTTTTCCTGTGGAAGCCACAACGGTTTTATTAGTACTATAAATGCTGTTTTATCTTTCCAACTGCTATTTTTATGTTTCCATTTTTATTCTACGGTGCTCAGTTTAGGACAAGCATTTGCTTGGAGGAGCAATGTTTGCAGTTGAAGCTCCCCCACCCCGCGCGGCGGCTGGCGGAGCTTTGCAGCGCAGCACCATGTGACGGGATCAGCATGCCAGCCACAGAACCCGGGATGAAACCCCCCAGCTTTCCATATTCCCCGCTAGCCGAGCCAGGGTTTGCATGCTGAGAGCACTTGGCGCTCAAACGCTCTCCGAGAGGGGAATGGTCCTGCAAGACAGGGCTGGGGGAACGCGCTGAGCCCAGCAGAGGAGATGGATGTGACTGAACCAAACTGGGAGCAGCAGTGGAACGCCCCCAGCGTTACACGAGCTGCTGTGTAGATTCCTCTGCGTTATTTTAACTGTCTTTGCCACCCCCTTTCAAAGCAACTAAAGGAAGAGGCAAGTTCCTTTGTTAGTGTACCAGCACTGCTGGGACATCGGGAGCGTGGGCACGGGGCGGCAGCCGATCTGCATACGGTGCCCGGAGAGGGCACCAAAGCCAGCACCCCCTTTCCCAGAACTCTGTGATCCTGTCCATCTCCCTGTTCTTCCAACACCAGGTTTAAAACTGGAAGAATTTGATTTAACAGAATGAACTGCAGTGCTGTGGTGTGCTGCACAAACAGTCAAGGAGATCCTACATCAACGCCATGCATTACCACCGAAACACTGCCCCAGGAAATTTAAGTATAAGCAGGCAGAATGTTGTTCTAATTGTTATGTTAGTACCTTCTGCAGCAAATTAATGCATGAAACATTTTCATTTCGGTACATAAGTTTGTGTGTGTCTGAGTTAAACATTTATGTTAATGGACCTTCTGGCAGATCTGTAATGTTTCAAATACTCTTGTAGAACAGCTTTTTCTAAATACATCATTTAGCAGTTCTTTCCCCATTTTCTACCTGATCTGGGGGCATGGAGGAAGGGAAACTATTTCACAGTTTTAAAAACCTCCTGCTTGAGTAACTACAAAACTCAGCTGTGCTCAGGCAAGGTAGCAATTAAGCTGCACCGCCACGAGCAATGTAAACTGTATTAAAAAAAAAAATTAAATAAAAGGCACACTAATAGCCAGCATATGCTGCCATCATCAACCCTGCACCAGCCGTGGCAGCGCAGCCCGCGCCGCCGCGTGCCCCCCCGAGCCGCGCTGCCCGCACACTGCACGGCAACCTCAGCCCTCTCCCCGTGGCATGGCTCCGGGGTGCTGTCACCAAGCCGGCTGCCCTAGAAACCCTCCGTCCATCTCCAGCCTATAAATCTGAGAGCAGGACGTGCAGGCAGCGTTGGGATGGCTGCCAGGAGTCCGGAGTGTGCCAGGACACGGCGCGGCGGGGCATGGGGCAGGGAAGGTGCCCTCTGCCCCTGCAGGTGCCCATCAGGATGGGGCAATGGGCATTTCTGTCTGGTGGGGGCATGTGTCCACATGCAGGGCTCACGAGGGGTGAGGGCTGGCCCCAAAATTTCCCACCTCAGACCCCGATGCCTGGGGCTGCCTGAGGCCCTGGTCCCACGTGTCTGCTTGCTGCTGGTGTCCCCTCAATTGCTATTTCTCCATCTCTGGCCACCTTAGTTCTCAGGCAACTGCCAAGCTCTGCCATGTTGCTCTCCACTTATGGACTCCCAGCCCTCTTGATCTGGGTAATTAGGGTTTACGTGTTAACTGGAGTAAACACAAAGATGGGAGTCCCAGGCATACATTTCCAAGTACAGCTGAGGAAGATGCCTTAGAGCAGAGCTGGGCCAGAGTGCTGCTGGCGTGGCCATGCACTGTGGCTCAGGGGCACAAGGAGGAGCGGGCAGGCAAATGCCCCGCAGCACATCTGCCCCAGCCCAAGGCACGCTCCTGACCACAGTTCCCACATTTCTGGGCCTCGTGGGCTGGAATGGCAAAGGCTTCCTTGGGAGGTAGATTCTTGGCGCTGAGAAGAGCAAGAGCAGAGCCTGCTCAGCTGTGAATTAATGTTGCTGAAAGTACCTGGAATGAGACCAGGCTTTATGGCTGCAGCAGCCGCAGGCGGGTCCCAGGGAAGGGCCGTAGGAGGAAAGGTCTCCGCAAAAGGCCAAGCTCTGGATTGGAGCTGGGCTGAGCTGGAGCCATCCCCTGTGCCTCCCAGCTGGGCTGGCTCTGGGAGCTGGCCTCGTTCCAGAGGGAAGGGCCCTACTGGGGTGGCCCATCCTGGCGTGCACAGGGCCGGGAAGATGCTGCCGTGTGCCAACCACCAGCTGCAACACCCAGGGCAGCGCGACCCAAGACGCAAAACCTCCTCCCAGCTCACATCCCACTATCTCTCTGAAAGCAGCACCTGTAAAAAATGTAACTTCTCTGACAGAAGCGCTATTATTCTTGAAATATATGACTAAATATTACGCAGTAAAAGCATTTTCCCTCTTGGATTAATTACATTTCACTTCCCACCCTCTTCATACGTAAAGGATGTCCAGTGAAGGAGGCCCTCCTCTCCTGAGCAGATATGAAATTTGGCAAGCCTCATTTATCCTGAAATTTATAATTCAACAGATGCTTTTGCTAACTCTTCTTGATAACGCTGCAGCAGAAACACAAGTCCCAGTTCCTGGGAGCCTGAATGCAAACACAAGCCTTCCTGTTTCGTTTTTAAACCTTGCTTTCAAATATCACAGCCTGCATGGCTCCTGAACGGGTTTAAACTTTCCTGGGAACTTTTATAATAAACAGTCCTGCTACATAATTTGATGTTTTTAAATGAAAGCATCGAAGCTAATCTATACAAATTAACAGATGTCCTCCTGAAACAGTTAGAAACAAAGAAATGCAGATGCGAACATCATCAGCATCCAAATGAGCTTATTGTAGGACCCTTTAAGGCACATCTGAGCATAGCTCCAGCCTGTAGTCTACCTTTCAACTTGCAAATGACAGTGTCACCAAACACTGTCCTTCCATCAATCAAGCTGGGTCATGAATATACAAAAGGCAGCAGAGAAGCTGGCTACCTCCTGCAGTTCAACTTGGCCTAATTATCTGGGCCTTTCTTTTTGTTCCCGTCTGAAGGGTATACACCCAGTCAGCTGCTGGGCAGCCCCAGGCCTCATCACGGGAGGTTACACACACTGACCCTCCTGCGGACAGCCAATGCAAGTTAAATGTGAGCACCAAATGTCATCTTTCTTATTCATCATTATAAAACTTCCCTCCCCTTTCAAAATACCAATCTGCTGCCATTTTCAGACCCTCCCCCGCACCCCTCCAAGCTGTCATTTCCCAGCACTCACTGCCAGTCGAGTGAATTAGCATCCTAACTGATGTGCTGTTATTCTCCCATGCATCCCTCAGATGTGTTAACTAATGACCTCCCCCCAGAAAATGCACAGGGGCTCCTCACCCCTCCTCAGCTCCTCACCCCTCCTGGCCTTGGCTCCTCGCCTCTCCTCGCAGGTCGCAGCTCTGGACGGTGCTGATGGCCACCCGGAGAACAAGGCCTCTTCCTGGGGAGAGCAGCTCTTCCCTCGCAGCAAACGGGTTCTAACGTGCTGCTGCCATGTGCCACCGGCAGCGACCGGAGTCCAAGTGCTCCCAGGCCACAGAGTCCCCGAGCACTGTCAGCACAGCGCCTGTGCCAGTGCCAGCACCCTTCCCATGCCAAGGGCCCGCTCACGGCTCAGCTACGTGCAACACCAACCAGGGGCTTTTCTCTAGGAGGGAACAAAAGCAGAGCCAGGCTGCTCCTGGTCCAGACTGTCCTGCACCGCTGGCACTGCTGCCAGACCCAGGGGACGGTGCTCACAGGGCAAGGAGACCCCGAGAGCAGCCCGGGCACACGGTGCACTGCCACACGTAACCCTGGCTGCGACTCGGAGGGCAGCAGTGAGACAGAGCAGATGGTGCCCTGGACCCCGGGGTGCTGTGGGAGGTGCCAAGGCCTCGACAGGATGAGAGAGATGCTGCCCGGCCCCCTGGCAGCTCTCTGTCACAAGGCCAGCTGTGGGAAACAGACCTGGGGCTGAGACACAGGCCCCACCATGCCCCACAGCCAGGGCTTTGACTTTGAACACTTCAACTCTTGAGCAATTTACTCCTGTTGTTCACACTTCTGCAAAAAGATTTATATCACTTGCTGCAAACCAACAAGTCAAAGCCCTCTGGCCTGCCCTCGGTTAGAAACCCACACCTGCTGAGTGCAGCCCCCTGCTATGGGTGCCATCCCCCTCACCAGGGGTCTGACGTGCGGGCTGGGAGCATCCCTGGGCTGCCCTGTCCTTGCAGTTGAGGGAAGCTTTGCTCGGGCTTAGATGTGGAGGTTGCTGTAAGAGATGGAGACTGTCCCCTGAGAGGCAGAAGAGAAGGAGCGGGGTCTCCAGCAGCAAAGGGTCAGATCAGCATTCTCCCATGGCAACACAAGGCCATGGCAGTGCCATGCCCACGGGCCGGTCTGTGTGCCTGCGCTGGGCTCTGCCATGCCGGTGAGCACACACAGCCATGGCCCCGTGTCCCAGCACCACGGAGGCTGAGTGAGTGCCTCTCGTCCTGCATGGCCCCTCCAGCCCCTGTGCTGGGAAGGGGCTCACAGACCTAAAAAAGCCTTTTGAAACTGAAAGGCAATTCATGTAAGTGAAATACTTCAAGGCCTGAAATTCCCTGTAGGACCCCAGAAATTCTAGAAACACGGAGCAGGGAAGAAATCTTCAAATCCCTCTTTTAGCATTGAAATCACTTTATAGACTACCAGAGCTCGAATAAATGTGGGAGGAATGTTAATGGTTGCAGGTATTTCCTGCCTACAAATGATTGTCACCTGGTGATTGATCTTAGGGGTAGGAACACTCAGGGTCGACTGAGCAGAGCCCTCCCACCATCTCTCCAGCTGCTGAGCCCCCAACCTTGGCCAACCCCGGCACCCCCACCGTGCTCCAGGCACAGGTACCGTGAGCCGCACGGTGCCGTCAGCATCAGCCACAAACACAGGCAAACCCCTGCAAAAGCATCTTGGCTGCAGATGTGAGAGCTGTGTCCCCACAGCATCTCCCTCCTCTGCCCAGACATGAGTGGGCACGAGGCCTTCCCACACATTCCCCCATCAGAGCTGCCCACAACAGCAGGGAGTTTGGGAAGAGCCAGTCCTGACCCTGACCTCTGCAAGCAAACTGTAGCACAGATAAATTATCACATGGAAACGAAAGCAACAATAAAATCTGCATCCCTAATTTCTTTCCCCTTTCAGAGCCTGCTCTCTGATTCTGCAAACTGTATTATATATGTTTACATTTCTATAAAAGCAAGTGCTCCTCGGAGGAGCAGCTTAGGTAATTCACATTTGCATCATGTGTAGCTATGATAAATAATAAATATGTAGCTGATAAATGGTACTGTGCAACTGGAAGACCTATTTTTTATTGAATGGCTGACTAAATACTCATGTAAAAGTCATAACTTGATGCTTCTTTTACCCTGGGGCTGCAGTAATTTATTGTCATAATTTACACAGGCTGCCTTGGTGAGGGGACAGTTTCAGACTCACCCAGGGACGCCCCGTCCCACCGACTCCTCCCTCCGGGCGCATGGCCAGGGGGCCCAGGGGATGTGAATGAGCAGAGAGGTGCCACAGGTCAAACCCCAGTGTTTGGGGTGAAATGGTGCCAGAAGAGCAGGGAAAAGGCAAGCACAGGGTCACCCCCTGGCACTACCCAGATCTGTGGTGCATGGCACACAGTCATGGCAGAGGTACCATCCTCCCTGGGACTCTGGCAGGGCAGGAGGTAACCTTGGCTGCTCTGGCACTGCCAAGCTCTCTTGGTTCTCGTGCCTCATCAGCACAGGCCCCACACACCGCGGCTCGTGTTCCGCCTGCCCACCCAGCACAGCTGAGTCCCCGTCCGTGTCCCCTTCCCTGGGGATAACAAACCCCCTCCCAAGGCTGCACCCCTCTCCTGGGGATGAGATCTCAGCCCCGCTCGGATCGGGAGATCTCTGCTCTGCCCACCTGAAGCTGCTCTGGGGAATTCACCGGCAGTCTAAAATCTGCAACTCGAGCAGGAAAACCGAGGTTCATAAAGCACAGACCTGCTGTCCAGCTCTGAGACAGAGACAATAAATCCTGCCAGCAACAACGGCTGCAACTTGTTCTTAAAAAACGTGCAGAGGACAAAACCAGCCCTGCCCAAACACGAGAGGGGCCCGTCGCTGCCAGCAGCCACCACGATTAATTGGGGAAGGAATTTAAGAAATATATTCCAGGCAATACTCTGCCTTTGATAATTTAGAGGCAGCCATGATAACCACTATTTGTACATGACAGTCATATGAAATAATAAACCTTGCTAGCTATAAACATTACCAAATTCTGACACTATTGATTTATTATGTCTAACAGTGACATCAAACCGAACAACTGACAGAAACAATGTTACAGCTTTAAGAGCAGTTTGTCAACGATTAATTCTGCCAAACGGGGTTTAGTTTTATGCTGGGACTGCTTGTCTAGCAGTTGTCAATCCAAGCAAAAATTACTACTGCCACGCGTCTGCTCACGCCAGCCCGAGGCGCCGCTCCGCTAGCCCTCATTACCCCTATCACTGCAAATACAGATGCAAGGCCAGTCCCTATTTAATATGCGTGTTAATTATGCAAATTATTAATTGGGCTGGTGCTTGAGGACTTGTGTTTATGCCCAGATTAGAGTCAATAACTGTATCACACAGCATTTTAAGCCTGACCTGTGACAGAAATAAAGCTGTGCTGAAAGCGGGGCTGCGGCGGCTCCAGGATCGCTCCCGCGGGCGCAGCCAGCGCGGCACAGGGGCTCCTGCTCCCCACGCGCCCTCCTCGCCACTCCCAGCTCCACGCAGGTACTTTTACAGCCATTTTCTCCTCCAGCAGGAACACGGGTTTGTGCTGTGTATTGCACTGTCGATAAGTGTGTGACGTGATATTATACGCTGTAAATTTGTTTGGGTTTTTTTTTTTTAACTCAAATGCATTCAAAGGCTCAGGGACAGAGGGTGAAGCTGGGAGGCTTTTCCAATTAAAATTTACAGCAGACAGTGTTGTAAATTTTATACAGTTGTAATGCTGCAGTTGTGCTGAAATGGGAACTATTGATCAGCCTGATTTCCCAGGATACACGAGGGGGAAACAAGGTATTGCACAAGCACAAACAAAACTTTCATTTGTAACGCCTTCTATTATACTTTACTGCCCTCATTTGGTTCCAGATGCATCTCTCTTAGCAGGAGAAATAAGGTTAGAGCCTCTTCCCCAAAGAATAATAGAGCCGAGGAGGTGAGTGGGTGCTGGCACAGGGCTCCTGGTGGGTACTGGCACACCATGGCAGAGCTGCCAGCACACTGGGCACAGGGCTCCTGGAGGGTGCCGGCACACCGGGCACAGGGCACCTAGCACGGGTCTCGCTGGAGCACCAGGACCTGCACCCGGGGTGCCTGAGGGGCCCTGAACGTGGCAGAAGGGCTGTGAGCCCTGGAAATCTGTTTGTGAACAGCAAGTCCATGTCCCCAGTAAGGACAAGATCTACAAATGCTTCCAGTGGAGCTGAGAGACGGTCTGTTACACACAGAAGGAGGAAGGTGAGGGCAGGTGGTGGGGAAGAGGCCACGCCGGCCGGCAGCGCAGAAGTCGTGTGCCCTGTGCCGGGCTGTTTCACCTCTGATGGGACACACGGGCTGTGGCTCCTTTTCCTCACAACAAAAACCAGAAAATCCCCATCAGGCAATATTTTATCTGAGTCACTGGTGTTGCTGCAGGGCTGGGGGATGGTGCTGAGAGGTGCAGGGCACAGTGGCACCGACTCATGTGGGCGTCCCATGGTGGGTGAGGCCTCCATCCCTGGCCACGTGCCCACCAAAGTCCTCCCAAGGCTGCTGGGCCAAGGCAGGGCTGCTACTTGCCATCTCCCTGCTTTGTGCCCAGCACCATACCCTGGCATGGCCTCTCCAGGCACCACCACGTGGCCCCATGCTCCACACAGTGACCAGCCCGCCAAGCGGGATGCTGCCAGCCAGGGATCAGGGCTGAGCCTGGAGCTGCAGCAGGAGCCAGGGGCCAGTGAGCGATGGTGGTGCTGAGTGGGTGACAAGAGTGGCTCAACAGGGGAGATGCTGAGCATGAGAGGCTGCTGCACCTCCCACTGTGCTGGGGAAGAGTCTGTGAGCTGATGGCACATGCCCCAGCACTTGTGAGGGAACACTGGGTAGACACAGCAAAGTGGCCAAGGCTGGGGAAAACCCTGTGTGGAGCTGTAAGGGAGCCCAGGTTGGCATTGAGGTAGCTCATGGGGCCGTGGGCACAGCACCTCACTGTGCACCAGCCTTCATTATAGAGAAGGCACTGCCTCACAGCACTCTGCCTTTGCCCTCAGCTTTTAGCATGGTTCAGACCACATACGCTGACTTCTCTATGGAGAAGATAAGAGTTTTAATGGAAAGCCTGGCACAAGCGGAGCTGCTGCCCATCCAACAGCTCTGTTAGTCTCCACTAAGAGCATTTACATATGAATTATGGCCACCTTCACACTCAAATATGATGTTCTCTTCCATTTACACCTCTTCCATCATTGCAGCCCAACAATTGTGCCAGACCTCGGGTGCTGAGATTTCTAGGAACACTTCATGCAGTGATGCTCCTGGCCCAGGTGCCCCCAGCAGCCCCCCAACCTGTGAGCTGAGCCCCTCTGCCCAGGACACGCACCAGGCCCTGTGCCGAGCGCCGGCACCTTGCCTGGTCCCACCAGCTCTAAAGGTGCTGCCCAATGCTGTGTGGAGAGCTGGAACCTGCAGTGTCACCTGCTCCAACCAAGGCAAATGGAAAATACAAACAACAAAGCCAGTGCTAAGTTAAAAGGAGAAAAAAAAAAACCAGACAATGGATGATCCCAATAATGGGAAAAGATAACAAAGCCCCTGGATCCCAGCATCTGGCACTAAATGCACTTTTCTGTAAACTGAATGGCGGCTTCCAAACTGCGCCAAGCATCACTCCTTTGCCAAGGCAGTAAACAGCTTTTATCAGCAATAATGATGGCATAATCCCAGCTAAAAAGGAAAGTAACATATGGCAGCAGCCCTACAAACACCATCCCAACAAAGTAGGGGGCATTTTTATTACAGCGTCCACTTGCAGAAAACCTGCCAGACTACTTCTCTCTCTTCTCCTCTCTTTTTTTACAGGTTATCATCTTCGCTGTTTGAGCTGAATGTGGCATTTGGGAGTTTTAAACTAATGAGTTCATTTTTCTAGAAAAAAAAAAAAAAGGGCAAAAAAACCCCAGCAAAACCAGAAAGGCAAGAGGAAGGTGGGCTCCCCAGAACTGACAGCTGACAGCAGCACCGGCAGGCCCGCGAGACCAACACACACGCCGAGCACGCTGCTGGGGAAAAATAAACGTTGCAAAGGTGCCACATTATTCCCTGTATTATTACACAGTTTGGTCTTAGGTGCAACGCCGTGTTTGGAAAACAAATCCGTGGGAAGCAATAATTCAGGCCCTCACCGATTCTTGCCGGTAGCGGTGCCCCGCGTCACGCAGGGCTCTGTGCGCGGGTCGGCTGTGCAGCAGGGAGAGGTTTGTTTACAAGCCGATTCCAAAAACAAAATTAATCTCACGTTATTAACCTTTTTTAATGGCTGGCATCCTCATTTGTATTTGTGGATCTAATATTCACAAAACTGATTTTAAGCCCAGGCGTGTATTTATCACACCGGCATGAGACACGACGCCCGTGTGAAACACGTCGGGCTGGACTGCAGGATCCTGCCGTCACGTCGTCTCGCTTTTAATTGATGAAACAGCAGTTCACTTTTCCCCTGTCCTTTATGATTCGCTGAAATGTGGTCTCCAGGTAAAGCAGAGATTCCAGTCTCACTTGAGCTCTGCAATCTCATCATGCGGTTGCTCGAAAACATGACGATTCACTAATTATCATGCTAATGATTTTGCCCTGTACATTTGCCATCGTGTACAATGAAACGCAGGGCCCAAACCTTTGTTTGCCGTGCACATGCGTGTGCTGCTTGGGGAGGGAATGTGGAAAAGTGCAGGAATGCACTAATATTTTTTTGACATCTTTACCTATAAATATTTTTTCAGACTGAAAAATGTATCTAATAGCTCCCCTCACTGATGTGCACTGCAGTTTACCACAGTGTCTATATTTCTGTTGTCAGTTTTACAGTATCTCCCTTCATTAAACCTATCAAGTTTTCCTTTTGATCATGCAACCAAGGCCAGAAGACAGATATCTTCCTGGAACAGAGCAGTCTGCCAAGTCTTTCACAAGACCAGCTTTAACCTCCCTATTGATTTTCTCAACACTGCAGCCATTCATTGTTTGTGACATTTGGCTGTCGGCTCTTTAACACCCTTCAACCAAATCAATTTCATATTTTTGTCAATGCCCTGCTAGAGGATGAGCAAAATGGGAAGAGACTTAGCATGATTTAGAATGTTGATTTTCTAGAGCGGTTTTATCTGTAGTTTTTACAGGCCTTATAAAGTTAATTCAACGTGTTTATTTAAGCATATGTAATAAATTGGGGGAGAAGCACTACCAGAGGTAAGTTTCAAATTCCTCAAATCTAATTCATGACGGAAACCAAATT
Source organism: Urocolius indicus (assembly GCA_013401255.1). NCBI lineage: Eukaryota > Metazoa > Chordata > Aves > Coliiformes > Coliidae > Urocolius > Urocolius indicus. Next base: position 260,557 of record WBNH01001833.1, on the reverse strand, counting down.
ATTGTATCACTGTCAGTAAAAATAAATGGGCGTCCATCCTGTTCCCTCCAAACCAAAGCAGAGCTCAGGCAGGGCCCTGCCCTGCCCCAGGCTGCCGTGCCAAGCCCCTGTGCCAGCGCCGGCTCCAGCTCCCACAGCCCCTTCAGCACTGGCACCTCCCAGGGCTCCTCTGCCCCTGCCTTGCTCTGACGGGAAGGGCAGCGAGGATGGGCCCTGATGGAGGGAGAACTGTGCTTCTGAGCAACCGAGGCTGGGAAACAGCCCTGGCAGAGCTGGAGAGCGAGCTGTGCCCACACAGGAGGGCACGGGGGAGATCCGAGACAGACCCTGGAGGGTGGATGGACGAGGGAGCTCCAGGCAGCTCTGCCTGGACTTGGTCTCCAGCCAAGACTCTGTACAGCGATCACACCTTAGTGTCATTTTGGGGTTGCTGGTTTCCCATCACTGTGGGCAGCCCCACTGCTATGAGCTGCTCCAAGCAGCACTGGTCACTGCAGGAAAGCAAGCGAGGAGCCCTCAACGAGCCCCGAGCATCCCACAGCCCTCCAAACCAAACCCAGGGGACCGGTAACAAACAGCCACAGCTTCCACCCAACCCAACCAGCACTGCTGCAATGGGTCAGTCACCACACGACGTGGGAAGTGGAGTCAGCTGAACACCCGAGGCAGGTCCACCAGGTCCAGCCCCAGCCCCACACCTCTCCCCCAAGCCCACATACTGACTCTCTGAGCCATATCTGGACCCCAGGGATGCATTTTGGGGCTGAGAATGCTGACAGACAGCCTGGGCTCTGCCTGCCCTCCTGTGCTCTGCTGCACACCAGTCTCTCCAGCTGGGCAGAGATGTGCCAATGGACCGGGGCACACGTATTGCCACGGCCCAGCCCCGCATGCCCCTCAGAGCATGCACAGCCTCCCAGTGCACACACTGTAGCACCAATCACCTTTACACAACGTATTCATCTGATAAACCAGTAGCATTAAATGTGGATTAACAGCCTGGCAGCCTCAACAGCTTATTTGGAGTCAGTAGGCACTGCAGTGTAAATATGTATTTAGGGCATCTCTAGGATGCATGTTAAAGACGTGGTGGATTATACCCGTGCCTCCCTGCACACCTGGATTTATGCTGTGTTTATCAGAAGGCCTATAGATACTGTAGGCTTGGTAAATATCGTTATGGAAGCAGTTACTGCCTGTAATGATCTAGTCTGATCTTTTGTATTTGTCTACACATCCCCTCACGCTTCTGGCTTAATCTCCTGCCCTCAGGAGGCACATCCAAAGACAGGACAAAAACACTCTCAGCAGCATCAGACCAGGGACGCGCCTCGTGTCCTACCCCGATGCAGAGGCTGCCTTCCCCCGCATGGCCCCCCAGCTCCTGGGGAGAAGGGACTGTCCTCTGCATCCTTTCTCCTCTATTTTTAACTGCTGATAAATTGGAGAGACTACTGGTTAAACCGTGTTGGTTTCAAGGACGTGGAGGACGGTGACGGTAGCAGCTGACACTTCATTACATCAGAGACTTGAGCGGGAGGGGATCCCCCTGTGCCCCCACCGTGTCTGGAAGGAAGCTGGAGGCTGCTCTCCTCCTGACCTATGAATCCCTTTGGCTCTGAGAAGCCCTTGGGGCAGGGGCCACGGTGTTGCCAGAACCATCACACCCACCCCTACTGTGAGAAAAGGTCTGATGAGAAATGAGTTTGAAAAAGCAATTGTAAAAAGTAGTTTTTAAGTCTCTCAGCCTTGCCCCTGGGGAGGGAGGACATGGTCTGCTTAAAATACTGTGCTTAACATAAAAAATACTCTCCATGCTGGCAACCTATTTTGCTGGGTTCCTGATACTGCTGCCTCCAAGCCCACGCACACACCAGAGCCCTCCTCCCCAGGGAAGCCGCAGGACACACAGAGCCAAGGTTAAAAATACAGCTTCCAGGAAGGTTTCCCAGCCCAGTGCCCTTCAAACCCAGACTACACCCAAACCAGCCCTCTGATAAACCTCAGCTGATGGAGAACAGAGTGTCTGGGATGGCATGGGACAGGACAGACCGGTGGACTCCCATCCGTGATGCCCAGTGCAGGAGGCTGGAGCACAGAAGCCACAGGCCCCTCAGAACAGCTGCTGCTCTGGAGCACTGTAACATATCTCTCGACCCCTCAACTCCCCACAGCTCAGGAGAGATCTCGAGGAGGAGAGTGGCAGCAGCCAGCCTGCCCTGGCCCCCCGAGCTGCCCTTGCTCCCCGCAGGGCCTGGGGCCAGGGCTGGCATGCAGCAAATCCAGGCAGGATTTACCTGTGCAGCAAAAGGCCCGTTGTCTCACAGTTCTGCACGTGTCCTGTATGATCTCAACTCACTCACTTGCCCAGGACTCTGCCCAAAAGCCTCACCTGCCTTCCCAGCACGCTGGAAGCTGGGAAGCCTCTCCTCTGATGCAGGGGATCCTGCAGGATGACTGAGCCCAGCATCTCTGGTCCAACTTGGCTGCTGGCCTGGGCTCCCCCAGTGCAGGAGGAACCCTGAGCACACATCCTCTCATGGCCTTCCCAGGCTTTTTAACTTGAGCCCTGACACAATTTGTGAGTTTATTTTCTCACCATTTCCCATTGCCACCTGACCACTGCATGTGACAATCCAGGAGAGAAGCTGCCCAGTTCAACAACAAAAAGCTGAAAAACTAATGGGACGGGTCTTCAGCTGGTGTCAATGATCATCACCAAAGCCATTACCAACTTGCACCAGCTGAGGTTCTGCCCCAAGGTTTTAAGGTAGCCACAAACCCACAACCTGTCTCTGCTGGGATTTCAGCGTGCCCCGACCGGGATCTCCATGCAGAGGCACAGACCTTGGGGCTGTTTTGATCAGAACTGCCTCTCAGTATCGTGCTTAAAAAAGGCACCCAGGCTTTGAGGTTCTTTAAATAAGAGGCTTTCAAAAAGAAAGCAAGAACCTGTCTGGTCTCAAGCAGAAAAATCACCAGGCTGGTGTCCTGGGCAGAAGTGGGGCTGTGCAGGAGGCGCAGGGCCTGATCCCAGCCGCTCCCCAAGCAGGGAGCCCGCTCTGCAGCCTGAGCCGAGAGACTGGGGCTGCAGCCACCTGCCCCCACAGCCCTGGCCTCGGCCAGCAGCCTGCTCCATGCCCTGGGCTGCCGGCACCCGCTGGCACCCGGCGATACAGCAGCAGGGCCGGCTCTGGTCACTCCCACCCACCTCCCCCCACCATCGGTATCTACTGGAGCTCCCTGGCTGGGCTGGCCGGTACCTGGAGCCCACGGCTCTTATCAGACAGGCCTCCAGGCCAGAGAGCCGCCTGCTCCGGCGCCGGCATCAAGGAGCTCCCAAAATACCAGAAATATGACTCAAAGCATTTCTCATGCCCAGTGGAGCGCCAAAAGACCCCCTTGAAAAACCTATTTTAATATATCTACTATGCTTTTTAGCTTTCTGGCAGCAGATAGGAAGACAGGAGAATTTCTTGCTTGCAACACCACCACAATATTCCCTGTTATTTTCCTGTGGGGTTTTTTTCCCACCGTGCCACAATATCCTCACATGCTCAGCTGCAGCGTTGTTTGCTGTGATGATGCCTTAACCTAGAAATAGTCTGCAGTTGTTTACCCGCTGGTAGAGCTTCAAATATTATATTCTCACATTTTTAAATCAGTGCAGACACCTGAGACAAAAAGTGTCCCAAAAGCTGCCTACAAGAGCTACATGCTGGTCACTCTTTCTTGTCAAGGTTGATTTATTGCCTCCTTGCTGTTCAATTTCACATTTTGTCCTCATCATATCCGTGGCTCATGATCATTCTAGGCTGACCCTTGTAGGGCAGGCAGGGAATATTGATAAAACAATTATCTGTTAGCCGTTCATTTGATTTTCCATTTCAATTACGGATTGCACGAGGCAAAAGGAAAAAGATTGCATCATTGATTTTTCTACCTTACAACAGTAAAGAGTTGCTTTGATGGTTATAAAATGAATGCAACTCAACCATGCTTTTAAAGGTCATATTTTTTGTTTTACTATATTTCTTAAAAGCCTTAATATATGCAACTGTGCAGGGGGGAGAAGCCTGTACCATCAGATCAGATAACCAGATACAAAGCACACGCACGTCAAAGAAACAGAGGTGAAAAAAACCCGGGCTCTAATGTATTTACAATAAATCTGATCTTCCCCAGCAAAGTCCTCAGCAGCCGCAGCGTGGCTCTGGAGCAGAGTGCCTGCCTGCAGATGCCTCTCCTCGCGTGTACCTAAGGAGGATTTAACAAGGCGCTCCCCGAGCAGCGGCCCCCGGCTCCGGCCCTGGGCCCGGCACACGGCGAGAGCCGGTTCTGCTCCCGCAACACACAGAGAGCGGCTCTGGAGAGAGACGTATTATCCCTGCTAAACAGAACTATGTTAAAACTTCACCTATCTGAGGGGATGGTAATGTGCTCTCGCCAGGCAGTGATCCAGGACGGTCACACTGGCGCGGGAGCGGTGCCGAGCCCACGGCACTCCATCACGGTTCAGCGCCCGGCGCAGCTCCGGGGGATTTTCACATGGCCGACCCTCGCACAAGTTCAGCCTTTGATCAAGGTTTAGCGTGCCTGGAGTGGCCGTGGCGCAGGAAAGGGCTTCCATTTTCTGTGTCACAGGGTGCCAGTGTTGATCTCCTTAAAGCCCTAGAGTTTTCTTCCAAGACTGGATTACGCTCAGCAATTAAGGTAATGAACTGGCTGAGGTAACAAAGCATAATGATCTCTTTTGTCCTCTGAATGCTTATGAACTCCGCTCATTCACAATAGTCTGGAATGCAAAGCTTTCTCCAACACTGCTCGGCTTAAAACTGTGTAAAAATGATTACTTCCATTATGCCTTCATGGTTTGACATTTTTAATTTAAACACCTGTAATATTTAAGCATACTTCTCAGAACCAAAATACCCACTCTCCAAGAACGCTAGCTTGCGTTCTGGTAATATTTTGACATCTTATGAGTATTATTTTAATGCCTGAGAAGATAATGTGATGAATCCATCGCAAATATATCAAAATATGTGTATAGGGGACTGTGTCTCGCTTTTTGTTGCAAAACAATGGATTTTTCAAAATAAGGCACGGCAGCTGAGAGAGCAGCAATGTTTTCACACGGCGGAATATTGTGTCAATAACGGAAGCAGCCGAACCACATTGTCTGTGCATATGTGCAGGCGCACGCAGCACAACTTTTGCTTCAAATCGAGCCCTTTTATGCCATATTAAATACTGGCTTGCACGCTGCAGTCCTTTCCAAGAGCAGGGTATTTTGATGCAGCTATTTCGCTCTTCTAAAGCGTTTACTTTAGGGTTTATTTATTTATTTTGAAACATCTGGCTACTACTTTTACATTTTTGTCTGATTTTTTTTTGCATGATATAAACCTTCTGCACTGCAGAATCCGCTGCACTCTGATCTTTCATCTTAACACATTTCCAGCCCCAAATTTCACTTCAATCTCACCTCATCTCTCCATACTACATTAACCCCTGGCAATTGCCTTCCAAATGACCCCATTAAGCTGTAATTGCCTCAGCAGGCCTGCACTTTCGCTTGTAATTCTGTACCTCTCATCTCCCAGACGTTCTCTCAGCATCATTTCGTGTTCTGGCTCCCTTCACTGAGCTCAGCTTATGACCTCGCTGCACCATGGCCGAAATGACTACTAAAAGCATAACAGAGACGGAATTCCATTACTTATTTTTAAAAGTTCTCTGGTGCCCTAATGTAATATTCTTTGGGGAGTGTTGTCAAGGATACCAAGCACCAGCCATTAAAACCTTTTGTTTCCCAAGGCATTCCGTCTTTTATTAATAAATAAAGATAAAGAGAAGCTCATCCACCCTCCAGAAAGTCGGTGTGTGCCGGCAGCGGTCTGGTACAACTCCGGTGCCTCCTCCCGCTGTGGCTGGGGAGCGGCCGCGGGCCCCCCGGGAGCAGGGGCTGGCAGCAGCGGCACCGGCGCGGCCGCGCGCACGCAAATTAAACCCGTTCTGCACATCATTCTGCAGGAGCAGCTCTGCACAGCAATGCTGCCTTTAGCATATGTTGCCTTCGCACCTATAATGAAAATTAAAGCCGAGGTCTGGGTAGCCTTTCGTGTGGACACAGCGCAGGGGAGGAGGGAAAACTAAAACTATCATATCCCACTGTCAGGGCTAACAGTCTATCAAGGATAATGGGAATCCCCAATGGGGGTGAACAAAACAGCATGGAAAGAGCTGGCTAATCCTTTAACCAGGTTTGTGGCTCCAATGTGTTAAGGAGGAACCTCCCGCTCACGGCTGTTGTGAGACGGCCAGGAGACATATATTTCAGATTGAAAATTAATTGGTGCTGGATCCAAGCAAGCCTTTGTAGCAAGCAGTAACCTTTTCATTTTATGGTCATGACACTGAAATATTAAGAGCCCTCTTCTCCCATAAACTATATAAACAGAGGCACTCTGAAAAATGGAGGTAGTTTTTTTCTGTGGCAGAGAAGGACTTTTACTCTTAATTCATAATAAAACTTGGTGCCGAGGCCAAGCGTGGCGGTGGGTTCATGCCCAAAGGCTGCTGGTGCAGGCAGGAGCCTCTCCTGCCCGGCAGTGGGCAGAGGGGCTGGTGCTCACCCACATGCCATGGTGAGGCCGGGACTGCCTCAGCATCCTCCTGCCCAGGCTCGCCCAGCACCGCTGGCCCAGCACCGGCACTGCCAGCACAGCCAGCCGGCAGAGCGAGAGCACACGTGGACGCAGCCATGTTGTGATGGCCACCGTAACCCTCTCCCGCTGTCACACAAGAAGCAGAGGCTGGCAGGGCTGTGCTGGAGGACACTGGCATTGCCAGCAGAGCCACACCACTGGCCAAGGGCCACGCACGGCACTGGAGGGACGACAGCAAGGCTCATCAGAGGCTGCGGCTCTGCAGACGTGACTTCATAGAATCATTGAATCACAGAATGGTTTGGATTGGAAGAGACCTTAAAGCTCATCCAATTCCAACCTCCTGCCATGGGCAGGGACACCTTCCACCAGGCTCATCCAACCTGCCCCTGGACACTGCCAGGGCTGAGGCAGCCACAGCCTCTCTGGGCAGGTTGTGCCAGGGCCTCATCACCCTCACAGGCAAGAACTTCTTCCTCACATCTCATCTAAATCTCCCTGCTTTCAGTCTGAAGCCATCACTCCTCCTTTTATCACTATATGCCCCAGTACAAAATCTTCCCACTCAGGAAACCCCTGCTCATGAACTGCTTCATCACTCTGTGCACGACCTATTAGCTGCTTCCTTAAGCATCTGCTGCTTGTCACCACTGGTGCTGGACCAGCTCAGCCCTCCAGCTGATCCAGGACATCTGCGTGTTCTGGGTGGGTTTTTTAACAGCTATTTGTGCTAATGATGACTTTACATGGGTTTTTAGCCAAGAAACAGATTTCATCCATGATTCCAACTCAAAGCAGGTTGGTGAAAGCTTTTCATTTCTCCTCACCAGAAGGATGGAGGAGCCCGTGTCCGAGGGCGACTGCACATCCGTGGCAGCACAGGCCACATTAGGACTGAGGCTACTGCACACTTACTGCACACTTCTCAGCTGGGCCCCAGCAGGCCCATGCTGTCCCTGACATCCGTAGGACACCTCAGCACTGGCTGTACAGGCTGTACCTCCACCCCACTGTCACCACTCCTGACCATCTCCTACAGAGAATCTGCATCAATGGGATGACAGAATCAGTTTAACCACTGCTCTGCTGCAAAGGTGGCAAAGGACAGGAAAAAGAAACCACAACTTTTCCATACAGGGAAGGTTTCTGCTGGTGGATGCCTGAGCTTGGCTCGTTGCTCTGGCTGCATGTGAGCTGCATATTGCAGCAAACATCACAGCTCTCTCTGTATTTATTCTACACACTAGGCAGGAAATTTCCATTTCATGCATCACTCACATTTTGTACCAATTCTGCGAAGTCAGTGCTTACACTTAACATAAAACCAGGAGGAACTCTAATTGCTTTGGTGTTGCTATTGTTTGAAATCTCAGTTTAGGCTCATTGGGCGCCAATTTTGTTTGCTTTTCAGTAGAGCCCATGTTAGCGGAGTGAAAGGCAGAGACAAGCAGCTGAATAAAAAGTCAATCCAAGTACTTCCGTTATTTTTGTTTTCTTTAAAATGAACTTCGATTTTATCATATTCTGCCAGTCTGCAAAGCACAGATAGTGCCACTTTTGTCAACAGTCTAAGAAGAGATTATCAGCGCCAACAAAAGCCATAATCAGCAGACCTGGGTCTGTACTGCTCCCATCATAAGCAGGCAGCAGCACCAAGGATCATCTTTACCTCTGGCTTGGCATGTGCAGAGACCGTGGGTGGCCTCTGAACATCCCCTGCCCGCCCAGACCACGCTGGCACACAGCAGCCAGCCCTGAGCAGCACCTCAGGGCACACACACACGGTCTGGTGCAGCATCTCAGCCGTTGTCATTATCAACTTCAGTGGGACTGAAATCCTGCACGGAGTTTGTTGGGCTCCTTGGCGCAGAGGTTACAAGCATGTTGCCAAAAAGGACCCTCAGAAACATTACAAATACCCAAAGGTGTGAAATCACTAAAGACAAAGTACTTCCATCTCCAAAACTTTGCAATATTTCTTGTTTGTCTGGTGATTGAAGTAAAGGCGAGTTAGAGAGGCACTTTATCGCCATTTCCAGAGGTCCTGGACATGTCTAATGAAAACAGCAAGTCATGAAGCATGGCGTGGCATCAATGCCACAGCACAGGCAACTGTGAAAAATGAGCTGTGCTTCTCGTATTCCAGAATCCCTTTCCTCTCTTCTCAGAGAAAAGGACTAAACTAAATAACTCCATGCCCCATTTACTTCTCACCTACCTAGGGCGAGGGAGGCATCCCTGGGCTCTTGGTACGAGGCACGCAGGAGGGATGCAGCAGCCTGTCAAGGAGGGGGGGAGCATGAATCAAACAAGCACATTTTATAGGAGTATTTTCTGAGTGCCAGGGATGCTGATGTGGACTTCAGCAGCAGAGGAGACTTGCACTTGAGACACTACTGAGAAATCACATGTAGAACAGATCACCGCGGCCCCTGAGCAGGCCTGGGAAGGGACAGTAGAGCAGTTCCCAAAGCTTTCAAAGGAAATCTACAACTTGGGAACGATGTCTATTTATTTCCAAGGCTTCCCCATCTGTGACCATCTTTCTGCGGGGTGAGCTGCGAGCTGCAGGGAGGGACCGCAGCCACGCACCGCACAGCTCCGCTCCTCTGTGACCTTCCCCGCTCCGTGGGACAGCGCTGGGACAGGCACAGAGAGCGCCACGGGAGCCGTGGCACGGCCATGGCACTGGTGTGGCACTTCAGGAGCAACGTTCGGTGCGACGGCACGATGAGGGGCAGTGGCTGCCACACATGCTCTGGCTGGAGCCTGTGCCACTGCCATGGCCTGTGCCACTGTGAAGCCACGAATGTCCTGATACAGGCTGGGGAAGGAAATGCAGCTCATCAAATCTCCACGCAAAAGGGGCAGCATGAGAGAATGGCTGCAGGAGGCTTCTTGAGGGGAGGTCCCTGGTGCCAGGGCTGGTCACTGCTCCAGGAGTGGAACAGTCCTCTCCTGAGCTGCTGCGACACCAACGCAGGAGGCATTAGGATGCCTTCAAGATGCTGCCCAGTTTCCACAAACAGATGGAGAAGGGTGGTAACCACTCATGGGCTGACAGGACAGATTTGCTGTGGGTTGGGGCTGACCTCCTCAGAAGGGACGTTTACAGCATCATTAGGAGCCCTCCCACCATCTGTGCTGGGCACTGGAATTGTTCTCTCCTTCATCTTTGGCTGCATGTGATGAATGGCGAAGAAGAAAAGGCAGGTGTTACTCCCAGGAGGAGCTCGGCCCCCCCAGGATTCCATCCCTCCTGCCCGTTTGCCTCACACAAGCCCACAGTGGAGGGCACACACCCGGCTCTTTCTGTCAAACTCTGCAGCACGGCTCCTGGGCACTTGTGAAGGACCCAGGGATGGGCAACCTCACCAGGGATGGGCAACCTCAATTCCACCAGTGGCTCCCAAAAGGGTTATCCTTTCTGGGAGCTGCAGCACGCAGCTTCTGCACAGGCATGGGGGCTTCCCTCCCACCCAGGGTGATGGGCAGCCCCAAGGCCCAGTGTCGCTGCACTCCAGGGCACCGCCACCATGCCAGCAGGCAAAGCCCACCCTGCTTCTGCCCAGCCCATCCTCACCCTGCACCTCAGCAGGTCAACACTCGTTGCCAGGCTGCCCTGGCAGACACAGTGAGAGCTTTTATTGCAAGTGTACACACCAGCAGAGACACTTTTAATTGAAAAAATAAATACAACCAGGCATCGCCTCCCTCTGAACCCTGCACCAAGAGCAAAACCCCCACCAAAGCTGTTAGTTTCTGTCCTAAAGGACGCATCTGGTGAGCTCCATTCTTCGCTCATTCCGGCTCCTCAACATTTTTACTTTTAATCCTCATCAACTGTTAATCCCTGAGCTCCAAAGGAAACTCTCAGTTCCCTTCTCTCTGGCCCTGTCGCCAGCAGATGTGAGTGCTGCTCCTTCCATCGCAGCCACCAACGCACAACCATATTCACTTCTTAGCCACACTTACTCAGTCCACGTTACAGCAATCCCTGTGCACCAAACCTGAATGAACTATAGATGGGTTCTATAATTCAAAGCAAGAACTGAGCAAGAAAGGGGAAATTATGTGGATAATAAGACCAAACCCCATTCAGCAGCTCCGCCGCGGTGCCCGGTCTGGCAAAGCACCGTGCCGCAGCAAAGACAAACCACGACAACCAAAAGCCTCTACAGCCCCCCATTATAAAATGCTTCATACCAAACAAAATACTCTTTTTGCAGGCAAAAATGATACAAAGCAGAAGCTGAGGATAAATTTTTGCTTTCAGTTTTAATCAGGCTTCCTGTTGTAAAAGCTCAGCAGACAGTGACGCGAGACACTGCCTCCCAACTTCGGTTCACCTTTGCCGTTCCACCAGGGACACCGTGTCAAGATTGTTCAGCTTTTTTGATGAGTGCTGCGTGGGTAACTAATGTGTAAATGCAGATACGTATAGAAAGCAGTTTTGACAGTGATGTATTGCAACTGGTTCCAGATGTCGGTGAGGGATGCTTGGCCAGGCACCTGGGGCTCGCCTGCCACAGAGCCGCACCAGCACCAAACCAGTCTTCAAACAGATCACAAGGCTTTAACTCTCCAATTATAATCTTATTAAACAACCATCACTCGAGCTTCTGCTTCTCTTCTTCCAGGATGCCTACAAAATATCTCTGTGTTGTTGCTCACATTTTCATTTTAATTAAGGGGAAATAAGCTGCAGTGTGAAGCTTAGCATTAAACCCTGCAGTTTGGCTGTCAATGAGAAACTTAAAAGCAAGCTGTTGAATCAGTCAAAATTACCCTTACATTCATATTTAACATTTTCTCTACCCCTGCACCAAAACTTGAGCATTGCACAAACATGTGATGAGATATTCCCTACTTCATGCAATCCTAGAACCACAGAATGGTCTGGGCTGGACCTTAAAGACCCCCTGGTTCTAACCTTTGCAGCAAATGCTGAAATGGTGCAACACACACTGCGTTTCCCATGGCAGATCCTGAGCTGGCTGTGGATTTGCCTTTGACACTGGAGCAAGCTGCTGCGGAGCTTGTTTTAAATGAGAAGGTCTAGCACACAGCTGTAAAATGCTGAAAACCCTGAGCATCCAGCCCTGACCTGTGTTCCTTGAGCCAAGGACTGGGCAACCTGCACACACCGGAGTGCAACGTGCCCCAGGAAACACAAAACAGCTCCACGGGGTCCCGTGCCCCACCTCCCTGCCTGGACACTCCCTCCTCCTCATTTGCTAACGAGGGAGATGTGCACTGAAACGTTATGTGATTAATTAGTGCACCAGCAGTCATACCTGATGCACAACTAACGCTGAGAAGCTGCTGGGAGATGTGTGGAGCCACCAGGCAGAGCACACGTCATGTGCCACGGAGCAGCATTTAATGTAGAAAGCTGATAAAGCTGGAGTTTCCTACAGCACCGGTGTTTGTAAGCTCAGCTCCAACATCCGTGTTTGGTCTAAGGGGAATTTTTTCAAACAGCCTGCTCGAAGGCCCCGCCATCAGTCGCCCGCTCATGACTGAACCGTGCAACTGTCGCCTCGCCCGCGTGTGGGCTCTGGTGCCCCTCGGTGCGTCCAGCGGCGGAGGGAGCAGACACACACTGACCAGGCTCTGTTACTTTTCCAGTTGGAACATCAAATTTATTTCTAACCTGCATTTAAATGATCAACCTGTAAAATTTTATTACTAGCACAGAACACACTAATGAATGGTGCCAGATAGCACAAGAGCTGTAAACTATTACACCCTTTCTGCTTACAGGGCTTTTGTTAAGACAAACCTTTATTAGCCATTTGTGGCACAACACCCAGAGCCAGGGCCTGGCGTTTTCTCCTTCTGCCACTGGAAGGACTGGGACTGCCCCAGCCTGGAGAGGAAGTTTCAGGCGCCTTTGGATTGACCAGTGAGCTGTTAACAAGAACACGCTCTGCATTTTGAGACAGTGAATAGGAACCTGAGGGCCTTTTGCTTCACTAAAGCAGAAACTGATAAATAAGAGCCTTTTCCTGCAGTGGGTAAGTCAGCACAGCAGTGAGAGGATACAGATACCTCACACACGGCACGCTGATGTGCAAGAGCATCCTGGTGTGAACAGCCGGGCTGCACAGGCGGAATTCCCCCAGAGCACCAGGTGATAGTGAGGGACAGTGAACACGGGTGTCCCGTCTGGCCCTCACCCCCCTCACTGCAGCCGAGGGCACCCGGGGATGCTGTCCCTTCCTAACCTCTTATGCATCAGTGCCAGTTACCAGAGGAGGACTGTGTGAGCACCTTCAGCATCGTCCTTCCCACCCTCACTGGGCAGCAAACCTGCAGGAAGCACTCCTGGCCACGTAAGGCCGAGGTGTGGTGCCTGGATCAGCCTGCCCTCAGCCCTGGGCTGCTGGTCCCTGGCTCCTTTCCTTCTGCTGGCAGCACCCACGCCAGGCCCAGCTCTGCCAAGGTTCCCGTGCAAGGGGCTGGACACCGAGAACACCAAGTGTCCCAGCCCTGCTCATTCCTCGGTCACTCGACACCAGGAGTTACCAGCACTTCCAGGCTCAGCTTGAACATTACTTAAAGTAATGTTTACTCTGATTTTCTATGTCATTTTCTGTTTGCTGGCTAACAAACTGCTCAGAAGCTGTCTCTGGAAAATCCCAACATGATTTGGGCAGCTAATACCGAGGCAGAACATTGGGCAAGTAATTAAGATGGTTGGATAATTGTGAGGAATGTTAATTCTTCCAGGCTTTGTACTTGCAACAAGGGATGGTTTGCCACCAGGACCGACGTGCAGGGGAGTGAGTCGTGGGGCATGGGGGCCCAGAGGTGCTTACACATAGAGAAACCATCCCATCCTACAGGAAACCCCCACCATTCTGGGTGTGCTGCTGCTGCTCTGTGGCTCTCACTGCCTTGGAAGCCGAGGAGGAGGATTACACGAGACACGCAATGGGGATTATACACGGATTTTTTGCTGAGGAGATGGGTTCTGATTCAAAATCCACTGAAGTGAATGGAGGTTTTCTAAGTCACTCTCCCAGCCTCTGGATCGGTCCCACGGCTCTTCACAAGCCAGGTGACCTGACCCCCTTCCACCAAGAAATGTCCCCTCTCCTCCCTCTTGATGCACTTCTGCTCTGGGATGGGTTTGCTGGGTTGGTAACTGTAGGGAAGAGAATGAACGTTCCCAGCAGTGGATGTGCTGCTGGACAACGGGAGGACCTGGCTCTCCTGGCACCACTTCTACAGTCTTGCAGGAGCCGACTGCAGGATACAGAGCCTCCCCACACACACACATTCTAGTCAGAGTAGTACAAAAGTTGCTAAGAAACACACGCGGTTCATCATTGCCATTTGCAACCCGACTACAAATCAGCAACATATTTAGAGAACCATCCAAATGCATCTCATTCTAGGTAAAATACCAAATGAGCTCAGATTTGGGCTTCAAACAGACAGGATGTAAATGCAAGTAGGAAACATATTTGGAGGCTAAGTTGGGAGCCCTTTTCACGCAGAGAATCCTCAGCGTGGAATGGCCTGGCAGGCAGGTTCAGCCAGGCAGAAAGGCTGAGATCATTTAAGAAACAATTAGATAGCATCGTGTGGGGAGCACAGTACTTAGCAGGGAATGCACCCTGATGCTCCGATGGGCTTTTACTCAATTTAACAACGGTATCTCACAGCCTCCAAGGCTCTGGTAGCCTCCCCCCAGCCTGAGCAGCGACTTGTGAAGAACTTCCCCCAAATATTGTTGAAAACAATCCCCCATGCTGTGACTGGGGCAGTGCTGAGCCTCCCGCGGCAGCCGGCAGCGCTGGGCACGGAGCCTCTCAGGAGCTGTTTCGGTGCTCTCGTGTGCCATGGCCGGGACAGAACGGGGCGGCTGCGGGTGCAGCAGCCTCTGCCCAGGGCCCGGCCCGAGGAAGGACGCATCGGGCTGTGGTGGGGGCAGACCCACAGGCGGGAGGCAGCGCGGGGCCACCGGCACTGGACAAGAGACACATGGCTGCCGGGACACGAGGAGTCACTGGGGAGGCAGCTCGTGGGCACTGCGCTCCTGCAGCGTGTGGCACAGGAGCAAAGCCAGGGTGAAGCGCCGGGCAGCGGCCGCGGTCTGTCTGGGAACAGCACTCGCAGACAAAGTCAGCTAAACGGCACAGAAATGCCTGCATCCCACTGACAGGAGCCTCACGCTGTGACTTGAGCTAACAAATATTTCATGATCTGTATGCGAAAAACTACAAATGAAAAAGAAATTACTGTGGGCACACAGTCCTCGACCAGCAAAGTAGCAGTAAAAGGAGTAAAGAGACACTAAGGAGGCACCGTCGCTTATCACAAATATTCTCCCAGAAAAATAATAATAATCATCAAAAATTGCATTTTAGGACATTGACATTAAGAATATGCTGCCTTAAAATGTGCTCTTTATCTCAGAGACAGCATGAGTGTACACCATGTGATGGAGCAGTTGCTATGGTAATGCTCTTTATTGAACAGCAGACTAAACAAGTGCATAAAGCCCATTTACAGAATAGCACGGGCAAGTCCATGAAACTCACAGCACACGCCAGCATGGGAGCATCTGCCCCCAGCCTGTGGCCTTCCAGACCCACGTAAATCCGGAAGGCTGGTCCTCTGCGGGACGTTTTGTGACAGCCAGTTTGTTCCCAGGTGTGTGCTGGTGCTGCGGCTGCCCGTCCCCACAAGACGTGCCCCTGGGCCAGCAGTGAGCGTGCAGGACAGGGCACACGCCTGGCAAACCTCCGTGCTGCTGGCCTTCCCTTCCCTTCACCCGGGCTCCATGAGAGCGAGGGCAGGGAGCGAGAGAGGCAGAGGAACCCCACGGTTTCCCCTGCCCCCGCGCAGAGCGGTGATGCTCACCGAGGCCAGCGATGTGTCCAGCCCTGCTCTGCCGCCTGTGTGTGGCAGAGGTGGGCAGCCCAGGCCAGGCTCTGGTGCTCAGCACACAAAAGCAAAGCTGAGGTTTCCCAGAGGCACAGGAGGAGGAGCCCTGAGGTGGCGGGTGGTGGGACACGTCCCTGCCAGCCCCCGGGGCAGCGTGGCACCCGCACCCACCCGCCGCAGGGAGCAGCGAGGGCGGCGCTGGGCTCAGCCACACAGAGAGGCACCCAGCGTCCCGGACGGACAAACACCAGAGACCAGCTCCTGGGCACCAGCACATAGCACTTGTGCAAAGAGGGGATGTGTGTGTGTGTGTGTGTGAGCGTGGGCAGAGGAGGAAGCTCTCATCCCCTGTGGGCACAGCGGGACACCCAGGAGCTGGGCAGGAGCAGGAGCAGCTCTGGGACAGCAACTGCCCCAGGGACCCTCGACAGACCCCTCCTCAGACCCTCAGTACTGCCCAGGCCCTGCCTGACAGAACCAGGGCACCAGGCACCATGTGCAATCACTTTCCTAAAGTATCGTGGCACAAGGAGGGCACAAAACTAAGTTTACCTTCTGCCATCATCTCTAAAACTTGTTTGCAAACGTTACATTTTTATTTTACTTATTTAGGGAAAATTACACAATTCTTCATAGCACAGTTTAAAAATAACTCCACTATTAATGCAGGCCCTTTATTTAATCACTGGCTAATTTACTCCTGACAGAAAGTAAATTCCACTATTTTCTGTGAGGCTTTATGAAATTGCCATCATTTTTAATTAATTCTTAATTAAAATATATTACACCACAGCTTCTACCCATCTCTCTTGATATTCTAACATAATCAATTCAAGACCATTTACATATCATTAATTAAAAGCCTTCCTCTCTCATCCTTAAAATCATAATGAGGCTCTATTTCTCATTAGCAGCCTTTAAGGGATAAAATAACAATACAGACAAGAATGAATGGTAATTTCAAAAACCTCTTTCCTGCTCTTGCAGCCTCTCAGGCCGGACAGTGACATCTCTGAAGTTCCCTGCTGAAGGAGTTGCTGAACGTTGTGCAGAAGTGACCCAGTGACCCCGGCAGCACAGCAGCACCGCAGCCTGCGTCCGCAGCGCCCGCACACAACAGAACTGCTCTCTCCTCCTTCCCACTCCGGCCCCGGGTCACTCCGGCGAACGTGGCGCAGAGGGTGGAGGAAAAGCAGGTGAGGGAGCTGTGCCCGGTGCCGGGGAAGGGGACAGTGCCCCCCGACCCCAAGGACAGCGCGTTGGTGCAGCAGCCCCCAGCCTGGGGGGGACATCCCCAGCGGCTCCAAGCAGGGGACCCACCGCGGGCACCACGGCCACCCCTCACACCCCAACCCATGCCACGCGCCTGGCTCCAGCCATAGAGCCTTGGAGCCACAGCAAAACTGATTATCCCCAGCCAGGCTGCTCTGGTCCAAAGTCGTAACGACTCCTCCAGTCTGCGACTGCCACACTCTAAAATGTTTCAAATCCTGAGACTTAGAGCCACAGAATCATATGATCATTGTGGCTGGAAATGACGTGTAAGATCATCAAGCCCAAGCACTGACCTCACATTCAAACATGCTCAGGGGACAAGGACAGACAGACACTCGGTGTCACATACATTGCTGTTCTCTAGTCGCTGCCGGCGCGAGGACGAGACACGACTGGTGTCGGTGAGGAAGGGCTGAGGCGGGGACAGGAGTGTGAACTTCAGTAATTAAACTCCAGAGCCAGGGAATGTTTCACACGTTCATAAACGAGCTGTGATATATGCTGCTACTGTAAAGAATTACCATTTATTGATAACGAAAGGTAAAAATTAACCACCTATTCAACGGCTCCTTCCCTCTTCTGCAAGTCTAAACCCACACACATTTCAGAGGAGATTTACTGCATCTCGCGGCTTTTAACCTGCTATTTCCAATATTTTGGCTGTGAGTTAGGGAATTAATACAACCTCCACTATGATTATTTTTATGATTAGTGTAAAATAAAATTTCATGGCATCTCTTCTGCCCTGAGCAGCCGGGACAGTGACTGCCGTTCTGCACTCCAGAAGAGCCTGAATTAAACCCTAATTTGTTATTGCCCTTTTTTAACACGGTTTCTTATTCACAGCAATTCCTAGGCAGACCCTGAGCGGGGAAGGGAAGCAGAGCTAGTATCAGAGAGTGACAAAAAACAACACAAGTAATAGACAAAAAATCAGATCTATGTCTCGGGAATGTTATGCAGAGTTATTGTCACCAACATTAACGATATCTAGGTGCTGCATATCAGGCAAATCAGATTTATATCACTGTCTTCTGCCAATTGCAGGTGCTCCACCACAACTTGTCAAGACAGCCTGTCTGAGTCTTCACACGTCAGACAGAATCACAGCACTTGGTGTTTTGGTCTGTTGACAGCAATTTATTTTGATGTGTTGTCACAATACGGAATTCTTCGAGGCTCTGCACCACGGTGCCAGCGAGTCCTACTGTACTTTCCTGCTGCCAGATGCTACAGGTTCGTAGAGGGAAAAAACACTGACAATTCATTTAAAGGGAAAAAAAAAAGGGTTATTTTGTAAGTTGTGAAGATGCTGGAGCTGAGATGCAGCCGGCAAGCACGGCCAGACGTGGGGCCTGCTCCCTGCAACGTGCCCAGTGGCCCACTATGGACAGGCTCTGGGGACTCGGGCTGTCCCTCTCCGGAGGGGACCCTGCCACCCCCCCCGAGGCCCAGGCCCACACGTGACTGATTGGAGCCAAGTCTGCCACTGAAACAAGTGTGGTACCACAACTGCTGCCAACACAGCCAGTGTGACACTGTGGCTCCCTGAGGATCCTGCCCCATCCCTGCTGGTCCCACACTGCACAGGCTGCCAGAGGCACCAAGTCACAACGGCCACTACAAAGCTAGAATAAATACACCAGTTTAGGGAAAGTATTTCAGACTGAATTTTTCACCTGCCATGTGGCTCAAACACCAGCGTGTTTCCCGCTCGGCGGCACCATGGTGGCGAACGGGGATGCGCGGTGGCAGCGGCAGCGCCCGCCACAGGCTGCAGTGCCAGCCTGGATGTGCTTGTCCACGGAGCAGAATACATCCATCATCTCCTGCCATGACCCACGGGTCCGGTGGGTTGGAGCTGGCTGTGGACAGCCCAGCAGGGACCCTCCGGAACAATCTCAAAACACCCCCAAACCCGCCTCTCTTCCCAGGGAGCACAGAGCACCCGGCCTCAGCCCTCCACAGCGCCCTGGGTTTCACACCACAGCCACTGGAATCCTGAGCTACTTTTCTGGATGTGGCAATTGTCTGCCATGGGGTCTTCCTCCCACCCCGCTGCCCGTCCCGGGTGGGCCCTGCTCCTGCCCCACCACAGCCTGGCACAGAAGCGTTTCCCGAGGAGGAAAACGGCCTGATCACAGGCAGAAGAAAAACAGAGAAAAAAAAAAAGAGAGAGAGGTTAAGTAATAGTGGGGAATTCTTTCCAAGGACTGCTTGATTAGAAACAACCGCATTCATATTCAAACCTTTTAGAAGCCAAGTTGCCTTTCTCAACGAGGTGTCTCTGCGGATATTTGCCCTGCTTTGTTATGGGACTCCTGACACTTCTAATAGAGCTTCTAAATAAAAAAAACAGTGCATTTGTACTGCCAGGCAATAACCTTCACATTTTACTCTTCATTCATAATGAAAATTAAGGGCACATGACCTGCATGCTAGGTGGCTTCCAGGACCACATGCAAGCAAATGTGTGGCAGCAATCGCTGGAGCCACACAGAGACCCAGGAAACGCGCGAGGGAAGTGGCGAGACACGGCGGGGCTGCCCTGCCAGCACCTCGAGGGGCTGGCTGGCAAGGAAAGCCTTCCTGCTCTGCAGTCACGCCGTGTGGGAACCTGTTTGTGAGTATTGTTTCATTCAGAAATATGATACAATAAAGATATCACTATTATTCTGTGTTTATACTGGAGGAAAAAAATCACTAATGCAATTTTATCCCATACAAAAGCACAGCACTCGCAGGAAAGAAGGCTGTAATTTGACAATCAACCCTTATGGAACAAACCTGATGTGCTCTAATGTTTATTCCAGAAGAAAGGCTTCCAGAGAATATTTCAGTGCAATGGGGTAAAAAGTAGAAAAATACCACGGCTCAGGAAATAGCTGTAAGTGCCACGTTGGGCAGCAGCACCAGCCCAGGCAGTGCCCGGTCCATGGGCTGAGCAGGGCTGGCTCAGCAGCTGGGATGGGGATGCCCATGGCCCACTCCTCGTGCCACGGACACAGCGCTGTGCAATCAAGAGAGGGGAGCAGCAGCACTGGAGGAGGGAGACAGGGGATGGAGCCACCAAGGCGCTTCTCAACAGCTGTGTGTGTGTGAAAATCTGTGCAAGTGGGAGAGCCTGGGCACAGGCAAGTGGCACAAATCAGAGAGTTGGGTCTGAAGCCTCCATTTGGGCAACCTGCCATTTGATCCTCATATCCCAGTGATCACTATAACCAAATGGAGTCAATGACGCGGACACCAATTAACACATGCCACTCCGATTTGCTTTTCTGTGCCATACTTTATTAAACACTTTCAGATGTAATTGAACAACATTGTTACACAATTAAGCACCATACAGTACTGCACTTTAAAACAAAAGCTATGACAGTTCTGTTCTCTATTAGCGCTGTTAGATACTGTGTAATGTAGTAAGTAATTAAAAGCTAAAACTACAGCACTGTAACAATCCCAATCAGACTCCAGTTCCTGCAGCCATGGAAGTATATTAATTTTTTAATACAGCACAAGTACTTCAGCATTATGCTACACAACCTACACGTTGCCTGCTCCAAGGATAACCAGAGACATCCTCTTTTTCTGCTGGCAAACAAGAGCTGAAGTGTGACTGTGCTGAAGCAGCATCAGTGGAGAGGAGATCACCTGCCCCGGCGGCTGCACCTGCCCCAGGCAGTGCCAGGGCACGAAGTAGGGGGCAACGGCGGCTCCTCTGCACGCTCAGCCCTCCAGCCCTCCAAGGTGCCGTGTCTGCATATGGCAGGGGCTCAGGAAGGGCACTGAAATCTGCCCCAGAGGATGCAATGTTTGCATACAGACCAGCAGAGGATAAGGCAGCGTGGCTGCTGGCGGGCTCCCCTACCCACGGCAGGCACGGCCAGGGCTGGCAGGCACAGCCTCGAGCAGCTGGGGCTGTGCCAGGCCAGGAGCCAGGCGTGCAGAGGGGAGAGGTGCCCCGACCTGTGTCACCCGCATGGCACTGGAGGTGGCACTTTCAGGAACGCTTCCAGCTTCTGTCTCTCAGGATAACAAAATGTCACTGCTGCACTAATCAATTCTGAGGCGTTAAGCATAGTATGTGGCTGCAGCGTTAACACACCCTCCTGCCCTCCCTCTGGAGATGATATTCTGTTGCTGTAATGTGTAACTGAAATAATGTGTGCGTAATAAAGCTCGGAGGAAATCCAGCTATCAGCCACCACAATCTGCTCCCTTCCCACAGCTCTCAGAAACTCCAGCTCCCTGAGAGCTGCCCCGTAGGAAGCGAGAACACAGTTGTCCACGGACACAGGTGGAGACGCAGGTTGGGGAAGAACAGATCCCACAGCCAGAGCCACTCTGCACAGAGTGACCTTTCAGCTAGGGCACACAGTGCAAACCAGACACAGCCTCGAGGAGGGGAAGCACCCTTAGGACACAACAGTCCTTCCCTTCCCTTTCTTCTCTCTTTGCTGAGTCCACTCCACTTCATGGCTAAAAGGAAGATGAAGAATTCATCCTGAACAAACACTAACATTTTGGTACCTCATTTTAAGAAAGATGCTCCTTCAGCAGCATACCAATGCTCAGCAAAGCACCTCACATGGCCACAGCAAACTTTGTCCCTTGCCAGCCATGTTTTCTGGAGCAGAGCATGTTCAGGTGCTGGTCCTGAATGTCCTGGTCTCCACTTCTGCCCAGGGAGGACTTGTCTGCTCAGGTGGCACACAATTACTCGAACTACAACCGTTACTCACACCACATGTTCTCTACCTTCTGTGCCAAAAATATTTTCAACAGAGCAATGCTCCTCATCCCCTACCCGAACTGCACCAAACCTCAAAACTTGCTCAGTTCACTGGGAGTGAACAGCCCAGACTGGGAAGTTTCAGCTGTCTTTGGCAGACTACGCTCCAGTTTAGAACGTGAGAGCTTGTAGAGAGTCAGAACTCTTTGCCTCCCCTATGATAATTCAAACAAACCTTTCAGGTCTGCTTCCCCATTGCATGACCCTACTCTAGTCCTCACCACAAACAGCACCAGCACACGCTGCCTTTCTGTCCTTCAGAGCGTGAGGAAGGAAGCAGTAGAAGATGGGGAGATGTAATTACAATATTTCAGATTAGTGGGATGAACTGAAGCACAGACAACAAAGGAAGGTTCTTTATCAGACAATCTGCCTGGGGGAAAAACAGAACTAGAACAAAAAAAACCAACAACCAAAGAAAACAAACCCCCACTCTCTCTGGTATTTCCAGGTCCCAGGCTTTGGAGTTAGAGCCACCAAAACCTCTGAGAAAAATGCAAAGCAGTATCAAGCCAAAGACTGACAAAACCACACCAGAGCCACTGTCCTCATCCCCGGCTGCCTGCTTATTCCTGCCACAGGAATCAATTCATATTGGAATGGATGAAGCAACAACTAATGCAACACTGCATATTAACACACATCAGCCTCGACAAAACCATATTTGCATTTGAAAATTAGTGAAGACTCACACTCCTCAGCGTCCTGGGAGCAGCACTACCCTGTCTGTGTTTAGTGTTGCGTTATTTCTGGGCATTGTGACCCATGAAGTGCTTGATTTATGGAAGAGCTTTCGGTATCATCTTGGAGAGAACTGTGTGTAACATCATGGCGTGATGCTCGTAGGCAAGAAGGCTGTACAGCTCTGAAATATTTTTAGTCCATTGGTTTGTAAATTTGAAGTTTAAAAAGCTCCTAAATGAACAGTAACACACACTGTGACAGGCTCCTGTTAACTTTATCATGCAAGTTTGACAATTTAAACCATTAAATCTTCTCAATTATGTTAGTTACTATGGCATCATAGGTAAACTCCATCTTGCATACCTGCAGAATGGGATGAGGACAAGGAAACTTTAATGAAAGCAAAGAGGGGCTGCAGTGAAAGTGTGAGTTCCGCAGGAGAACGGTAAGCTGCATCGTTTAGCTGGAGCTTACGTTACACCCTGTATCTCCCAGTCCCTCTCCTGGGAGAAAGGAGCATCCATTTTGATGCTGGACCATAATAATGTAATGATTTTCTGGAGCTTTTTCCTAAAGCCCTGCACACCAAGCAGCGCTAGTAAGTGTCCCACGGAGAGACAGGCATGGGGCCATGGCTCCTCCTGGGATTGTCTCCCCTTTCGTATTCCTGTCTTAAATGCTCACTTGAAACTGCTGGAAAGTAGTCAGAAACTTGTGCACTGCACTCCATGCTGCCCATAACTTTCTTATCAGCTGCAAAACTCAGACTATTGAGCTGTGCTTTTAAGGTTATTTATAAAGCCCCGTGTCTGCCAACCTTCCTCCCGAGGTAGAGCGAGGCTGCGTGTGTGCAAATGGCAGTTTCTGTTGTATTAGTGAGGACCAGGTGCGACAGGAATGATTGAAAATGACTCTTAGCCATGATGTTAAGTAAAGAATTCGAATTCATTCATTCCCAAGATCCTCTGTCAGGCACACCCCTGCACAAACACCATGGATGTGAGTGGCTCAACCTCGCAGACAGAAGGCACATTGTCTCCAGTGGCAGGAAGAAGGTGACCTAAAATGCATCCCCTGTGCTCGGCTCCCCCGGCCGAGGGGCGAAAACTCAGAGACTGCAGATACAGCACTCACTGGCAGCACCTGAGTACCAGCCACCCAAATGACCTTTTTCCCTTCAACAGTCTTTTTGAAGTGAAATTTGTGGTGAAGGCTTCTTGCTTAAAGAATATATGGGCTTATGTCAAATACATCAGCCCAGGGACTGATAATTGCTTGGGCTTAGAAGGCATTGGGGCCCGGCACAGAGAATAAAACAGTAAAGGGAATACAGTGGTTATTTATTAACGTTAGCCCCCAAAGCCTTGTTATATTCCCAAATCACAATCCTATTGGCACGGGAGGCTGCTGAGATGGAAATCTCTTAACAGCTGCCTCTCCTGCTCCAGAGCTCGCGTTCCCCTCCGGTGCCGAGAGATGAGGTGGCTTTAACGCTCGCTGGAGGTACAGAATTTAATGTGGCCCGTAAAAAATCATGTACTGCCCTAAAAATAATGCTCAAAATCCAACAACACCCCTTTTTCATTCAAGTGCTTCAAAAACAAAGTTTGTAACTGAACTCTCTCCTCTCCTACGTTAGTGCCACAGAGCACAGGGGGCAAATGGCCCCCAAACCCCGGGGCTGCCGCACCCCTCGCAGCTCCTGGGCCAGGGCTGTGCCGACAGCTAATGCAGCCCTGCTGACCCTGCTCCTCAAGGAGCTGGGAGATTATGCCTTGAGGCTTAGATGGGACTTAAGGGCTGCCTTGGTGCTCTGCAGGTGCAGGGTGACCTCCCGGCAGCACCGGCACGGGGCAGAGCACCGGGGACAGAAAATACCAACGGGAAGCGGTGACACCACCCGAAGTAATGAGGAAAGACACCATCTTTACTTGTAAAGGAAGGAGAGCACCGAGTTTAAACAGAAAGACATAAAAAATCCTCACTGCCACGCTGTTTGATGTTGACTATTGTCACGGAAATGAAGGAATTTGGGATTTATGTCATTAAGGAGGAAGGATGAAAAATCTCCAAGATGCTTGCAAGCACAGACATCCCTCTGATACAGAAAACAAATGCTTAAAAATCATGTTGACTGGCTCTGGAAACCAGCCTACTGGCTTCTGGAGGTTTTTTTACGGTTGTTGGTTCTGGCTTGTAAAAGAGAAGTTCATCAAGAGGAGTGCTGGAAACAAGTCTTGCAATTACTTGCAAACATGTTCACCGTCTTTCAAAACTCCACCCAGTAGAGCTGCCATCAGTGCAGTTCATAATCCTAGATTTGAACAGCTTTTCTGACTGCAAGCTGTCTGGGTAATTGCTAAGCTGTCTGAGAATTACTATTGAACTCTGTCCTTTTTTATCTCACTGACTGACTACTATTTGTTATTAGTCCAAGTAATAATAATATATTAATGCACATGCTTAATATACAGGAGTACATGTTTGTATTGAAACTGCACTGCACTCTGCACTTTGAAGTGTAGAAAAGTGCCGTGAACAGAGCGAACAGTCACACAGGAAACCAGTTATCATCTTCCCAAAGGCCATACAAAACCATAGACTTGGTATTTAGCAATTCCTACACATGAAATGCTTTGCACCAACTGGCAATGCTGGAAAACTCAAGGAAGAGGCATTTCTTACCATCAATGCTGACCTAAACTCACAGGTTAAAACTATAACGTGGACTCTGGATTGGGATCTAGAACCAGAGTTTTGCTGACACCACCAAAACAAGCCAACTGCCCCCTGAAGACTGGTGCATCATCTACAGCTGCTCCAGTGACACAGTGGTAACTGGGCACCACGCAAGGTCCACACTCACTTCCTTCGAAAAAAGAGATCCTCTTATCCAAAAGTCTCGGAAATTAATGTTTTCTCCATGAAATGCACACTCTGCCTTCTGTTTTTAAACAGTGCTGATTTTTTGCATCCATGTATGAAATCTAACGCGACCGATGCTTCTCAAGGGAAATCCTGCCTGAATTCAAGGGAACGGGACACGCTTCCTGAAGGAGCAGCACGACGACGCTGAAGGCCTGAATGTCAGTGTATCCCAAGGAACCTGGTGTCTCAGTGATGTCTCTGTCATTGCTCTTGCCAAAAACATTTATAGGAGTTTATGCGTAATATTGATCTCTACATCATGTCACTTGGCAGAGGTCCTCATCTTCTCACAGAATATACATGCAACACAACGCGCTTAGAAGTTGGTGCCATTTGTTTACTTTCAAAATGAAACCTGTGAAAGTTGGCTAAAGAAAACAATTCTTTTTTTGTTGACCTCTACACAAAAAGAGAGAAATGACCTGAATAATAGGGTTAAGCATCCTTCTCCAGAGGCATGCCTCCGACAGCGCGTGGCCGGCCCCGAGCCTGCCCAGAGCTGCAGATGAACTCAGGGCAAAGTGAAGCTTTGTAATGGCAGTGCTCGATCAATTTAGTTTCTTATTAGCAAAACACTAATCAATAATCCAAACTAATTCTGCTTTCTTTGCTTCTATATTTTACGACTATCTGTGACGGGGAAAGAAGAAAAATTCCTATCTGCACGGTCATTAGCTGTTCTTTTTAATTACTACCTGTACATGGTAGTTGGGTAGTGCAGTTCTTGATGCAGATGACCTGACAGCAGTTAACTGTGAAACTCAACATAAACAATACTCATTGATGTATTTTTCTTGAATGGGAATCATGAACTTTTTTTCTCATGTTGTAGCGTTTTTCCTTTATGCCAAGACTCATCATTTTGTGTGACATAAGGCTGAGACTTCAGAAGCATGTGATTATTTGAGCCATTGCACTCTTCCCCTAAAAATGCATTTCTAGATCTTACGTCTACAAAGGCAAGTCTCGTATGAAAACAGTACAAACTCATTCTTTACATAAGTTTCATGTGTGACACTATGGGCTATTTAAGATACAAAGCTTTTACTGACTGCCATTAGTAATGACTATTTAGTCGCTGTTCTTAAAAAGTCCTTATTCTGAGACTTTGATCTTTTTTTATCATCATTCCAATGTAGAACCACTGCCATTTTCTTCTTAAATGGCCACTTCAGCAACAAACTACTCCCTCTAGAAGAGCATCGAGTGGAAGAGCTCAGTATGTTTGGAGTATCTTGGCCTGGATCCAAATTCCTGTGTCACTGATGAAAACTCTGGAAACGATCACAACAGCTAAAAGAAAGCAGTATGAACCCAGTACGTTAAAACCACCCAGCCATGGCCTGCTGATCCAGGAGCCGCGGGCAGCGGTTGGCCGCAGCGGCCGAGGGCCCGTCACGGCTCCCGCGGGAGCAGCCGCTTCCCTGCGGCACAGGGGCAGCGAGGGGCTCCCCAGCTCTCCAGCAGGAACACGCAGCACTGCTAGACCTGCCTCCAATACAGAAAGTGCTGATTACTGAGGAATTATTAGATACAGCGATTTGTATGATCTAAAAAAAAATACCTAATTTGTATTCAAATATTTCATTTTCAAGGCTCCTTTCACCACAGAAGCGATGGAACACATGCTTTCTCATGTAAATAATGCTTCAAAACAACTGCACGATAATTATTCAGTCCCAACCAAACAACAAATACTAATTAAACTGAACAGAAAACAGTGCAGCAAAGAAAAGCATGCAAAGGCCCTTGTGTCGTTAGTAGCGGTTTCAGCCCAAAATAAATCCTGTGAGTAGGAAGGTGCCATGTAAGGATCTCCACCTAACTTGTTGTTCTGTTATTTGCACAGTTTTAATAGGATTTTTCTATTAATCTGTGACAAACCATGAAATTTTATATTTTCACCATGACCAAGCCATGAAATTTGCCAACTTTGTCCATGATTTACACTGGGTCATAGTTATAAGGTCTGTTATGCTTTTTAACTAAATAACTACTGAAGCTTCCCCTTTGGACAGAATGAAGAATTTGCCTATAATTAAAGCCGGAATTGTTAACTGCTGGCAGTAAAAGTTTACAGCATTGTTTGACAGCCACAAAGATAAGCCAGTAAAACCCTGGGACGCCGTGTCTACCTGCGCTTCCCACATACCCGAACAATAGGGTTATATCTCTCAGCATCACAAAATCAATCTCAGATTAGGTAATGAAATATGCACCAGCCTTTTCCCAGAACCTTTGACAAATCACACACAATCCTAAATCTTCATAAATCACGATTAAAGACAAGTATATCATCACCAACGCATATATCTTCCCATGCCTGACCCAGAGACTAATGAGAAAAGGCCTAGACTATCTCATCTGATTAATTAATTCAAAATGTCTGCTGTTATTCAAATGTGAGGCTGGTATTATTTGAATAACACTTGACAGCAGTGCCTGAAGATATCATTTCTGATTTGTGAAGCTGCTGCTGCATAACTGATGATAGTTTATGAAAATGTTCCATCGAAGCTGCTTTTCTTGGCACAACTGTGAAAGATTTTCTGGAGAGAGGGTTTTTTTGTCAGTAGTTGATGTTGCTAACATTGTCAAATATTTCCAAAATCTGTAACATCTTGGAACCCCTTTTTTCTTCAAGCTTTGCTTGAGTGTTAGTTTTTTCATTCTGTAAGACCTCAATTACATGTATTTGCAGCAAAGGCAGCCGAATTTGACCCTTTCCATACTGCCTGATCTTCACCGGCTCAGAGGACAAAGCATCATCTCTCATGGCCAAAGACACGCTCAGGGAACCAGCCCTCTCTGACCAAAGTCATTTTGCTTCAAGACCATGCTGCATTCTGTGGGATTGTTTTTTAAGACGGGAAGGGTAAATACTAGAATTCTGTATTTAGATGTGCATGAGCATCAGTTTTGAAGGAATACACCACAGCTCTGTTCAGAAACGGTGATGTTTCTGGGTGACCTTGGCTGGTGGCTGGTGCACCTGCAGCCCGTGCCTGGCGTTGCCCACAGGGTCTGGCCATGCCAGAGCACTCTCATCTGCTTGGACATCCCAGTGGGCAAAACCTTGGACGCAGGGAATCAACCTTGGCTTTACTCCTGTCCTGCTGTGGAGACTCTCCTTCAAACAGCCCTGGGTTCCACTAACATAGTAATTTCAATTATTCAGATGGTCTCCCTGGGAGTGGCAACTATGTGCAAGCCGATTGCTTCTTCTGAAAATACCAGAGTCTCCTATTTTTTCCTCGACCGCGATGCCACTGGAAAACCAGAAAGCTGCACACATGAGCACAGTACCTACTCTGTCCAGTGCTTTCACAAACACGTGAAACAGCAGATGCCATTTCCCAGGGATTACCAGAGAAGTCAGGGCTGTGACATCAGTTGTGTCACCAAACACTGAAAGCCACCACTGCAGCTGATGAAGGTCTCTGGACTCAGGCGGCAGGGGAGAAGCAGCACCCCTTTGTGCTCTGAGACATGCCTGAATGCAAACCAGCTCTCTCTGCCCCAAACTGCTGTGCCCAAATGAGGGTCCTGCTCTAATGAGAAAAACTCTGCTCCCTGCAGATGTTTCAAACACCTACAGCAAAGGCTTTGGTGGTTTTTTTTTTATCCTGAAGTATTTATCTACTGAAATGTGCTCATGCCCTTGGCCGGCACGTGAACGGGAGGAACTGGGTTAATGTCAATGCAGAGCAACCGCCTGTGCAGGCTGGGATTCCCAGCGGTGCGAGGGACCAGATTCGGAGCTGGGAGGAGCCCACTGCTTCCCTGAGTGCCAGCAGCTCACCCTTGGGGATGGTAAAGATGCTCAGCACTCAGCCTCGCAGCACCTTTAATAAGAGCCATGGGAACAGCATTCTGCAGGTCACCGGGCCTTTGGAGACTCTGTTATTAGGCATCATTTAAATTCTAACTCTGTACTGATTTTTTAACAGGAATTCTCATTTTAAACTTTTATTTTTCCAGGAGATAATAAAAATTAGCATTTTATTCTAAATATACCACACTGCAAAATACCCACAACCCATTACAATCAATTTTTTTTTATTAGTAGAATGTGAAATGTGATGCCACGCTCGTAACAGCTTTAAAACGGTGCTGTTCTGAGGCTGTGTAGCCATAAGCACTAAAAGAAAGGATGTAAAATGTATGGTCTAAACCGAATATAAATCAATCATTATGACAGAAGTAGCACTTATTTGAGAGTCAGAAGTGAACAAAATACTCTGTGTCAGCAAAATGTCTCCTGTCAAAACCTGCTCTTTAAAATTTCACTACAATGTGCTGAGACAAATGTCCTTTGCAACTCCATGTAAGGAAGCATGTTCTAAATCTTCATAATTCAAACCTTCCTTGTTTTCAGGCAAAAAAGCAAGCTGTAAATGGTTGCGTGTTCGTGCTGATGAAGGAAACGCCGCGCTTCTAGCCATGGCAAGTGTCAAACGCTGCTGCCTCCTCCTGCAGCTCTTGCCCAGGGCAGATGGCACCTCTGATCCACCCCCCAGGAAACCGCGGGGAAGATGCATCAACAGTTTGATCTGACCTGCTCATCCCATAAGAGTGAACATGAAGCTCGTGGAGGTCAAAAGATCATCAACATGAAGCAATGAGCGTGTATGTAAATCATTTAGGGCCTGGCACGTCTCTCTCACCGGTGACCCCGCCGGTCGCTGGGCCCCGCACCAGAGCCGCCCGTGCACCCGGCTGGGGCTCCTCTGGAGTTACACCAGGAACCTTCTCCTCCCCCAACAGGCTCTGCCAAACACTGTGCTGACAAGGGTGCCGCTGCAGCCCGTCCTGCTCAGAGACACTGCACCGTGGGCCAGTCCTGACACACGGTGCTTCCTTTTTGCTAACCTCTGCTACAGCCTTAGCAGGATCCCAGCTCCCTTCAGCCTTCTGCCCAGAACCATTCCCTCCCTCCCTCCCTGGCTTTTTAGTAGACCATTTACCTTTGATTAAATTATAAATGTTTGAGCCCAGTTAAATCTTACAGCTAAGCTATCCCTGCTAGTGTCTTTTTTTTTTCCCCTCCCCTTTATCCTTCCCAAATGCATCACAAGTTCCCGAACAGCTCTGCATTATGTCACTCTTCAGTATATAAAATAAAGGGCATGCAACTAAATCAGATCTCCGTTCTTCCATACTTGGGATGACAGCACAGGCTGAACCCTTTTTAAGCGGTTACACTGTTTGCCAGGCTGCCGCTACCTTAAGATATATAAAATACCAAATTTAAGACTTCAAAAGGGCAAACGACTCCAATTTATGTCGTCATATTCATGACAAAGCAACCTTTTCCACTTTGAAGATACTGGGGAAACATGCGCTGGCCTGTGGAGCGCGTCCCACGCGTCTGGGAAAGTGCGAATGGAACAAAGGTTTTATGTTCTCCCGGTCAGAAGAAGACCCATCAATTTTTTTCAATTACACATTTTTAACTGGACACAATCTGCCACAGGGTCTGAAAAAAAGCAGTAGCAGAGGTCTGGGATCCGTTGCCATTTCTGAAAAAGCGAGCTCCGAAAGAGAGGAGAGGACAAAGGTAAAGCAACGGCTGTTGGAAACAACCTCCTCCAACTCAAGAATCTATTTTTTGCAACTGTATACATTAAGAAACCTGTTTGAAGATTAAAAATGCACAGAACTCGAAATTGACATTTATTTCCTGCAAAACAATCTATTTTTTTTCAGAGATAGTTTTTCCAAAAGATGATAAACTCCTTCTCCTTATGTTGTGCCTTAAGACATCATGTGCTTTTATCCTTCAGCAAAATATGAACCAGCTACTAGGCTGACAATGCCAAGAACCATGACAAAATGGATTATTAATGAGCAACTGATCTCCAGAACTCTATTAATTTATGTCTTCCTGTCGGATCCCAAAGATGTATCAGCCCTCTCACTCAAAGAAAAAAATGCCAACATTGTACTTTGTTTTAAAGTTCTGCTTAGATGAAGAATTCATTATCCAAAGCACTGTTGTGTTATTTCAGTCTTCTTGTAGAATAAAGATTCTTTATCAAATACCTCAGAAAGCCACTGACAAGTGTGAGGATCTTGCACAATGTATTTACATCAAAAATTCAATGAGGAATCTGGGATTTGTAACCTTTCTTTTTTTTTTTTTTTTTCCTCAGCAACACTCCTGGCCTTATCCTGACCTGTCAGCACTTTGGAAATGAAGACCACGGAATTCCATCTGCAAAGACCTGAGCAAAGCTAACAGGACGGTGAGCTTTTAGAATTCTTAATTATACTAATTATTCCACTGCAAAGTCAAATGATCTAACACGTAAACAGAAGAAATCCGATTTCTTTGTTGAGTACAAACAGCAAACAGACATAAAATATCCTTTTAAGCCTCAGTGAAAAAAAATTCTATCTAATCTATGCTTATCATAATATTTATGAAATAAAAAACAGAGAGGAAAAATTGCTGTAATGTACTCTGGGTGACCTCTGCTTTCGAGAGAGAATGAAAACAGCCTTTTGCTTTTCAATCCCCATCAAAGTGGAGTTAAAGGAGGGACAGCATTCCCTTGCTCACTGCCATTAATCATTGCTTTCTTCAAGCAAGTGCGTATTAATTTCTGTCATCCCAAACATCATCGAGTATTGTTACAGCACCGTTCACTCCTCATTCACCACCAGTTGTTACCAGTTTCCCTACACTGAGCAGAGACAGGGTGAATCGTGTGGATTTCAGTGTTAGAGGCCTTTATCCCTGGGGTGCTGACACCAATTAAGCCATTTCAAGAAGAAATGAGAACAGGCGCAACCCTTCTCTGTAACAAGAGCTTGCACCTAGCATTGGCAGGTTGCCATTCGCTGTTGCCTCGCACTACAAAAACACCCTGCCACATCCCCGGGAATTATACAGCATGTTTACATTGCATCTGCACGGCACCCTGGCACATTTTTTTTAGATCTCCAGTGCAAAATCGAGGGCAGAGGATTTCACTGTCACTTTCCAAACAGCCTTCCCAGATAGAAAAGGGCTTTAGGATGCGATTTAAATACTAGCACAGGCTTTTACCAGAGTGGTATTTTTTTAATCATTGTTACCGTGAGGAAGAGGGAGCAGAGAGGGGATGAGGAGGACGAGCTCCTGGCCTTTTGCTTAACTCCAACATCAGACGCGCTCGTAAGACAAACGACAACAATTTCACCATTGCAATGTAACAGATACACTAAACATGAAAATCAACTGAATCTTCCAGAACAATAATATCCCTGGAGCCAAGCAGCGACAAGCACCCTTGAGCTGCCAGCGTGGCACCACTTTTCATTCGAGGGGGCTGCAGGAACTAAAAGAATGGCACATTTCAAACAAAAGTTACCTCAGTTCCTTGAAATCAACACGTTAAATGAGTTTAATTAATACCATTTGTACATCGCCAAAGTATGTGTAAAGATTTATCAAACTCTCTGGCAACACTGTTGGTTTTTTCTGACCGCTTCAGACCCAATCATTCTCCTTGTTTTAGACACT
>WBNH01001833.1:212796-222796 GCA_013401255.1 Urocolius indicus | reverse complement strand
ATAAAGCTCCATAAACCCAACCACTCCTGTAATGTATCACCTTATCTAGTGCACAATCATTTCCACAACTTTTCATGTTAGTATAATTTGTTCAAAAATGGTAATAAATACATCCTTGAAGTCAAATAAGAATCATTGCACAATCCACTGTAACTTGTTCTTACTAGCGACAGTTAATCATGCTACCAGGATCTCACATGGAAGAAAATACGCAAACATTTGGGTGTTCTGTAATTACAAACCTCACTGAAAGCACACTTCCTTCTTTAATCAACAAATCTATGAAAGCATGCTTTAAATACCCTTTCAAGTGTGCCATCCTGCCTGTGAACAGCCATCGCTGAAGAAAAGCAGCGATCCCCATCTACGGCAGAGCGAACAATCTCCTTCTGTGCTAAGCAAACTAACTGCCAAGTCACAAAACCCCGATACCCTTTTGCTAGAGGTCTAACCGTGAATTAGAAAAACAAACATTCCTAATTAAAGCCAAGAAAAGTAGAAGTCTAAGGAAAGCCTAATCTCTTCATCTCCAGGAGGTAAGACTCCACTTAGGCTCACCGCGATCGGAATGAAGTGGGTACTGTAAATAGTGCTAATAGATTACTGCTTATGTAACAATTTCAATGATACCCAATGCTTGATTAAAACATTCCTTTCCAACACAGCACCAAGTTAACACAATCTTCACAAAAAAAAAAGGTAAATAATATTCTCTAAAGAAAGGAAAAGCGAGCTCTAGCATTCAGTTCAGCGAGACGGGCTGAGCCCCGGGCCTGCTCCTGCTGAGGTCACCACATTTCCCTTCACTTGGGTGGGAGAAAGGCTTTTTTCTTCTCAACAGGAACATGGGGATTCAAAGCTAGAGATGCCAGTCGTTCCTCTCCAGCACCCCCTCCCACCAAAACAACACCATCAGGTGTCTAATGGGAAAGTTAAGGTTGGCCACAGATCATTTTTCTCATCTAGTTCTTTTGTTGAAGAATTTCAGACTCCCAGTGAGCAGCTGAAGACCAGCGTTGCCTTCTTCTGCTTGCTCTGAGAACCAATTCTGCAGTTTCAGGTGCTGTGTCGTTCTTCCCAGTATCAAAAAGGTTCAAAAGGTTCAAAAACTGAAAACTGAAGTTTTTTGTGTTACAAATTCCTGATGGGACTCTTTGGGCCAACCAGATCAGGAGCTCTTGGGAACCAAGGCCGAGCAGGGCCATCAGGAAAGCTGCGCCGCGGCCCCGTGGTGCCGCAGAGCGGGAGGGCGGATGGCGAGGCTGCGCAGCGGGTGCGGAGCGCAGGGGACGCCGGGCAGGGACCCGCAGTGCACGTGCCAGTTGTCCTGCGCTGACGTGAAAACCCCTGTGGCTTCGGGGAAACCGCGGTGGTTTGTGTCTGATGTGCTTCATGTTAAAAATTCCCCAACAGTGATAGACTTCAGCTGCCAGGATCAGGGAGAGCATGTGCATCTAGCGTGAGCAGCCCCCGCACACAGCTCTGGGGCATTTTTGTATCCTTTTGCTTTTCTTTTAAATAACTATTGGGGCTCATAACAAGCACTGTCACTCTAGGTCTACTCCCCTGATTGACTTTGCTACAACGATCTGTGGAGGAGATGGGCACACAAACAACAGCCATTCTGCAGGCATTCAGGCAAAGAGGACTAGAGAGGCTTGGGTGGGCTTTGTTTTGGTTTTACTTTTTGATAAATTTCCGTTCCATTTCCAGAATTGCTTCCCTGGCATTTTTTTAAACAGTATTATAAAAAGAAAACTAACCACAAAATTGTAGTAAAGCAACTCTGAGGCTGAACAAAAATCACACTCCCCCCCCTCCAAAAAAGAGAGGAAAATTTGAACTCAATCAGAAACTCTCGTCTCTGAGTCATCCTGGAGCATCCTAATACTGCAGAGGTCTCAGCACAGCGATCTTACGTATCATATATGCCCTAATAAATAGGTTCAATGAGTTGAGTTAAGGGCAGAGTTTAACTATTAACTCCAAATTTCCTCGCTCTTATGGCTGTAAGTCAATCCCTTAATGTTACTTTAACACAATTTCTGGCAGTTGAATAAAATCTACGGTCAATATTACAACCCCTTCCCTCCTAGATGAAGCAAAATATATGTGTGATTTACATAAGAAACGATGGGAAATGCTGTGAGTGAGTGAAGGTGATACAGGCCCAAGACCCCGTCAGTCAGGAGTCCAACACGACTGTTTGGCTTCAGCTGGTCAGGCCCTCATTATCTCAGTCCCAAAACCAACAGAGCTGGCAAAAACACCTCCATGCAGGCTCAGTTGTGAGCACCAGAGCCGTTAGCAGTTGGAGGGGTTAGAACACAGAGCTGTAAGATGTATCTAAAATA
The DNA here is from genome assembly GCA_013401255.1 of Urocolius indicus. NCBI lineage: Eukaryota > Metazoa > Chordata > Aves > Coliiformes > Coliidae > Urocolius > Urocolius indicus. Next base: position 220,442 of record WBNH01001833.1, on the reverse strand, counting down.
ATACCACAAAAATCAGATGACACAAAGAATTGTGATACTTTGCTTTTGTTAAGATACAGTAACCGAGAATACAATGAAATTCTTCATGTTCAGTATCTCCCATTAGATCAATTAATATTCAGAGAAAGGCTTTAACATGAAGTTTAAATAATCATAGAAGGAGAAAAAGAACCACCAATGTTCTAGAAGCTTCTCTAGACCTTTCAATCAATTTTATTTATATGCAAAACCAAGAGAAACTCAGAAAAAACAAAGCTCCTCCTGATGCTAAAGCTCTCAATTTACTGACAGGCAAATGGCTTCATGCTGCCACTTAATCTCATTTCTTGCATAATGCCCTCTAATTAGCATATCAAAGTGAATTAATACTTCTAGGGCATTAGCAATGGGAAAATCTGCTCCAGGCTTCACAATAGCAGTTAAGCAAGAGCCAAGAAATCCTCAAAAACACCACAAACCACTTTGCATTGCAAAACTGTTCAATTTATTTATCCTCTCTCTCTAAACACTTTTACCGCACACTGTTTTACTACTGTTCACCAAACAAAATGATAATTGCCAAAGTTACCAGCATCTGTAATGCCTGTTTAGAATCTTAATTTAGATTGTGTATCTGAGGATCTCTAGATGCTCTCACGGACCCCACCACCTACAACAGGATATACTGAAATATTGCCCTGCTCCCAGAGAACAGAATTAAATTCCATTTCCCACTTCCAATAAATAATTAAAAAATAAATAATATATGAAAAAGCCACCTGCTGGACAACGAGGAATGAGAGATGAGCTTTAAATGTTGATGCATGACTGAAGTATAGCAAAAGGGTTTGACCTGTAAACACATGGTACAAACCCGCCCCCCGTTCAAGTGATTGATTTGTAGGACGCATGATATTCAGTGACTCAGATAGTGATACCACTTCACACGACTCTGCAACATGCATTGAGCTGATGGTTAATAACGTAATTTAAAACGAAATAGATAAAAGATGATAACTTTAAGTGCATGATAATTTCTACCATACGCTCTTACACAAAACATGCAATCGTTGTCCGCTTCCCGCAGCAACAAACACACCGCAGCAGTCAGCAGCACACAGCAGACCATTCCTCCTTCAAAAATATTTTCAGAATCTACTTTCCATCACAGGTCACTTTGCAAAATACAAACTACTATTTATAGACAAGGACTAAAAACCCCTGAAACGTCATCATCCTAGCACTCCCCGTCAGTCTTAAGAAAAAGAACATTAAGGGGAAAAAAATAACCCCCTAAACCCAACACTAGCAAGCCCACCCTAAACCCAGTAAGGGGGCTGGGGCACTAACAGAAGGCTAGCAACAAAGAGCAGAAGCAAATGCTGAGGTCAGTGGGGTTTGCTACGTTCCTGTTTGCAACATGAAGAGGGGAAAAAAAAAGTATCGAAATAAAGAAAATAAATTACGATGGAGGTTTATCTGGTACTTGGAGCCTTCCTGAAGAAACGTGCATTATTGACAAACACACAGTGCTGGCGCACGAGGCTTCATTTCCTTTCATATTTAATCCCCTGTTTACTTCCACCGTAAAGACAGCGTTATGGAGGAGCTCTAATGTCCAGCTGAGAAGCACAATTCATCTGTTTGCCTGATGAACTACTCCAACTTTATAAAAGCATGAACTGCCAGAGCTGACAGAAACTTTAATAATTTATATCAAATATTGATGTGAATTATTTACCCCATTCATACTTAAAGACGTGAATTGCCTACCAGAGAAAAGCAAACGTGACAAAAGGTCAACACGATGGTGAAAAAAGGCAGGCTGTGTCAGGCATGTGTTATCTGAACCATGCTGATCACCTTGATAAGCGAATAGCATTAAACATGACTGCTGAGAAAACAAACAAAGCCTTCTTCTCAGGGTGTCAATGCACCGCATACCAACAGCTACGTCTAATTCTGCCAGTGATACGGGACGGGGAGAACTCCACGCGGGGCTCTGACGAGTCCGTCCAGCCGCCAGTGCAGGGGCTCAGCCTTCACTCCTGCTGCTCATAAAAACATCCATCGAGCCATCACGAGCGTGGTGTGCGAGGAATTGAGAAACAGCCTGAAAAACGAGGGCAGATCCGAACCGGACGCTCCGCTCTATTATTATTATTATTATTATTATTAATAAAGCCTTCGGATGTATTTAAGTGCTGCGTTACATCTGTAACAATTTGGTACATCTAATTCTGCTTATATTTGTCTACGGTAGACTGCAAATAGCATTATATTAATGTTACACACAAATCAATGTTTAAATTGAAAAAAAGACAGCGTAATATCCATATCACACAACTTTTGCACTGAGAGCCGGAGGAGCCGAGTTTGATGAATGTGTTATAAATCCTGGGGAGGGAGTAAAAAAAAAAAAGGAGGTTTTTTTTGCATTCACTACGTGGTATTATGATAATTTATCTCTGAATGCTAAATTCCCTCACTCACAACAAGCACCTAAAATACACCACACAGGCACGGGTGTAATTCGGTATTTTGGGGTACGCAAGCAAATGTGTCAAATTCAAAAATAAAACGCAGGACATGAAAAAGAGCTGTAAAATAAAATAAACCCCTGCTCCTGGTTAAATCAGTATTGACAAGTAAGTCCAAATTTATCCTCTATGGAGGAAAAAAAAAATAAAAGACCTGGAAACACCGATCCTGGTGTCATTTAAATACAGCAAGGAGCACTAACAATGGTAAGGTCTCCAGGTACGCTGGAGTTACAGGGTATGTAAGACAAAGTATCATGAATTTCCTCAATGAAAATAACCTCCAAAGCCGCCCGTTCTCTTAACTAGAAAAGTACCCTGAGAGAAATCCACCAAAGGAATAGAATTCTGATAATAAATTTGTTTGAAACAGATGACCAAGTGACGATCCAGATATTTTATTCGATTCATTTTGTCCTCACAGGACATTTATGAAGGAAAGCAATGTCACTGCCATAAGGACGGTGTAAATGACCCAGCGTTCTCCAGCACGTCATCATTTGTAATGCCACTTGCTGATGATTAAAAAAAACCCCAAACCGTTCAAAAGTGTAACTGATGGCTCAGTGAAAAACCTTGGGTGTTGCAGCATGGGAAAAGAAACAAAAGCTAAACAATTTAAATTGACAAAAAGATGTACGCACCTAAATCCACAATGCCTGCTTCCTCACGGAGTCAGGGTACAGCAAAACCATGTACTTAGCAGCTTGAAAAAACAGCAGGACCGCACATCAATAATTTAAATAGCTAAAGGGAGTAACAATAACATCACAGCTGATACTTGGAAAATAGCTACCATACGTACATGCATACATCCAGGCACACAGATAGGTGTGTGCTACCCGGGCCATGGCATTGTTCCACTCGGATCCTCTAACGCTCAGACAGCATTGCTGGGACTCTGTGTTATCGTGTATTACCACAAGTTGTTGGCACTAAATGACAGTTTACAAACACTGAAAAGTTGCAATTTGTGTAATGCGAGGAGAGAGTCCTAGGATTTGATTTTTAAATCAGCACAGTGAAGAAAGGGGTTAACACTCTGAAATCCCGCCGGCAGGCAAGGCAGAAAGCAAGTCCCTCTCAAACGAGTCACCTAACAGGCGGAGCAGGGGGTTTGCAGCCTATTGACAAGGGGCGTTCCAAAAAGAGTTGGGCCATTTCCATCAATAAGGAGCTTGGCGGCAAGCAGGGACCCGATACAGCCCTTTAATCATCACAGTGGCATCTTATGGCTAGTTACAGTCCTAGCAATAAAAATAAAGGTTTTTGCTTACTTGGGGAACAGCAAGAAATTAACCCCGTGGTTAACATCAACACTTGCCTGGGTTTTGGTCCTTTGGTTTTTTTTTTTCCCATTCCTTAAAACAAAATTCTGCGCAAGGGGAGAACGTTCTTAATGAACATTTTCCTCCTCTCTCTTTAGACATAAAAAATAGTTCAAGCAGCCCAACCAGCCAAGCAGGCCTTTCTCTTCCCCTGCGGACACCTCCTGCAGTCGAGAAGTTCATTAAGTTTTATGATCTTCCCAAGTCAGTCCTGCTTATAAGCCTCACAAAGGCCACAAATCTGGCAAACCATCACGTATGCCATTAGGCTTTACTAGTAAATGAACGCTATTTAGGATTTGTGGTGACAGTAAATTAGGGTTTGGTTGGCAGCTATCATTGTTTCTGTTGGGCTCGTAGAAATAAATAAATAACCGTATACCGTGTACGCAGATAGGCGCTCGTGCAGACATCTTCATAAACCTGCATTCCTACCCACACGCACGACTCTTAAAGACAAAACACCAAATCATCTATCGACACAATCCAGGACCTAATCCTGTGTCATTCCAGTGGGAAATAATTACAATTCCCTAACCATTTTAAGATCGTAAGAATTAATGTATTTTCACTTCTATCTCCATGAGAATAACCAGTACCTCAGGTACAGCAGCATCCTAATGGAGGCTTAATCACATTACAAATCCGAGGGATTCTTCGCCAGTAAAAAAGAGCTACTGAAAGAAACCAAGGCACAAACGAGTTTTTGATTCCTCCTGGTAGGCAGGGAAGGAGACAGACTGTTACACAGGTATGCAACAGATGTGAAGGCGCAGGAGGAATGCAACTTTAACACTTCCAAGCAGCCTCAGAGAACCGGCACAATACAAGGAGACAAGAGTCAACAGGCTCTCCCTTGCTTATCTTCTGATTTCATTGGAGGGGCTGCAGTAGAACTTTGGGTATCATTTTTCTTCTCACTAATTAAAGCAAAAAGTGGCAGTTTCTTTATGAAAACCGTGCTACCTTGTGGTTGCCTCTAAGAATGCACACGTCTATTAATATCTGTAAAGCTCTTAAGTGTATTATGCAGCACTTTAAAAAATCTTAAAATGTTAAAAAAGAAATGTCAGGCTAAATTCAGTGAGCTCAGTGATTTGCTTTGTACATGGTAAGTACCTCACAGGGAAAAAAAACCAAAATCAAACCCTTCAGCTCCTAACCCTAAGTGAAACAGAAGGAGAAGCTTTTAAAAATGTGATGCATTCATTAACCCTTGCAGGAATCTGTAAGAGTTGCTCTCCCTAAACTGACTATTCCTCTACGTATTTTCTCTTGAGCAGTCTCACAAAGTCCTTGCTGCCAAAAACTGAAATTACAATTAGAAAAACCCCCAACATATAATTTGATATAAAAAATTTACTTAAACACCATGTTACTTATTTCAGACCAGACCTGACTGTAGTTATACTTTGGGTCCAGGCTACAGCCTCCCTCCTCGCCTCTCATCCTTCTCACAGGAGAAGGTAGTGATAAAGCCATCACGGGCATCCCCACCGCCAATACCCTGGTAAACTTTGGTTCAGATTAAAAAGAATGAAGTGCCGGCACAGGACCCAGCTGCAGGGAGATTTAAGTACTCAGACCACAAGACAATGCAGAGTACCAGGAGGAGGGGAGGACGTTTCTGCTTTAATTGCATCTCAGACCATTCACCCTTCCAGTCCAGAATTGTTTGAGCCATTTCCTACAGAAACAGCTCACAGAAAATACGCTGGAATGTATTTTCCTGTTATCTTTAGCACGCTAACCAAAGCCTACGCAGACATTCCATCTGAACTGGGAGACCCTGAGTGAAGGTCCGTGTGCCCCCTCCCCACAGGAACAGGTTTTGGTGGGGGTGTGGATTCATCTCCATCAATCACGCAGTGCATTAATCCTGTCCCTCCTGCGCTGCCGGGCTGGCAGGATCCTGCCTTTGGGCAGACACACGCCTTCATTCTTTGTTGGTTCTCAGCGATTTCACAAAAGACATAACTTGCAAACTTGGCTTGACTACTTGCAGCACAAAGGCAGGATCCTAACTTACAAGTTATCGCTGAAACACCTCAAAACGTTTCAGACCACAAAGTCTCTTGTCAGGTTCCCTCTCACCTCGGAAGACGGCAGTGGCCTCACCAAACGCTCTCTGCCAGTAATCCCTGCTGCTGAAAGGACTTGGGTTTTTCTTCGCCGCTCACCTCTGACTTGCGGTTGACTACACTTTCCTTTCAAAACAGCGAGGCTAAGCTCTTTGCAAATAAAGTGATCGCAGGACCTACGCCTGCCTCCTTAATTGAAATCTGCCTGCTGCAAAATGTCTGAACATCGAGGGCAGGTTGCTCGGCTGGCTCCGGAGCAGGACAGGCAAAAAGTTTAGGGAGAGGCAGAAAACAAACACAAGCCAAAGGAGGATGGAACGGGGATACCCAGATGATGGAGGCGAAACGGAGGGAGATGGGGGCAGACGGGGGATCATTCCCCTTATCCCGGGTAATATAATGCAACATAAAGCAGAATCAATCTTAATATTCACAACACAGTCGATACCCTAGTGCTCAGCTGTCAGCAGAAACTGAAGTGGATCCCCGGTAGCAAAGAACTCCTTAGACATAAAGCGCCGTAATTTACTGAGAACCGTGCACTTATAGGCTTCTCAGCAGAGATCTGCGATAATTTCACATTTGTTGTTTTCGTCTACGGTCTTTTATTTTTTTCAGCGTGCAATCAGGGGAATGTGACTGAATATCAAACAGAACTAAAATTCCTGCCAATGCATATGTTTATTTTTAAAGCCAGATGATAATAGTTTTTGTTATTCTCACAACACAAAGCAGGGTATTTTGCAAATATTCTTCTTAAAAAAATAAAAAAAATCTCCGTGAATTCGGTGGCGTGAAAAAAATTGCAAAAAAAAACCCCCCACCTCTCCTAAATTGCCTGTACAAACCCCCCCCCCCCGGAGGGAAAAAAAAAACCAAAACAAACATCTTTTGTGTACTTTGGTGATGTGAGTTTGTGGCATTGCAAACATCTCATCTCGAGAGCAGCTCGAGCTTCGCTGCAGACCACGCAGCCGAGGCCAAAGCGCCCGTCCCTCGGCACCCCGCGGGTCTCCCCGCGCGGCTGCGGCTGCGGCTGCGGCTGCGGCTCTGCCTGCCGCTCCCTCACAAACTTTATCAATCCCCGCCGCAACAACAAAAGAAAAACCCAATGCCCGTGAGGTAACAGCGATGTGACAAGCGTTGTTTTGCCAAACGTCCTGACAGGGAGAAAGGCGGCTGGGGGCAGCTCCCGAGCGGGTCAGAGGAGCAGCGGGAGAGGCTCCGCCGCGCCATTTCACAACGAGCCGGCGGGGCCGTGCCGGGCAGGCTCCCGGGCGGCTCGGCTCGGCTCGGCTCGGCTCGGCTCGGCCAGCAGCGTGTCCGGCGGCAGCCGCCACCCCGCCGCGCCGGTTGGCACGAAGGAGGGACCAAGATGGCTGCGGCGCTGGCGGCGGCGGCGCGGGCGGCTCTTACCTGTTTTCTCCTTGATCTCGCAGAGGACGCTGAACAAGGCGGGTTTCATCCTGTGGCAGTTCAGCGCGTGTTTCCTACAAGAGAAGCAGAGAACAAGCTTAGGTTAAACGCGGCGCTTCAGCAACATGGCGCCTTCCCCGACAAGGAGCCCCGTGTCCTCGTCGTTGTCGTCGTCCCGCTCCTCCTTTCCCTGCCCGTCTGCACACCGAGCGGAGCGGAGCCGAGCCGAGCCGAGCCGAGCCGAGCCGAGCCGGGCCGGGCCGGGCTGGGCACACCGCACCGCACCGCACCGCACCGCACCG
>WBNH01001833.1:192039-209227 GCA_013401255.1 Urocolius indicus | reverse complement strand
GGCCCGGGGCGGCCCGGGGCGGCCCGGGGCGGGGCGGCGGCTCTCCCGGGGCGTCCCGCAGGTTCCCGGCGGCGGCGCTCAGCGCCGTAACCCCTCAGTATCGCTCCGAGGGACCGTCTGTGGTAAGCGCGCGAGAGCAAGTAACGCGGGGTAGCGAGGCGCGAGCCCTCGGGCAGCACAGACACGTCCCTGACGGTAAAGGGACGCGAGGGGTCCCGGTGTGGCGGCTGCGGCGGGTGCCCCGGGAGCCGCGGGCCTGTGCGCTCCCGCAGGCTGAGGCGCTGCACGCAGCGAGCCGCGCTCGGGCTGGACAGGACGCCTGAAGGAGCATCTGACAGTGAAGGTTGACGGGAAAAATTGGTAAGTGCGGCTAAAATCAGAGCTGGGCCTGCGGGGAGGCAGGCAGGGGAACTCCAGGGCTGCACTCCAGAGGCTCCACGCTTGGTTGTTGGCCTGCAGTCTGCCTTGGGTTCTCTCCTGGCCTAGTCCTGCTCCTTCATGTGAGTTACTGGTTGTGCACTTCATAGCTGTGGCCCTTGGCAGCTTCTGCAGCCTGCAGGTTATGGCACTGGAAGCTTGGGTGTTCACAAGGTGTCTTCAGTTGCATCTAGTGGTAGGACAAAGGGTAACGGGAAGAAGCTGGAACACAAAAACTTCCATTTAAACATTAAGGAAAAACTGTTTTACTGTGAGTGTGAAGGAGCCCTGGCCCAGGCTGCCCAGGGAGAGTGTTGAGGCTCCTTCTTTGGCGGTCTGCAAAACCCACCTGGATGCGTTCCTGTGTGACCTGATCTAGATGGCCCTGCCTTGGCAGTGTGATTGGACTGGATGATCTGTAAAGATCCCTTCTAATCCCTACCATTCCGTGATTCTATGATAAGATGAGTGCTTCTAGCGTGATCACACTTGGACGTGGTGCTGGATGGTGTTTTCACATGCATGGTGATCAGAGCCAGTGTTCTCACTGCAGGAGTGGTGGTGAAGGAGCAAGAAGTGGTTTCTATGAGATACTGCTGCAGTAAGGTTATTTTAGCGTTAGTGGAAGTTTTGTGAGCATCTGCATGAGAAATCCTGGAGCCAAGCTTGGTTTTTCTGGGTATGTTCTACACAGTTCAAGATTTCAGGCAGATGCAAGATTGGGAATTGAACTCTCTCCATTGTTTTTTCAAAGTCAGAGCAAATCTGTCCACAGACACTTTTTTGGGTTAGATTAAAAAAAAAAATGAGATCATCATCTACATATAGATTTGTACAGAAATAACCCAGGCGGTCAATTAGCACCCACTCAGTGCGTCTTTTTCACAGTCACCTTTCAAATCTTTCGTCTTACAGCCTTTCATTGTCTGTTTATGGGTTCAGGTGTTTCACCCAACTACAACAAATAACAAATGTGATTAACAACTGAGTTCAAATGTAGACTTCCCACTTGATCATGAAGGTTTCAGCAGGTAGAGCAGCTTGGCAGAATGATCCGTGTGTTACGTGTTCTGTAGCACCAGTTTTCCCAGCCTTTCTGTGTTGTGACCCTGTATAGAAGGGTCAGTTACATGAACAAATGAGAGAGCAAATAAACAGACTACAAGTTGCAGACCCCTGCCAGCCATGCAGCCCTGTGTGAGGTAGCTCTGTTTGACACTGCTTCAGAGATGGACGAGTGGCTGAGGAAGGGGTGGGGAGAGTTCAGGCTTTCTCCAGTTCTTCCCTTTCAGTGCCGGGAAGGGACAGGCTGTGAACTTTGGGATATGGGGGTGCTGAAGCAGAAATATAGCAGTGCTGGCTGTGGTAGCACACAGAGTGCCCCTGCAGGGACGTGGCCACTGTAGGCTATATGCAGCATTGGTGGTGTCATGGTTCACGGCTGTGATGCTGCCTTATGTTTGAGAAGTGCCTGGCAGTGAGTTTGCTGTAGTTTAGGTTTTGTTAACAGCGGTTCTCCATTTGTCAGAAGTGACTGAGGGCTTTTCTGTTAGACAATGCATTTTAGTGTTAACTGTGTGTATGTGTCTGATGAGCAGCTTTATATTAAACTGTTAGATCTAGCTATTCATTGTCTACAAGCTCAGCTTCTTATACAAGCCAGCATAAAGGTAATCCCTGTCTTGTTTCCTTATTGCTCAAGAAGTGTTGCATCTAAATCAGTTATTCTGAAAGCAAAACAAAGGTCCTTGAATATACTTTGTTTGCTTTTGAAGGAGACAGACCAAAAATTAAAAGCCAGAGAAAAGGGAGATTCATCTCTTGTTGAAGGAAGGTGATTCTGTCCAGTCATATTTGACACAGAGTCCCAAGGGGGCTTGAAGTCTCGTGAGTTCTTTAAGTGGGTGTTATCCTTGTGAGCATTTGTGAAGCCAGAAGCAGATTGCATCATGTTATAGACATTCAAAAAAATGCTATCTGTGTCCTTTTATACAATAAAAATATTTTAATGCAATCAGAAGTGGAATGGCAGCAAACTGATAGGAAATGACAAAGAGAACTGTTGGGTTTGGTGTATGCTTCTGTTTAATAGACAAATGCTGGCTGAACCAAACTGCAGAGCAGTGTTCGAAAGATCCCATAGTCCAGGTGTAGCTACGGCAGGTCTCCAGGCTTTCTCCTGGGTCCAGCCAGGGCAAGCTCTTTAAGGCCATGGGGCTTCACATGCTTAAAACCCCTTTCAGTCAGGTTTGGCTTCAGCACATCTAGACAGGTTTTCCGAAGGAGCTTTTTGGGTGAAACGTGGCAATTTATGAATAATGTCATCTGCCACGCTTATCTGCTGACTGCTGTGTGGACACAGCTCGTGAGCCTTGCTCAGGGAAACCCAGACGTAGTATCTCTCAACATTTTAGAGACAAAAAAAAGGTAAATGTTGATTGGTTTGGGATTTTTTTTTAATGTATGGCGGTTTTTTAGGCTCTTGAATAGCACAATGAGAAGAGAGAGAGCAGAGGTTCTAGTCTAACGTTTGAGCAGCCTAAGCCTATGCTTTTATCCTCCCCTTTTCAAGTAGGTGTGTTATTTGTCTGTCTTAGGAACGTTAAAGCTTAGTGAATTGTCTTTAAAGCATTTTAGGCATACAAGTGAAAAATCACGGTTCCATGTGGAGGTGCAGTGCCGTTGATGCAGGTATTCCTTGCAGCTTCTGTGGAAGCAGAAGTGCAGCCAGCTTCACCCGTGCCCTGCTGGGAGACTGCTCCCCATTCCTGGGAATAAAAATAAAGCTGACATTGCAATGTGGTATTAAAAATGTACTGGTGTTTCTGTTTCGTTATGTTAAAACCAGCAGTTAAGCCTTACAAATGAACTCAAGTACTGCTGGTTTTCTGCGTAGTAAATTCTCACGAGCACATGCTGTGAAGTAAGGTACCAGGGATTCTGGCGTGGTAGGTCATCACTGAATGACACTGCAGATGTAGCGTGTGTGTGTGTGTGTGTGTGTGTTAGTGCTTGCCAGCCAGAATGAAAAAAATAGGCATAATCATAGACATTAAAAATTAAGCAAAGTGTTTGCACATATTTAGATTAGGCAAAAACCAGGCAAGATGCCGCTTTTCTAAACTGCTTCTATCCCAACCATTCAGTGCAATATCAGAATGAAAAATGACAACACTTTGTCATCTGTTCAAATTGATATTGCACTCTTTGCAGTGACAGCTGAAAAGGCCCACAGGTGCCATATAAAGAGGTGACCATGTTGTCATATTTCATTTAGGCATCCCTCTGCAAAGCCATAATTACCTAATTAGGTTGTTAATTAGGAGATTAGCATTTCGCTATATTGATAGAATGCTCTTTGCAGGCATGAGTCTAGATACAGATTTGTCTGCCCTAATTTATATCTGCATTTTTTATACTTATTTATTTGCTTAAAATCTTGGTGCAAGGTAGCTCAGGATAGCTGAGAACCAACGTGTTCACAATTAAATGCAGATTTCATGAGACAGGAGAAAAATAGAGGCGTGTGTATGGTTTCTATACGTACTCAGTATTCCCTTCTTCCCTAAAGCTCAATCATTAAACTATCGGTGTTAGTATCATTTGCATCCTGATTCCTATGACAAGAAAAACACAACCAAATTGATAAACACAGAAATAGCTAATGCCAGATTGCTCGTCAGGTTTGAAAACTAACCATTTGCTGGAAGTTGTGCGTAATGTGATGTTTTCCCATTGTAACTTTCAAATTCAGTTTCACTTGTGAGAGTGCCTCTTTAAATGACTTTAAATGATTATTTCCTTTCTAATGATAGGACCCAAAGCATGAGTGACAGCTTCTCTAGATAAGTATTCATTCTTAAATGCACTTGAGCTTTTGTGAAACATAAACTTGAATTTTCATAAATTGCAGTTCACTTTCCTTTATCCTGCGTGCACAGAGTCTGTCTGGCATTCAAGGGTTTTGATTATTTGTACTGCTGCAAATGTAGATAACAAGAACCATTTCTTTTGCAATTGCAGACAGAAGTTAACTGTGAAATTATTTCATATAACCTGAATCATAAATTTTGAAGCATGTTTGCATTGTCCTGTTCCAGTCTGTATGATGGAGGGACCCAAAAAACATCAATTTTTTATTATAATCTGCCCATTTTTTTTCCCCTTAGTTTTAAAAATCACTTTAAAGAGCTGCAATTGGAGAGGTGTTTTAAGTACAGCAACCGTGGGAGCCTTTGAGTGATAAGATGACCTGTAATGTTAAACAGTTTTTCCAGCCTGCTGTATTTTGAGATTATTAGTAACTGGTGTAGATCCAGCTTGTACCTGACAGAAGTTGCATCTTTGTTTGTAATATTTTTGTTTACCTTGAATAGAGTTTTAATTATTATTTCCTTAACGAGGCCAGACAGTTTAAACATACTTTCTTCTAAAAACACCTAATGAAACAAAACCAAAAAAACCAAAACCAACAAAACCAAAAAGCAAAGCCAAAAGAAGAGCTCTGTAGCCTTGCAGAAGAGCAGAGAGGGATTTTATTTCTGCTTTTTTTTACTTTTGAGAGAAAAAACTATGTTACAGGAATTGGCTCCAGAGTTTGGGGGAGAATTTACAGCTGCTTTTAGCCATCTGAACTGAAGGATTCTTCAAATTATTCCATTAAAACTGTTAGAATTTCGAAGCTGTAGCTCTTTCCCATAGCTTTCCTGCTTTCTCCAGTTTTTATCATTTATTCTATCTTAGAGGTCAGTGAGCAAATTTCCATGTGTACTATATGTGATGTATGTTGAAGCATGAAAGGGATAAATATAAAAACTTTCTGTGAAGATGATGTTTCTTGTGCTTGGACCAGTTGTAGCGTGTCATGAGAAGGTGGCTTTGTCTTGCAATAGTAGGCACAATTGTCCATAAGCTGAAGATGGGCCAGAGGTAACCCAGCTGTGGTGAGGCTGCGAGTTTAACCTGATGCTTGTAGGTACAGGTAGAGTGTAGGAGAACATTTCTGTTGTCATTAGTTCACTTTACCAAGTGAAGTCCACCAGGAAGGGAGTGAGGAGGCTGCCAAGAGGTGATGGAGCGGGCTGCAGGGCTGGGGCACAGGGGAAGGCAGACTTGGGAGTCCTGCCCCATGACTGGCAGCTGTGAAGGGTGCCCACTGCTGGTGTGGGATGTGCTGAGGAGCTGCTTGTCATCGGGCAGTTGCAGAGAGGGTGAGTGCTGGAGCAGCAAGACAACGCTTCCAGCCATGTCTGCTATTGCCTGTGCTGATGGCTGGTGTGTTGATAGGGTGGGAGGGAAGGATGACAAACGTAAAAGATGGGTGTTTAGCTTGTCTGTTCCCCTTATCTCACCTTGCTTTGATATCTCATTGATAAGTGTATGGGGGTTTGTGAGGGAGTTTTGGTGGAGAAGTATCTTCCTTTTATTTAAAGAAATAGAGCGTATCAGGCAAGCAGGAGGATGATGAGAGCACTGAATACCTGTGTGAAGTTGCCTTCCCCAGTTCATGTGTTCATCTTACGTGTTTAAGGTATAGCCTGTGTAACTGCAGATCCTCTTTTCAAGATCATTGTGTCTCCTACTGGGAGCTAAATAATTTGTTAGAACGTTCTGCATTACTTATTGTGTGCCCCTGTTATGAATGAGGTTGATCTGCAAAACAGCCTTGCTTCACTTGCTGTGAAAGTCTATAGATGCCATAAATATAGCAGTGGGTTACTGGAAGAGGAATACTTCTGTTAAAAATAGTAGACTGAGATCCAGCTGTCTGATTTCGCTGCAAAGTTCCCATGAAACCTGGCAAGTCATGCAGCCTCTTGATGGTGCAGTTTTACATCTTTGAGGATGTTCTCTAACTGCATAAGGCTGGTGCTCCCCACGGTCCTTGGGGCACATCGGCAATACAGCGATGAGCCCAAGGAGAAGGGGAGAGAGGGCATTCATACCCAGGGTGTTGATTAGATAATACACAGAAAGTAAGACAGATGAATATTAAAGTGAAGGGCTGATTCAGCTCTGTCCACCTATGTGATGAATCATGGAAGGTGTTTGCCAATAAGTAGTATATCATCGTAAGGCTGACCTGTATATCATGTCACACATAAATACTGTTAAGGTTGCGTAGGTTTCACATTGCTCTCTTTAGTGTGCACATAGAGTATGCTTGACAGCTGCCTGCAAGTACTTTATTTAATGGTAGAGTAATATTTATATAGTGGAAGTACTAAAAGAACATTTCTTTTTTGTTAATGATTGAAGAATATATACCTTGCAGGTTCTCAGACCCTAAATTCCATTGAATTCAGCTGCTCCGTGTGGAAGTGGTAATTGTGCATGGGCACAGGGAGTGCAGAAGAGGTGGTACAATGGCAAATTCCAGTAGATGTAGAACTGATCTTTTGTCTGTGATTTTTCTGGAAGCGACGTCATGGAGGCTTCAAAATATTTGAGTGTAACTTTGCAAAACTGAACTCCTCTGAATTCTTGTGATTCATGGAGATTATTGTTCCTCAGACTGGGGCTGTGCCATCTAATTGTGTTTAGCCTGAAAAACTAGAATATGGCATAAAAATGTGGACTGAGTTTTTTGATCTGAACTGCTTTGGGGTTTTTTTGAGTGATGTTGCCTGTTCATAGAATTTCCAGTTAACATTAATTTATTGAAGATTTTGTTTTAATGTGTCCTTTTGAAATTCTGAAAAGGGAGGAGAAAAATTTGGGCTTGTATTAAACTTTAGAATTTGAAACAGAAATTCTGGCAATTTTTCACTGTTCATGTTTATGGGAAAAGTGATTGCACAGGTAGAATTACAAAGAAGCTTGGCTAATTTAGCACATGGACTGCTAATGGCTTGAAGTCGGGGTGCAGAGTATAAAGGTAAAATTCTCGCATCTGCTGTTACATGTTGTTAACTCCCTTAGCAGACATTAAATCATTTCAAGTACAATAATAGTGTGGGAGGTAAATTAACTAACCATTAACAATCTTATAAATACACAATTAACATGCCAACATTTATATGACACATTGATGGGGCAGCAGTAATTTTTGATTGGGAGTTTGCAGACCTTTTAGAAGCCTAAGGCAGTAGCTTATTTAAACAAGTCCTTGCAGGTAAGCATGGCCTTTTCCAATAAGCACTGTGTAAATAATAAAATTTAAAGAATATTTTCCCTGCACTTTTTAAAGCATCCGTACATTGTACAGTGTAGCTCTGCCTGTGTTCTGCAAGTTGCACAATACTGGTCCCGCTGTTACAGCTTGGAGGCCTTGAACGTGTAAATTACAGTCAGGAGACGGTTGCCTTATGGTAGGATATTTGCCTTATGGCCCCTTGCTTTGAGGACAATGAGGAATCCTTCAGGGAGAGCAGGCCTACTTTCTGTATTGGAAATAGTCAGAAAATGAAAAATAGAACTCGGAGTCCCCGCGCTGCTGAGGGTGGCAGGGACTCTGGAGCTGGAGCCCAGCCTCCCGGCTCCAAGCAGGGCCGTACCCAGTGGGCATCTGAGGGAGCGTATTTAGCTAAGAGCATAATTTATTAAAATGTATGGTGGGAGTGAATGAATATCTTGTATTAATATCAAGAAACATGGCAGTTTTATTTCTCTCCATTTTATTGAATTCCTTCTTGCTGCTGGCTCTGTTGTTTAATATAACACGTCTGAGTTTGTCTGTGTTTTTAATGCAGAAAGGACACGGTCTCAGGGAAAAAAAAAAAAAAAGGCAATATTTGTGGCCAAGGGATCAAAAAAAGCCTAAAATGATGAAGTATGTAAATCTTTTTATTGAAAGGTCTGTTCAGCAGATGCTGATGTGTGCTGATAGGGAGGATACTGGCAGGGACGGTGGGTTTGCAGTTTGCGGTACACTTTCAAAGTTTTGTTCTGGTCATGATTAGATGTGTGTCCAAATAAAGTATTACTTTTGCTTCCAACTATTTAAATGCAGAGGCGGCTTTCGTGGTGCTCTATATGTTAATGCATCTTTCCCCTTGGATGCATGCAGGGGAAATAGTGAAATGTATTTGCTTGTCCTGGAACAAGCCCGTCTGATGGTTTCTTTCTCTTCCTTCTGTTAAAATATGCCAGGAAAAGGCCAGCTGGCTTTACCAGATTTTCATGGGATATGGCTTTATGTGATTTAATAATTTCCTTTTCTTCTTGCTGACAGAAGTGTGACAAGCAGCAAGGACAAGATTTTGTTGTTGTTTCTAAGTACTAAATAATAAATACATTAAAATCTTGGGGTGTTTTTCTCAGATATGCAAATGAGTAGAAAGCAATGGGGTTTCGGAACTCCTAGAGTTAACATCTAGCCTTGCATCTCGCTGTGAGCTTAGACTTCAAACCTCACCAGCCTCCCTCTTCCCCAGGCTGAGGTGTCGCAGTACCTGTGAGCACTCCGGCTGAAAGGAGAGCTGTGGAATCTTGTAAGATTCCTGCTGCCTGTGTTATGTTGCTCCTGGTGCTGTTCACTGGTGGACTGAGCAGCTTGAAAATTAGTAATTTTGGTTTTTTCTTTTGAGGTTATTTTCAATGGGCCATGGTTTTGATCCAGTTCACTTCACAGGTACACACATGCTAACGCCAGCCAGAGGTGATAGAAGCATCTGGCCAGGGACAGACAGGAGCATGGAGTTGTTGCCCATTTCAGAGGCAGCCAAGACTTGAATTAGATTAACATAACTATAAATCCACATCTACAGTAAAATAAGATAACAGTTCTGGTGTGATCTGAGTTTT
The DNA here is from genome assembly GCA_013401255.1 of Urocolius indicus. Classification (NCBI taxonomy): domain Eukaryota; kingdom Metazoa; phylum Chordata; class Aves; order Coliiformes; family Coliidae; genus Urocolius; species Urocolius indicus. The sequence goes on along the minus strand of WBNH01001833.1, from coordinate 200,065 downwards.
GTGATGTGGTTTGGGTTTTCTTCTTTTCTTTTTTTACATCCTACTTTATTTTGTAAGGCTGCTTTAGTACTCTGAATGAAGTATTTTAGGTAACTGGCAATTACTGCTGTTAAAGTGCTCAAGAACTCAGAAGTGTGGTATATGATGATAGAGCTTTTTCTGTATTACAGCAGTTGCCCTATGTGAAGTGTCATGCAGCAGCAGATGTTCAATATTCTGCCCTGAGATACTAATCTCTTTGTGTTTAAAGCTTTTCCTGGAAATAACAAAACCTGAAGAGGGTCTATAATAAAGTAATCAACACGTTGGTACGTAGAGGCAGAAGAAAACAGTGACAGACTGTCATGATGGGTGAAAAGAAACTCAAAACGCTAATCTGGTTTTGTAAGTTTATTAGTTTGAATGGGCACATTACTTGTGTGTGTTTTCTCTCCATCCTTCTACATGTAGTATTTAAAATGTTTGGCCTTATAGCAGCCATTTCTTGTAGAGTAACTGGACCTGTCTGTAGGTGTCTGTTGTGTTCTGTTGTCTTGGAGTTCGGGTTTTAAGCTGTCCTCCAAAACCACTGTGGATCTCAGCAAGAAGTGTATCTGAAGTAAATTGGAGCGTAATTAAAACAATTCAGTGCACAAAAATGAGTCAGTTTTGTGTATCCAAAATATAAACCTTCTGAAACTGTGAGATTTCAGTTTAATTTTGTTGGCTTTTTTTCTAACACGCTGTGCATTTTCTATTTCTAGGTACACATGTCCACGGAACAAGATGGAGAGAAGATAGTATAGCGAAGTGGTGGACTTGTAGACAGAATGGCTTTCCTGGACAACCCAACAATTATACTTGCTCATATTCGTCAGTCACACGTGACCAGTGATGACACAGGGATGTGTGAAATGGTCCTGATAGATCACGATGTTGACCTGGAGAAGTTTAATCCCTCATCAGCATATGGGGACAGTGGTTCAGAAACACAGGGAAGCAATGGCGAGACTCAGGGCTATATATATTCCCAATCAGTTGATATTACCTCAAGCTGGGACTTTGGAATCAGAAGACGATCAAACACAGGTCAGTGATGTTTGCTGCCAGGATCACATTAGCTTTTCAAATTCGGTTTGTGTTTGTCTTGCATGGACAGATCTGAGCACAAGTACCTGCCTGTCTGTCAGACTTCTCCTTTGGTGATGTTGAGACCCTTTTGATAAAAGGACATGTAATGATTCAGTTACTTTCGTGTGCTGTCAGATGAGTTTTAATTGCTGTTTTATTAACTCGTGCACAGAGGAACATTGAGGTAGTCAGCTTTACATATAAAAAAAAGTTAAATTGTAAAGACATCAAGTGTAAATCCAAAGTACATGAACAGTCTTTGATATTCCTATTGTCAGTGTCTGGAGGGGTGTTAACTTTGGAACAGGATAGTTATTTTCTAAGAAAGATCTACCTAGTGAGGCATCAAATCTGTTTGTTACAGAAGAGAGGAATGAAGTTTGATGTGAGCCAATGAAGTGAATGACTTGTCTGTATTTGTTGTCTTAAGTTTTATTTCTGACAAAAACCTTGAGCTAGGATTTCAGATTCCAGATTAGGAAGTGTTAAGGGTGTGCACCTGGTTTTCAAAATATGCTCAGTTTGTCTTGAATGGAAGAAAACTGTCCCATTTGGTGTTTCCAGTGTGGGATCTTCTGATTTCTACTTGTGCCTGAGGACTGCCATGAACAAAAGTCCTGTGACATAAAATATATATGAAAAGATTGGTGCAGTATGATCAGTACTGATCTTTTTTCTGTGTTAAAGTATATGATTTTTTCAAATGATTTCTGAAGGTATTATAACACCACCTAGAGCTCAGAAAAAACATTTGTACTCCACCTAACAAATGAAATGCTGTGTGGTGTTGAATATCTTCAAATACCTTTTGCAAATCAGAAATTGTCAAAAGTTACAGAAAAAAACAAGGCAGTGATCTCCTGCCATGGAGAATTAGATTGGGAAATACACTGAATAGAGAGATGCGACTGACTGCGAGGCTTGTTTGAGAGTTTAGTGTGCCTGGCACTGTCATTGAGGTTTTGTTTAGTTCAGTTGACAGTACAGCTTGTGACGAAGGAGAGACAGAGTTTAAAATTTTATAGAATTGCTCCAAAAAGTAGTCCTGAAGGATTATTTCACCAAGTGAGTAGACTGATAGAATAATCTCCTTTTAAATAATGGATTTAAACCATTTCAGTTTCCAGCTGGTGACTTGCTCTAATATAATAGTTAGGACACTCAGTCCATTGGGGAGACAGTTTTTTGCCTCTTTTCATCTGGTATGTCCTTTTATGTTCCACTGTGTGTGCTGGTACCACTAGGATCCTAATGCAACTACCAAGACAATCAGGTTATGATTTGAAACAGGGTGAGGTGGGAAAAAAGCCAACCAAGAATGAGTTGGTCAGTACTGAACCCTTTTAAAAAATACAGGGACAGGAATAAATTAAGTAGAACACTTTTTTGCATTATGCAAGAACTTATAGATAAGTTTTTGATGCAAGAAAGCAGATACATAAATACATAGAACAATGTGTTCATACATCTCCCAGGTACAAAAAGTCATTAACTGTGCAATCTGCAATTTTTGCTTCTAAAATGGGCAAACCTAAGGACACTTATTAATCCACAACTACATGAGTAGATTTAGCAAGAGCAGTAGCATTTTTCTTTGACGAGCAGATATTGTCAAAGAGACAGGGATTGTCTGCCAAGGAGTTCCTCCTTTTCTGCAGGAGCCAGATGGGTCATTGAGGGTCTGGCTCTGGGCTCCATCCCCTCATTTCCACCTTTCTGCCATAACCCAGAGGGGTAAAAAAAGAAAAGGAGAGACAGTTCCATGCAAGGTGTTGGATACGTGGGAAAACAGCAAATTCTCCCAATCCACGTGGCTAGAAACAAAGGCTTATCTAGTTGCTAACAGTTATTTAAAGAACAACTACGTTTGGTCAGTGACATTTTTCACACAGAAAGCTTCTGAGCTAGCATGCTTCTTGTGAGAATGAACCTTAAATAATTTAGGCTTCTAATAGGTACTGATAATTCCATCTAATCTGGAGTTGCTGTAATACAATCCCACAGTAAATGATCATTTGTGATCAACTGTAGATAGAAGAGTAGAGTGGAGTTAGTGAAGGTACTGACTGTGCCTTAGTACATTTGACAAGGGATGAAAATAGGACAAAAACGTGCATTATTCTTGCTGCTATTCTATGTTTTTTCCTTTATCCATTGTGTATTGTGACTCTGAGAGAGAATTTATGGTGGCCCATTTGGGAAGAAAGAGTTTCTGAAGGTAATTTTGAGCTACATCCTGGACAGTAGTTGGAAAAAAAAATAGATCTTTCAGAGCATAGTACCTATGCTGCTTTACCCAATATTTAAACTTACAAGTGGAGACACTTATTAAGAGTAAGATACAGAGAGCTTTTTAGGCACTAACTGCATTTTGACTTAAATGGGAAGTAAGCATCCAAGTCCCTCTTTGTGTTTGGACCTTACACCTCCAAGCAATATTTGGTTTTTCCATAAAGGTTGAGAGGTTTCATCTGTGTCCACAATTCAGTTCAAAGGCTTAATGTAAAAGAATAGCAGTGAGGGATAGAAGTTGTTTATTAACCTTTTTTATTTGGTGAAATGGCTCAGGGAACTCTAAAAATTTTATCTAAAAATCGTCAGACTAATTCAGCATTTTAGAATCTCTTCTACAAACTGGTTTTAGTTAATGAATGATCTCAATATATCAAAACTGCTCATGTATCCAAGAAAATGTTTCCTTCAGCGGGCAACATTACCAGTCCTGTTTTCCAGTGTTACCCGCTTTGTTATTTCGCGTGAACACTTCATAACTTCACTTCTTTCCTGTGGTCATTGTCTCGGGTGTAGCTGACCATTTCCTGAGAGATCTCTCACTGTTAGCAAAAGAAGCTAATCTAAGGTATTCTGTGGTGCCCTGCTCTGTAAGTTCTTTGATGTTGTCACTATGTGAGGCTTTTTTTCAGAGCGTATCTTGAAGATGGAGTCCAAATATACATAAAGAAATATTATATTCATTTTAAGATTTGACTAATGTTGTGAAGATACAAATCATTTATTTTACTACCTATAAACTGTTTCAGCACACTGAAGAAAAAGCTATGCTAATTTATATAGCTTTGACATTTTATAATTTTCATGATTTTTAGATAAAGGATTTTATATTTAAAACTTTAATAGTCTAGTCTGAGTTCATTTATCTTTAATTTTTGAAACGGGTAGAGTAATTCATAACAGTAATTTTATTCCTGTAATGTAATATTCACTTCAGTTCATTTGTGCATTAAAATTCCTTTAAGACCGTTATTAATGATTTATATAATGAAATGTCATATTAATCACAGAAGTTTTCACATTTTATTATTCTCTTCCATGTTAATACTATCTTTATGATCTCTATTAATGTTTTATATCCTCTAATTTCAATTATAAATCAAGAACATTTTCATGTTTTTGTTGGTATTTGCTTTTCAGGGGTGCCACCTTTAAAATTTTATGACTTTTTCCCCTACATATGCAGTATAAAACATCTTTATTCATATAAAGGTAGTTAATTATGTCTTTGTTTATAGTAAACTTTCATTGACAAACTTATAGTTATAATATTTCTTTTCAAGCTCAGAGACTAGAACGTCTGCGGAAAGAGAGACAAAATCAAATAAAATGCAAAAATGTTCAGTGGAAAGACAGAAATACTTCTTACTCAGGTAAAAAGAAAAGATCTTGTATTTTCCTACTGTTTTTATTTCTACTTGTGGTGGATACAACGTTTTCCATTTTTAATTTTCACTTAGACTTTCAAAGCATGGAGAAAATAACTGATCATTGCATTTGCCCCCCATTCCCTGGTTACGTGTTTCCTGTAGGGTGTTGCTCAGGGTGCGATATGCCACAGGCACGTTGTTTGTTTGCAGCTCTGACCAGGGCATTCCAAATTATAAATAAAGGCCAAGTAAAGGGAAAATGTTTAAAACCCAGTTCATTGTTCTGAACTAATTTGAGTGACTGCTTTGTTTTTTGCAGTGTAAGGTATTAAGATGGTGTTTGTGTATACTGTCATCTTGTAGCATCGTTACCTTCTGAGGTTTCTATTGTCTCTGTGCAAGTAATGGAGCTGGCAGAGCTCGTGGTGGTACTGTGTGAGGTGTATGAGGAAGCGTCTTTCCTCTGTGGGTAGATGATTGGCAAGTGTCTGCATTCGAAATGCAGGATCATTATCCCTGTGTCAGTTATGGCTTTTTAGCTATTGCCAGTGGCATTTGGTGTACAGGATGTGATGAAGAATTCTGTAGAGCTCCCTTTTGTAGAGTATTTTTGTGGTTACCCTTCTAGATATGGGGAAAATCTTAAAAAATAACATGTATTTATATGATCCACTTAAATGAAAACATAATAAATGCTATATTAGCTTATCTGGCTTTTCCTTGGGAAAACTATTGATTTATCCAAAAAATGCTATTATTATGATCATGTGATTAAGTCCTTGTGACTGGATGTTCTACATAGTTTAAATTGTAATAAATTAAAAATCTGTCTCAATTCCTGTGTTTTTACCTCAAATTTTTATCTATTGCTGTTGTACTCAACACCCATTCAAACCTTTGTCTGTCATCTCTACTTCTTTCACAGTTTGTGTATATCTTAATGAAGTTCCTGTGTAATATTTTTTTGGTCTAAATCCCTGTACCTTTTTGGCTGTCATTTGCCTTCTCCAGCTCTTATAATGTCTTTTTTTTAGAGGAGTGAGCAAAACTGCTCATGTGAGCAACACATTTGTATTAATCCTACGTACAGTGCTCAGCTATGTTTGATACCTCTGCTATGCATTCTAAAGTGTTTTTGCCTTTCTACTTCTGTAAGCAGAGTTGTAGATTTTAAAGTTTAATCTACCATAGCCTCCAACTCTCCCCGCTCAGTGTTTCAGTGTTTCATAGCGTCTGACCAATGATGATGTGGTTCTCTATCTCTAACTATTTAAGCGCTTGATATTTCTTTACACTGAATTGCACTCAGACTCCAGTTTCCTGCTGTGTCTATGTTGTTTGTGATGTCTTATTCATGTGGGCTCCACCATGGCATTTAGTTCCTTTCACATACTGCTCTGAAGACAGACATAATCTGTCAACCAGCAGTAACAGGGGTGTCCCACTCTGCAAGAATGTGCTGGGGTTGTAGGCAGATGGATCAGTTCCTTCCTGCTGCAGGACAAATTTAAGTAAAACATAAGTTACAGAAAAAGTCCAGGTACTTGCCACATCTCTTTAATGGCAGAGCCATTTTCCTTCTCTGCTTAATCATCAAGGTGCGGCATGTTTCTAGCTTTTTTTGCATGAAGAACAACACAATAGGCAGAGGCCAGGGTAAAGAGATGCCCTAAAGGCTCTCCACTGTATCTTCCTCTTTGTCAAGTGTGTGTGTGTGTGTGAGGCTTTGCCTATTCTGGTCCTTGAGTTTAGCATTACTGGAAAGTGAGTACAAAAGCGACATCCAAAGGAGCTGTTTGCAGACAGGGGAATGTGGCTGCCCTCTTCTGACTGTGCTTGTTCCAAGCTCCAGACAAAGTCGAGCCTGTGGTTGACACCATGCAAACCAAAAGGAGCCTGCAAGGTTGTTTTGTTCTGTGTTACAAAATCTGATGACACCTCGCTCATGAGAGAGACACGTTACTGTGGAGAGAAACCCTTTCTTCTGTCCTGCAGTTGCATTTGTAGTTGTCATTTGAGACATCTGGCAATTGAGTATTTTTTTGTGGTTCCTGTTTTCTCCTATTACTATGTACAGAGACAGAAGTACACTGACCGGGAGAAAGGGAAGTGAGAGATGAGTAATTGTGTGCATTGTAAGGAGAAAAAAGCAAAATATTTGCTGCTGGTCATCTGTCTGCCAATTGTCATGAGACAAGTTTTTTGCTTTGTCAGAAATGAGTTTGAAAGATAAAGTGGTAGTAGTGTGTGTATTTGAAAAAGTGAATCTCCATGCATTTGGAGTTGGTTGGGGATTAGCAAATATAAAGACACCTCAGAGGGACTTGACTGACTGGAAGTAAAGTGTAGCACAGTGGTGGTCTGGGTGTTTTGTTCTGCTGTGCCACTAATTGATGTCACTTTTCTGTACATCAGTTCATTTTCAGTAAAATGGAAAGAACTTTTCAGCTTTAAGCAGCATAGAGTTCAAATTATGTTAGTAAAGCAGTCTGTGGGTCCCATAAACCAAGCAGGGATGTACATACAAGAAGTTACTCCTTTTTATAAAATTCTAGCTCTTTTTAGATGAAAACAGGATATGAGGCATTGTATTTGCATCTTACATTCTTTCATTTTAGAGCATATAAAGTGTAAATTAACAGTGTATTGAGGAAATCTTGCAAAAACTTTTCAGTCAGCACCTATAGAGTAGCTCATGTAACTCACAAAAAACGAAAAATACATCTAGTGTAGACTAACAGTAAAATATCATTTTAATTAAGAATCAAAAATTAAGGAATTAAAGCTTATTTAATATAAAAGTATAAGCTTTTTTTCCCCCCAGAAATTTGAGAACTTAAATTTTTGGTCCCTGTTCCTGCTGGGAACTCTCACAGCCTGGGTTTCTTAGGAATTATTTGACAAAATGCTCAGTTTCTTAGAAATCTCGTCTATTTTATTCTAGCTTTTTGCCCAAATCTTTAGAAGGTTTTGGATTCCTCTTCCTAAATGAGGCTTTTTTTTTTTAATTATGAAATTTTTGGTAAAAGGAAAACTACATCTCGGGCATCTGAATTTGCAGCCTTATAGAGTGTAGTTATTTAAAGACTTCAGTCATATGAGATATTTGACTTGAGTAAAAGCTATACAAAACTCCAAGCAAAACACATGTCTAACAAATTCAGAAGAATTCTTGAGAATCCCCTTTTTGCAAATCTCAACAAAGGAAACAACAAACAAATCATCTTAACATTTCCCTAGAGACAAAACTTGAC
>WBNH01001833.1:183758-191785 GCA_013401255.1 Urocolius indicus | reverse complement strand
ACTCCAGTTTCCTGCTGTGTCTATGTTGTTTGTGATGTCTTATTCATGTGGGCTCCACCATGGCATTTAGTTCCTTTCACATACTGCTCTGAAGACAGACATAATCTGTCAACCAGCAGTAACAGGGGTGTCCCACTCTGCAAGAATGTGCTGGGGTTGTAGGCAGATGGATCAGTTCCTTCCTGCTGCAGGACAAATTTAAGTAAAACATAAGTTACAGAAAAAGTCCAGGTACTTGCCACATCTCTTTAATGGCAGAGCCATTTTCCTTCTCTGCTTAATCATCAAGGTGCGGCATGTTTCTAGCTTTTTTTGCATGAAGAACAACACAATAGGCAGAGGCCAGGGTAAAGAGATGCCCTAAAGGCTCTCCACTGTATCTTCCTCTTTGTCAAGTGTGTGTGTGTGTGTGAGGCTTTGCCTATTCTGGTCCTTGAGTTTAGCATTACTGGAAAGTGAGTACAAAAGCGACATCCAAAGGAGCTGTTTGCAGACAGGGGAATGTGGCTGCCCTCTTCTGACTGTGCTTGTTCCAAGCTCGAGACAAAGTCGAGCCTGTGGTTGACACCATGCAAACCAAAAGGAGCCTGCAAGGTTGTTTTGTTCTGTGTTACAAAATCTGATGACACCTCGCTCATGAGAGAGACACGTTACTGTGGAGAGAAACCCTTTCTTCTGTCCTGCAGTTGCATTTGTAGTTGTCATTTGAGACATCTGGCAATTGAGTATTTTTTTGTGGTTCCTGTTTTCTCCTATTACTATGTACAGAGACAGAAGTACACTGACCGGGAGAAAGGGAAGTGAGAGATGAGTAATTGTGTGCATTGTAAGGAGAAAAAAGCAAAATATTTGCTGCTGGTCATCTGTCTGCCAATTGTCATGAGACAAGTTTTTTGCTTTGTCAGAAATGAGTTTGAAAGATAAAGTGGTAGTAGTGTGTGTATTTGAAAAAGTGAATCTCCATGCATTTGGAGTTGGTTGGGGATTAGCAAATATAAAGACACCTCAGAGGGACTTGACTGACTGGAAGTAAAGTGTAGCACAGTGGTGGTCTGGGTGTTTTGTTCTGCTGTGCCACTAATTGATGTCACTTTTCTGTACATCAGTTCATTTTCAGTAAAATGGAAAGAACTTTTCAGCTTTAAGCAGCATAGAGTTCAAATTATGTTAGTAAAGCAGTCTGTGGGTCCCATAAACCAAGCAGGGATGTACATACAAGAAGTTACTCCTTTTTATAAAATTCTAGCTCTTTTTAGATGAAAACAGGATATGAGGCATTGTATTTGCATCTTACATTCTTTCATTTTAGAGCATATAAAGTGTAAATTAACAGTGTATTGAGGAAATCTTGCAAAAACTTTTCAGTCAGCACCTATAGAGTAGCTCATGTAACTCACAAAAAACGAAAAATACATCTAGTGTAGACTAACAGTAAAATATCATTTTAATTAAGAATCAAAAATTAAGGAATTAAAGCTTATTTAATATAAAAGTATAAGCTTTTTTTCCCCCCAGAAATTTGAGAACTTAAATTTTTGGTCCCTGTTCCTGCTGGGAACTCTCACAGCCTGGGTTTCTTAGGAATTATTTGACAAAATGCTCAGTTTCTTAGAAATCTCGTCTATTTTATTCTAGCTTTTTGCCCAAATCTTTAGAAGGTTTTGGATTCCTCTTCCTAAATGAGGCTTTTTTTTTTTAATTATGAAATTTTTGGTAAAAGGAAAACTACATCTCGGGCATCTGAATTTGCAGCCTTATAGAGTGTAGTTATTTAAAGACTTCAGTCATATGAGATATTTGACTTGAGTAAAAGCTATACAAAACTCCAAGCAAAACACATGTCTAACAAATTCAGAAGAATTCTTGAGAATCCCCTTTTTGCAAATCTCAACAAAGGAAACAACAAACAAATCATCTTAACATTTCCCTAGAGACAAAACTTGACTTGCTTTTTCACTTGAACCAATAACACTAATATATTAGATTCCAAGGTGCAGAGTGCTTTCCAAATGCCCAAGAAATACCATTAAGGGTAAGACTCTAGCCCAAGTGTAATTAAGAATTTTTTTCTTTAAACAGAGATGAGCTTATTAGAAAAAAATAGAATACCTAATGGAATTTTGAGTTGCCACATTTTAAAAGGATTTAATCAAGCTTTTTTGGTTAATCGCAGCCTCTCACAAGACTGTTGGGTATCTCTTAGTGCCAGTATTTAGCACTTTTGCCAACTGTCTGAATTTTCAGGCAATCTGCTGATAAAAATAAACTGAGATTTTGACTGGATATAATTTGACAGGTTTTAATTTCGTGTTTTAAGAAATTAACCAACTCCCTGCAGATTGAGTCCCAGCTCATTCTGCCTTTGGAGCTGTTTCATTTCCCTGAAAGAGGAACATGTAAATCTTTGAGATGTGAGAGAATCCAAATGTCGGAACACAGAGTGGAGTCAGTCTAGGAGAGCTGCTGGTGGTTCTCAGGTAGTGATTGATGGAGTTTGAGGGTACTTGGTTCCTAGAGCAGATGTGGAAAAATCTTGTCCAGATTCAGTCACAGTTTCTTGCAGATGAGACCCATTGGTACTAATACGCTAAAACACCCCAGGCTCTGTCCTGATTTTGTAGTGTCCTTATAACATAAGAAGTCCTAATTTTATTTCTTTTTTTTTAAGGTATGCCTGTGACTTTTGAGTTAAACTGTTGCTGGAAATTCAGCTACGCAGTTTCTTCATATAAAAGCAGCTGCCTGTTGGAGGCATTTATGAGCCTTCACAGACCACACGAAGAATTCACTAACTCTTACCATCTTTGCTTTTAGGAAGTTGGTTTTTTTTTTAATGGAATGGTGGTTTCAAGTTGGACATTGTTTTGAGAGGAAACCATATGCAGCCCACCGTGAGAAGTGAAACCTGAAGAAATTATTCCTTTGAACCGAGTGTAGCCCCAAGTCTACTTCTGACAGCATAGTGACATGATACTGTAGTAATGAAGGACTATAATATTGTCCTGTAACATTAGCAAAATATCATGTGTTACAAGCACAGTTTGAAGTGGTTTTGCACCATCTTGTAGGCGTGCCAGCAGTTGTTTTGCATAATATTTATTGTTCAGTTTGAAAAAGATAGTCAAGTGGAAGGAGCAGGAATGCGTAATTCTGTCTTTTTATCTGGACTCAAGTGGATGGATGTTACAGTGATTGGTTCCATTCTCCTGTATAGGGAAAAAAAATAATCTTTTCCTCAGCCTAAACAGTAGCATCTATCAAACTTGTTATGATTTCATGTCTTCGGGCTATGGGAGAGTGGTGGTAGATTCTGCCTTGCTAAAGCATTTGTTGTTTTATATATTTGATTTTGTTCTCCCTCTTATAATGTTACTTTCTGTGGTAAACAGTAGCCTCTGTATATCTCCTAGTACAAGTACTCTAATCACTTTTCTGATCTACAGCAGAGGAGCTGAGCTCACTCTTTGAAAAAAAGAATTTCAGAGTAAAATCTCCATGTTCTGGGAAGCAGTCAATACTGTCCGTGCGACTCGAGCAGTGTCCGCTGCAGCTGAATAACCCCTTCAATGAATACTCAAAATTTGATGGCAAGGTAAGTAGATCAGATGTTTTTCTCATATGCAGGACATTCCTGACCTGAAGATGATAGGCCTTGGGCAGTTCTTGCGTGCATTTACTGTTGGGGCTTTAATTGGCCTTTACAGTAGGCTATCAGTTAATTTAAAGTGGTTATCAGGAAACAGGCTTCTCTTAATCCTCAGTGTAATGCTTCCAGATTCAGTAGAACCGTTTTACCAGTTTTCATTCCAAAATGATGACCTTACCAGTAGGCATACCTTACCTTACTGTTTTCTTTTCCAGCAGGTTAGTTGGTAAATAGTGTGGCAGAGTCCTATAACAACTCTCCACAGAGTTGATGGTGAAACTCTTTGTATAAATGACTGGTCATTTGTCGTTTTTTTAAAAAACCCATTTTGTCTAGCCATGTCATGGCACTTGCTGAATATGCCATGATTTATGTTTTCTTTATCCTCGTAACACTCCAATGAGAATGGGAAAAGCCACTGTCTGTTTTGAGGGTTGGAAACTGAAGCATCAATAGTTCAGTGTCCAGGGTGAAAAAAGGACTAAACAAGTAGTTATGTGTAAGTACTTATTTATGGAGGTTCACTGCAAACCTAGTAGGTCAAATTCATTCCTTGACTAAGATCCTTTCAAGAGACTGCACTTTGTATTACTCAGAATTGTGGATAACTGTCTTTCATTATGTGCAGTTTAGTTACTCTCTATTGTCAAATATTTTTCTCTGTGATAAACTTTAGAAACATAAACAGTGGTGTGATGGATCAGTGTCACATTGTTCTAAAACAGTTACAAATATTGCACAGATCTGTTTTCTGCTGGATTTGTTTGTGGAATCCCCTGTGGGAGTATGAAGTTTGAGCTTCATTACCATTGTGATGGAAGAATTTAATATTCTGTTAAGTATTCTGGAAGTGGAAAGTCAGAGATTTAATTCCAGTAGCATATATAAAAGTGTTTAAAATATTTGAAATGGTAACTTCTAGACTCTGATGTCACACAGCAAAAGCTGCCTCCTTTGGTTTTTTATGCTTACTAGTATGTAGTAATTAGTGCTAACTCAGTTTTTCATGATTTCTGGCCTCATTAAGAAATGCTAGCACTACTTTTATGCTGACCACACTAAGATGCCTGTTTTTCTAAAAAAGCTGGAATATTGCTGTTCTTATGTCACAAAAGTCAGTTTAGCAAACATTTCAATGTACTCTACAGTCACGTAGAGAGGAGGTTAACGTGGGCAGGGACACCTTCCTCTAGATCTCTCCAAAATAATCAAATCGGTGTTTAGTTAGAGTGTAATCTCTCTATATTAATAGCATTGCTTACATTACTCTGTTTGTCAATAGTGTTACTTACTTTGGTGGTGTATTTTCGGACAGTAATGTAAAATCAAAATCATCCAGCTTTTAGCCATTGTTTTTAATGAAACAGCGTAGGTCTTGTATTTATTGAATATAGAGGAGCAGTATTTTTCACATAAATACAATTCTTTCAGGGAATAGTGCGTGACTTATTTACATAATTAACAGAGCCACACATCTCTTAGGGGAAATGGTACATAATTGGGGAGAGGCAGGGGGGATGAGGAGGGGCTGGGGGCCTAATTAAACATGTCTTAAAAAAACCCTTCTTAATTATGTATTTACTCGAGGGACTGCAGTGGCTCTGAAATCTTTAAGATTATAACTAGACATTTGGTTTTTATATATATATACACACATGCACACAGATATGTACTTGAGTTTTGTAACACAGATTTCAGCTTGTTGAATAGCACCCGTTTCGTGGTTCCCTGGTAAAGCAGGAGGAAAGCACTTTACTTGCTGTATTTAAACTCTTTGTTCATGTTTGTACTCAACTGCTTTCTGAATGGTTTTACCTTGCCAGTAATTCATCTCCCTCACTCACCTGAAATCTAATAAAGCTGTTCTCTTCAGGGTCCTTCTCACCCTCTCCCTTCAACATTTGGCGTATTGTTTTAAGCTAATCAGTTACAAAAGTGAAAACATTGCCTGCTGTAGTATCAACCAAGCTGATGTATTTAAATGCTTACATTTTGCAGGTGTTTCCTGCCAGATTTAGTGTCTTTTTCATAACCACTTCAGCAATTTTATGAAATAATAAAATTTTAAAGCACTCTAATTTCTTCTTGTTCTGATCAGTTCATTAATTATCAAAATAGTAGAGAATATGGCTTGTGAAAGGCAACTACAATGGAAGCATTCTAATCAGCACAAGAATTCAGGTGATTCTTGCCCTGCAGCTACACAGGACAGGTTTGTGGCTTTCACATACATTGTAAAACTTCAGCTCTTAATAAAAGACACACACACAAACAAACACACAACTAGTCCTGGCTGCATCTTCCTTAGAATCGTTAAAGTAAACCTAACCCTGCATCTGTTTGCATGATTTGTATATCACCAAGGTTGTACATCTTTGTTAATAAATCTAGAAAACTCTTGCTAAAAATGTTGTATGAAGATAAACCTTTAGTTACTTATAGTTATTTCAGTTGTTATTTGTATAGAAAATTTCAGGCTTAAGTAATCATCGGACAATTTGATTTCGTTATCTGTGTGTATATTAAGTTGTCATCCGTGTTACATATAAGTTTGTATATACTTGTGTTTACAAAATTTGGAAAACCAAAGGTTTGTTGTTCCAGCTTGCTGCCTTTTGAGAAGGTTGGGAAAATAGGACAGGTTTTAAAATCATAACTGGGTACCACAAAGGAAATGCAAGAGTGTCATAATGGCGTATTTAGTTACTGGAATAAAAGAAAATCATGTTAGAATCAAGCATTCAGCTTTGTAGGAACTGTGTGCTGAATGAGTAACTGCTGTCAAGGCCTCTGTTTATAGTTCCCCTTGAAACTATCTTAGAAGCCAGTCTCCATCCATGTTCCTTCCACGTCTCTTCAAGACATTTTAGTCACTGAACTGTCCACTCAGTTTGAGATGCCTGCCACCTGGCTGTGCCTGCATCCCTGCAAGAGTGTTGGCAAACACATAAGTGTTACACGACAGTCAAAAAAGAGATGTTGAAGACATGCAAAAGTCAAAGAAGGAAATTGGAAAACCACAGCCAAAATGTAAGAAAGGAATCATTCAGCTCTAGAACAGAGTTACAAGGCCTAAAACCTTCCCTACAACAGACTAGATTTTTCTCAAGATATTTATGTTCATTATTACTAGTTGAAAATAAAGATGTGAGGCAGACTGGCTATTCTGACCTCAGAGGGGGTTTGGGGCTTTAGTTGACTACTGGAGAGAATTCAAATTAAAATGGCAACACGAGTTGGGCTGGACAGCTGCTAAAAATGCTGCTGTGAGGAATGATAACTTGCTGTAGTGTTACAAGGCTTCTTGTGGCTAGTTTTGGTAATGGGTTAAAACCCAACAATTTGTCTTGCAGCAACTGTTTTTAAAACGATGCTGTAGGAAGCATGGGGGAAGGGATAATTCATGACTGCTAATTGCTTGGCTGTTAATTTTCATAAGTGTTGATAGAAGCAGTTCCTTAAATTAAACTTTGTTTAAAATGTATCAAGGGAAATATTCCACAATGTCGGGCCTGAAGTGAAAATTAATATGAATGCTGTGGCAATTAACACGTACTGGTTAATAGCTTTTAGCAGCATTTTGGGATGATAGTCCTTAAATACATTTTTGCATGCTGCTCTTGTTTCAGTCTTGTTTGACTGTATGTCTGGATAATCATGAACAAATGTTTCCCACAATCTCCAGCATTAAATAGCTTTACTCAGAGAAAGTAGATAAAGAACTGCTTTAATTAATATGGAAAATGTCTAAAATCATTAATCCAGGTTTGAAATCTCGGTGTGAAAAAATGCCTTTTTTGTTGAAATGTTTTGCCCCTAAGCTGAGTCGAGTGATCCTCGTCTGAATCCTAAGTATGTTTGCACAGGGTTTTTATAAAGCTTTTGCTTATTGTGCTAATTTTAGTGGCTTACATACTACCTGTGCTCTGCTAAAATAGTTGAAATAGTCACGTTTATAGTATTGCTTCTTATGTTTATAACATGTATGTTGATATACATATTATATACAAACGCAGGGTCAGTGTTTATGCTGGAAAACCTCCTGCTGGTGTGGTACCAAGAGCCAGTGCACTGACAAAGTGTGCAGTGCTGGGGCAGTGCCACCGGTGCTGAGCCCCTCCTGCAGCCCCTGTGCACTCGGCTGGCGTGGACCTGCCTGGCCTCAGCAGGAAGATATTTCTGATTTGCTGAAGTGGAAACAGCCCTTTCCCTTGGCTTTTGTTTGCCTTTCACTTGTACTTCGTTTTGCTCAGAGAGACAGCTCTTGAGCGGAGCTGGGGTGTGCCCAAGGGAAGTGCCGCGGGCGAGCGGAGCTGGCGTGTTCCTGGCTGGGGGGCTCTGGTGCAGCTCTGCTTCAGGCCTGTGGCCCTCGATGCTGCAT
>WBNH01001833.1:106258-178758 GCA_013401255.1 Urocolius indicus | reverse complement strand
TGTGGATGCCTTTTACTTCTGACTTTTCAATTAGCTAGTTGGTTCTGGAGTTGGCTCATCCTGCCTAAGGGGTTCTCCTCCACCGGGAGAGTGAATACATTGGTGTTCAAGGTAGGTGCTAATTGATCCATCTCCCATCACAAACAGGTCAAAGGAATGTTAAGTCAGCACATCCTCTGGTGTGTAAGATCCAAGTGGTTTATGTGGTTGACTGTCCAAGCAAGCATATCACCTGTGAGAAGTTGTACATGTAAGCAGATGTACAAAATAAGTGTAGGAGGTTTTGAAAGCATTGGTGAACAGGGCAGATGTAGGAGCATCTGGTCAATGGTTGGGCTTTTTGAGGTTTGTTTAAATGCTTTGTCCAAACCTGCCCGATCTTACCAGTTTTTCTAGAGATTCTGACACTACCATAATGGAGAGAAGCACAGTATTAGAGAGAGAACTGACTGCCTAAGGACATTTCAGCATCTCTAGCTGGCCACCTATCTGTTTTTAGGCACTTGTTACCCACCATCCTCCTGCTTGCAGACCTGCCCTGTTTGGGAACAGCCTGGGATGCAGTTCTCTGTTCTGGCTGGAGAAGTTCAGACTGTGGTACACGTTATTCAGCATGCTGCAGTGTGGTGTTTGAGACCCATTTGTTTCTTTTGCCAGAAATCTCAGTATCCTGTGGGCTGGTTTAACTTCAATTTACAACTCTTCTTTCCTCAGAGAGCATTTCTTGAGGAACTTTTCTCACTTCTCAACAAAGTAGTGTTCCTGGGTTAACTGTGTCTTTGAGTCCTGCAGTAGACCACTCATATCCCTGTTTTTGATTGGTTTTGCTGAAGGATCTGGGTCTTTAGTGATTTGGTTGGGTTATGTTATTGTGGCAATGGTGCGTCTGCTTTCAGGTTCCATGTGAGTTAAGCTGGTACAGATATGATTGGATGTCCCTTTCTATGGGCATTTGGTTACTGTTCTAAATTTTATGTAGCATCTTTTCTTTCTCTAAACATTGCTGTTGTTGTCTAGGTGTTCTTATTTTGGGGTTGGAAATAAAGGAGAACTTGAAATTACTTTTAAATGAAAGAACTTTCTATTATATTTATCTGTCTAAAGGCAATAAATCTGTTTCAGCAGATTAAATACTGACTTCTTTATAAAACCCTGTTTTCTCAAACCTCTTATCAGCAGCACTTGGCAGTAATCACACCTAAGGAAACTTATAATTTTCCTCAAGGAGGTGACACTGACAGAATTAAAAATGAAGGAGCCCCCTGAAAAGCCAGTTCATTACAAATTAACAGTGGTCCTAGCAAAGCAGTGGGCTAAGGCGTGTCAAATAGTGATACGGATAAAGAAACCCAGCATTTTAAACTGTCAGAGCTTGGAGCATAGCTAGCCTTAGAACAAATTAATCACATATTGTCAACGCAAAGTTGCATCAAATTAACACATCGGATTCCAGCATATTAATGTGAGAATGCTTTCACCTGATTATTACTGCAAACCATTGCCACTCTCTGACTGCAAAGATATAATTAAATTGCTAAATAGAAAGTGCATATAATATCTCTGCATGCATTTAGGATGCATGAGCTGAAAAGATCACATCCCAGTATGTGACAGTTTCTATTTGTAGGAAAACTTTACTTTTTTTTCTCTCTCTCTTATTTACTTGGGAGTACTAGAGTATGAAATTAGAAAAGTTACTGATGTTGTTTGCGCTCCAGACAACTTGGGTGAAACGCAGGTTTAATTTAACCGATTTGCTGTGCTGCACGTGAGTACATAATTAGCTTCACTCTTCTCTGTGCTCTTGGGGACCTGAAGAGGGAAGATACTTTAGAGTTTTGAAAGAGGAGTACGAAAAAGCAGATGTTAACACCTTACGAAAGCTGCTGTTCTTAGAGAGTTTGGTGGGAGTTCTTCTGAAACACCCAAACTCTTCTTCTTGGCATGGAATCCTACTTGGAAAAAAAAAAATGAAAAGGAAGGAAAACAGCCAATGTGATGAAACATGCAGGGAAATTTTAATGAGTGGCCAGCCTGGTTATGCATTTAAATGAAAAGCATCTTTTTAGGTTTGGTCATTTAAAGCAAGCTTAATTAGAATTAAAGAATTTTAAAGTAGTTTTTGCAATGAACTTGTTTATCTTTTGGCTGAATCATATTGCATTTTATTCTGTCTAATTGATTTTTAGCAATTTACTAATGTCATTATCTTTCCCTTAATTACAGATCAAACTAAATGAAAAACGTTTTCACAAGTTAGGTTCTTAACAGCCAAAGAAATATGGATATGTTTTATTAGCAACTGGTTTAGTGCCTGCTATTTGCGGGAGAATTGGATGTATGCACTGAACAGACATTTTTATTGTAGGAAAAATTTCTGAGGGAGATAAGGTGGATGTTTTAATTTCTCAGAGAATGGTCTTTTAGACTATGCCTTTACTCTGACCTTTGGACTTGAAAAACAATTTTAAGACATCGACACTAATTACAGAGTAAGGGCTCCTTTGTGGGTCTGTTGGAGCACCATAACATCACTAACTGAAGAATTCTAGGTTCGTGGTGAAACATTATGTAAATGGAGTGGTAACTGGTTGAGTCGTGTTTCTGGTTTTAATTTAGATCATTTATTTATTTATTTATTTATTTGAGATTTTATTACCTATTTCCCACTCAGGATTTATAAAGGCAACGTCACAGTCTGTTTTTTCTGTGTAAGAGTCTTGTATTTGCCTATCTGAAACAGGAAAAAAACCCTTCTCATGAACTTCTTAATACTAGAAAAGTGTTCATTTAAGATGAAGGAGATTGATTTGCTAACAAAAACTGTTTCTCTCTGTGGTGATTGAATTTATTATACCTTAGGCTGATACAGGCCTAAGTCCTGTGGACAAAAGGTTGAACACACTTAATGTCAGGAAGTGCTGCAAAGCCTCTTCCTGTGTGCTGCGCTTCAGAGTGCTGAGAGGTTTTGATCCTGCCTGAGTTAAATTTGCTTGAACTAGCCTATCATAGCATCACGTGCAATATTTTAAGGGCAAAAGCTTCTGGTTTAATTTTTTAATGGTCTCTTTAAAGATACTACGTAAATGACATGTGGCCATTGAAGCTTCATGGAGGAGATCCATTGTTTTAAACTGGCACTTTGTGATGGATGAAAAAGCATCCCAGCACCTACTCAGTTTCAGGGACAGAGATGTCACGTAAGAGTTAAAATGTCATAGTCCTGGGCTTCTTCCCCAAATTTGTGGTCGTCTGGAATGCCAATATCTGTTCCCTACACACAAAATGCATTTAGTTATTGTTTTAAACGGCTTTTGGCTTAAAATGACCTCAAGCAAGAGCCCAGCGTTTGCATTGTCAGCTGTGCCTCCTGGTGTACACTGCTGACTTTTAAAGGGATGCTTTCAAAGAGGAATGTAGCATTAGTGCTGAAGGAAAACGGTTATGAGTAGGAAGTAAAGATCTTTTCTGTATCCAGATAAAAGTGTAAAGAAAATTTATTGAAATAGGGTATAATTATCAGAGAGGTTTTAGCCACACTGAAATTATTAGGCCAGTCTTTTGAAAAGCGTCATGAGACTATTAACTCTGCAGAAAGCCAGGAATACAGGGTTTTTCTCAACTCCAAGTCCACAAGCTATTTGCATTGTTTCGGAACATATATTATATGCTGTGTAAAATGTATTTATGGAAGTATTTTTGTGGGCACAATAATAGGGAAAATAATACTTAATTAGAAAAATAATGGGGAGTTTCAGTACACATTTATATGTAATGTAAATATGATTTCCCAACAGCAGCAGGATAAAATTTTCACAGCCAGTCAATTCTTTTTGCAGTCATGCTGCTGGTAAAAACAAAGAGGCAAGTCAGCCACAGAAAATCTGTTAGGTTGCCATCGGTACAATTAGAACTTCAGATTTCTTGGAAGGATAAATCCAAGGACTGAACTTGTGTTGCATGTTTCGGGATTTTTTTCATTTTAATTGATGGGAAAGGGTAGAATTGAGTCCCAGGGCTTGTCATTCTTTATTCTGTAGGCTAAGATCATTTTTCTCAGCTCCTTTGCTCTTGGGAACCCTCTGGGTGCTGGGAAGGCAGCGTGTCCTCTGCTGTGCTCCCAGGAGCTCCCTGTGCTGCTCGTGGCCCCTTTGCTAAGGGCTCCCTGCACCTGCCAGACCTCAACTGCTGCTGCTCTGGTGAGAGCTGCCTGCGAGAGCAGTGCAGGAGGGGGTTCGGCAGCATGAGACGCGGTTTGGCAGTCGACCCCAGTATTGCAGGGTTGCCTTGTTTCTTAAGCCCTGAAGAGAAATGGTCAAACTGAAGGAGACTCCCGAGATGTCCCCTTCTGAAGAGGCTTTAGTATATTTCTTGAAATTGAACTCCCTTCTTTTTGCAAGAAGAGCAAATTGTGTCGTTTAACAGGCCTTTATTCTTTTGTTAATCACCTGCAGTACGAGTCGTTGGCCGTGCTGCTGCAAGTGCAATTGTTCAAATTGGCTTTGGTTAAACTAATACACCTCACTGACAAACGACATAACCAAGTCACATTCTGCATAGCTTTTCTTTGTGTAATCCAGCCCTAGGATTGTTTATCATAGATCCTTTTCTCAAGGCCGTGCTTTTTAATCTGGCTTTTTGATTGCAGTGGCAAAGCGGGAGGCTGTGATGTGCAGGTCAGCAGCGCATGTCGTGAGCAGCTCGGCGGTTCTTGCAGCGGTTCACCTTCGGGGTGCTGTGGGCAGCCACAGGCATGGAGCCAGCGCCTGCCCCTCGCCTCGTGGGCCTGGCAGGTGGGGTGGTGCCCTGGGGTCCCATCCAAGCAGCCTGTGCCTTGCTCATTGAGCACCTGCAATAAATGCAAGCATTTTCCTGATAGGAGGAGACTTTAGTTTAAGGGGCAAATTTAGTGACTGATGCTGAGAAAGAAATCACCTGGTAGAGGAAATAAAACCAGCCTGACTAGTACATCATTGTCTGTCTCTGTGATGGTTTTTAAATTGAAGGGGGAGAAGCTGTTGTGATAGTGTCACTAAACACTGCAGAGCATATTTCCATATAAAAACCTTCATAGATAGGAAATTCCAGTTAATAATAATTTGGAGAAAAACCTGTAGTAAAACTTGAACTTATTAACTGTTAAGAGTTTAATTTGAGCTCTGGGGGAAATGATCTATCTAGATAGGCACAGTAAAAATGATGAGATTTCAGGCAGGTTTTACAGATGATTTTCTTTTTAAGAATAATTGAGTCATTTTAATGATAAGCCTTGCTTGGCTCCTTTGAATGGACTGCACATAATTAGTTGTAGCTTCAACTTTGAAATGTTTTGACAGAAATTGTGTCATTTAGCTCATAATTCTTTTTCCCAGCATCTGCCTTTAATATTTGTTCATTTTCTGCAACACGCAACTTTGCTACTTCAGGTCAAATTCCAGATCCAGCTCTGTTTTCTTTGTTACCTCGATTGTTTCCTTCAGGATGAGGGAGCATAATTACACAGAACATCTTTTCCAAGCAGCTGGAGTCAAATTCCAGCTGACTGCAGCACCTGCGCCGCCGGTACCTCTGCCTCGGGCTGCGCGGTGCCGTGCCAGCCAGGGCTGCGTGTGACGCCGCGCGCCGAGTGCACAGGCTCCTCGTCACAGCGCTCCTGCCCTTCTGTGAGCTTCAGATGGCAGCAATGCCAGGGAATGCAAAGTGTCTGGTTTAGACTAATTAGAGGGATGATTTGTGAAACGCTGGCTATTTATTTAATTAATCACCAGCACAAAGCTATAAAACCCATATTTTAAAAATCCCTGTTAGTTTGCCATGTGGTTAATAGATTGTGGCACATTAAAAAGTGACACGGTGATGTATTAAAAATGTTCCACCTAAGGTTGCCTAATGTCCTCGAGGAACTTGAGCTGTCTGCTTTATGGAACAGAAGCATGGGATTAGAGGCGGATCTGTTTGAGGATTGAATATTTCTGAACACATTTGTCTTTTGTATCGCATCTGTTCATTAAAATACATCGAGGCGTATTTCTCAACATACAAATAATGTTTATGGTGTAGTTTTAATTATATGTTTTTGCTGCATTTTGTGATTACAAAGAATAACTCTATTCCACAATATTCAATTCTAATGTTTATTACTAAGTAAAGTATAAATAATTCTTCTAGAGGAAGCCAGTCCTTCTCTTCACTACACGGAAACTAAAAGAGTTTCATGTATTGAATGCATTTTGGTGGCAGCCGTGGCAATGGTGTTTTATTAAACTGGAATGTGTTTTCATTCTTCTGCAGAACTGTTGGAAGTAAGCAGACAGGGGCTCAGTGTCCTGGGTAACACGGTGCCGTGGCAGCGGGAGCGGTGCTGTCCCTGCACTCTGGTGGTGCCATGGGCTGTGTGGGGCTGCAGGCTGGTGCTGACCCGTGGCTCAAGCTCGGCCTTGGCGAAATGCCACCTGAGCATGACAAGATTAAAGATGGACAGGGTCCATTTGTCCTCAAACTAATACCTACGGGAAAGTAAATGAGGGCTGGGCTGTGAAGGGAACAGACTCGGGGGTTCTGCCCCTGTTCAAGTAAGATTTGTCAGAAAAAGAGAAGGAGAAATCATAGTCACGTCACTTGACATTAAAACTGTTTCACTGAAAGTGAGTTGTAGAAATGAACGAGTGTTAATGTGACTGAAACATGCTGTTACAAGAATTATCTGTCTCACTCTTTGCTTAGGACTTGCATAGTTTTATTAATTGTGGGGGTGAATGCCAAGAAAGAACAGGCAGTGGTCTGAGATACTTGGTTATGTGTTTATAGATGTAAATCATAGTTTTGAGGTGCATATGAAAACGTGTTCAGGTGGAAGCGTGGAAGGAAACTGTCCAGCTCTGGAGGTTGTGTTTCTCAGCTGTGTGTTGTATAATTAACTGGTACATTAGGAGGGGGGCTGGAATAAAACATGAGTATGTTAATGCAGCCTGGAGCTGATGTTGTAGTGATCATTGCAATGCAGATAACGCATTTCTCATAACTGCTGCTGCTTACTGGAGCCTTTGAAACATCTGGACCTTTAATTGAAAAATAGTGTGCTGTACAAAGCAGACATGCTAAGTGAAGTCAACAATTTAGAATAAAAAATAATAGTGTGTTATTTACCTTGCAGTTAAATATTCATACTTTGTTATGCTTTGTATAACAGGAAATTACTGGGTTAAATTTTTATGAATAGTGACAGTGTGAATAAGGTAAATTAAGTATTTAACAATGTTAATGGAGTTTTACATTGTGATCTGCTACCTCTGCAGCAAAAGCTAGGGTGGTACAGAGGAGAATCTACTCCTCAGAAAGGAACAACTTTGAAGCTCCATCGAAGTGTGTGGACTGGCAAGTGTGCCAAACATAGCGTGGTCACCTGCCACGGGGAGAGGCAGCTGCCTCTCCCATGGCATTTCCCATCAGTGACTTAAGAGTAACAAAAGTGATCGTATGGTTAGAGTAATGAAAAGTACCAATACTGGCTTAATCACCTGCTCAAATAAATACTAGTCCTATTTTACCATAGTAGGGTATAGCATGATGTGTTGGAAAATAAAAGAGGTAGAAGTACCCAATGTTTTCATGTGAACACTGAGACTTAGTGCTATGCTTCTGAATATTAATCTGAGGCACCTGAAGAGGCATCTTCTCTGGATCTGTGATAATACTGTGCAAAAAATATGTACAGGCTATGTTAAGTGTTGTTCTGCTCACTGCACCAAAATCTGCTCGTTGCAGCTTCGTGTTTCACTGCTGGGTACTGTGGGTCTCGGGTACCGAGGCTGATAAACGTGTTCATCATCCTGCTCTGCTGCCCATGTCTTTTGCTCTGAACCATATGCCAGCAGTGTTGTTGTAGTGTGCTGCAGTGTGAGGCTTTCTGCCACATGCTTCCTGAGGGCCTTTGGGATATTTGATCATCCAAACTTAAAATAAAATCCTTTTTTAGATGATCCTTGTTTTTCTGCTCAGCCTCTCAGAAGCTGTTTTGCTTATGAACTAGGTGACAGGCTGGTTGATTCTCACATTGTGGGGGAAGAAATCATTCTCTACATTTTCTTTAAATTGCGTTTCAATGTGTGTCTCGGAAAGATATAGTTGTTCCTACAGCCATCAACATCTGTGCTCTGATCTGCCAGAACTTTTGTTTGTGTTGTAGCTGCTGAGTTAATCAACTTCAGTTTTTTCCTCTGCTTGTATTTTCTACATGTTGTTTAATGCAAGTTGTGGTGAGGAGGCGATTCCTGGATCACATAGCTCATTGAATACCCTGTCACCGAAACCAGAAAACATTCCACTGAGGTTAGAATTGAGCAGACATTTTACATTTGGAAAAGGATAAGCATTTGTTTCCATTTTGTGGAATGTTTAGCATTGTTTGCTGGGAGGTGAGTCAATGACTTGAATTAATTATAATTACAGAAGAGACATATACTGATTGAGCAAATAAAGTAGTAAGCTCATTCGTACCAAGGCCATCTAATTAAATGCTAACTTTGGATAAGCTAAATGTGCATGAAAGATTAATTTTAAGAGGTTTTTATGACTCCCACTAAATAATAATTCAGTAAAATCTTTGCATTATATCATTAGAACATCTAATCCTGAAGTGATATAACATTTAGTCACAGAACTCTGTTGTACAGGAAGATGCAGTAAATTATTATTGTTGAAAATTAATCACTTTTCTCTAAGAAATGTTTATGGACTTTGTTTTAATTTTTCACTGTTGTATGCAGTGAAGCAAGTCAGCAATGAGAAGGATACAGCATACACATTTTTCTCAATGACTGTTTCATTAGCTCCCTCTTATGCAGCTACTTCAGAACTGTGGTTAAGAGTTAAGTTGTCCTGAGGACGGACAGACAGCACCACACTTCCCAGAGCCTGTAGAATAGTAGCGACCCCGCAATAATCTATTCAAGAGATTCATCATCTGCTGTTGGAGGGGCTGTATATTTTCTCGTAGACTTTGATTAAAAGTTGATTTTAATTCTTAGAGAGACTTCTTGTGTTGAAAGATTGAAAGAGTTTAGGTAAGTTTTTCTATTTTCCTGTAACGTCCTGTGTTTCAGGCATATTCATTATATTACAGAAGGTTATTTAAGGATACAGAGAACATTCTGCATGCAGTTTTCCTTTCATAGCTGTAGTAACCACTACTTCTATAACTAAACACCACTGCTCACAAATATCATCCTGGAAAATCCATGAAAACTCATCGTTTGAACTGCCTGTCTTTATCCTTCACTCACACCCTTGTGTCTACGAGTACCAGCAACATATGTATGTACTGCTGGTGCTACTTATGTTCTTGTAATTAGCTCGACTACTGTTAGTACATAGCAGTTATGTCAGTAGGAATAACTTTCCTAACTTTAGCTGCTACTTATTATTAAAGTGCATAAATATGCTTAAATTACCAAAACTAGAAAGCAGAAAGTTTGTGGCTTCAGGCTGCTTTTCAGCAGTGTTAAATAAGGGACATAATTCTGAGCAGGTCTTGAATAGCAACAGAAAAGAACAGCTGTAATGTGCCAATGTACTACAGTGTGCCAACCATGGAGGATTCTGACAACAGTGATAGAGAAAACAGAGATATAAAGAAATCAGTTGATGTGTTCATGTGCACACTACACTAGCAGTAATTTGGGTAAGAGTTTTCCTGGGTTTTTTCCTCTTCAGGCCTGTGTACAGTGCACAGTGCCATGTCTCCTCCAATGAATTGCAGCTGACGAAACATCATCTTTGCTTTGAGTGAGATGAAAATGCCACAGAAATAGCAAATGGAAATTCTCCCAACAGCAGCCTGTAGGAGAGCACCAGGTAGCCTTAAGAGAACCCATTAATAAAAATACTAAGAAAATGTTCCCATTTGATTTATTGTGTGTTTCCTGTGTATCTGGTTACTCTCGCTTCCTTAAATGATTGGTGGAATATAACATTTCTAACAATAAAAGCTTAATGGAATCAGATTTGTGATTTCCCTAGAAAATTAACGAGATATTTTGTCAATTTTATTCCAGACTTCATTTGTCAGAATATACAGTGTCCAGTGACAAGCTAAAAGAATTTTTTGACAAATTAACTATGCCACAGGTGACAGATCAGGAAAATGTTAATTTAACAGCCCCTTTATGCTTCCCAGATTTATTGGAGGCTATTAAGGAAACTCCAAATGGTAAGGCCCCTGGCCCTGAATAGATTTTCCATTGAATTTTATACAGGATCTATTAATAAAGTTTGATGCTTCCTTTTTGAATATAGGTAATTGTACTTTATCTTCTGGGTCTTCTCAGCATTTACAGTTGGAATACAATTTTTGGTTGGGAGAAAAAAGTAATTATGCTTCCAGTGGTGTCTCTAATCTGGTTGTGAATGATTCCTCCTAAAGAAGACCCTACAAGCACCATATAAAACAGGCTGCTAGTTAAATCTAGTGTGGCTAGGTCTTTGACTCTTGGCCACTGAGACTAATAATTGGACCCTTTTTATTCAGTCCCACCACCGACAAATCCTTACCTAATAAGCTTTGCACAGATAACTAATTGAGCTCTGTGGGACTTCTTACACAATTAATATTTCGCAGGACCAGACTAGGAATATGGATTCATTCCACCCTGTAGACAGGTACCTGATGGCTTGAATTGCCATTGCTGGTTCAGAACAAATATCATCAGTTTGCAATAAACACCGTGGAGGTTTCCTCCAGCCCCCTTTGACTTGGCCATTGATCGATGTCAGCCTTGACCTGCCTGCCTATGGGCCCTACGAATGTTTCCTGCCCAATGTGACAATGAATGTTCTCATTACTGATGGAAAACCTAATTGGCTTCCAAATCTCAGGTTTCAGCCTCTCTCATATCGTATGGCAATCAGTTTTACAGCCCTTTTGATTAATAAAAATATTTCACTCGCCTTTCAGAAAGATCTTTTGTGTAATGGGGATGCTGTTGGTATTGCTCCTCTTGTGCAAAGAGCAATTGGAATCCTAATGTGTGTACAAAGTGCCCCTGGTTTAAGTCCCCAATTGTCTTGATGTTCCTGCAGAGTGTTTGTGAGGAAGAGAACAAGGATTCCAGTTATGGAGGCAGTTTGAGCAAGCGAGATAGTAAAAATAGACTGGAGGAGACAGAGAAGATGTAGAGATGGGGAAGAACAAGGAAAGATTTGTTCTAAAGCCAACAAACTCAAAGCAACAACACAGTGTGGGGCAAAGAAGAAAGAGAAGCATGGTGAAAGGTGGACCAAGGGAAGTTACTATCTTACCTGTGGCAGCTGTAAGATCAGAGTCCCTGGAAGGTTTTATAAACACGTGTTGACTGGGTTATGAGCTTATAAAACAGTCTGTACTTGTGGCCAATGGAATCATCTGGTCTTTTTGCTTATTAGTTACAGGTCTTGGCTTGTTTGTCCACTGCCTGCTTTTATACTGTCTGTATCAGTTGTTACCTTGGCATCGACTCTCACATGTGGTTGTCAGTTTTTCTTGGGTTTTCCATTATCAGCACTAAGCATTGCTTATGATTCTGCCATCTTTCGATTAAAATATGTACCTGACTTAGCATGCCAAGGAGTCACATTAATTTCTGATAGCTGCTATTTAGTCATTCAAACGTGAGCGCAGTTGGAACTGCAGGTGTCCTGTTCTGGTGGGTGTCTGCGGTCACACCATGGTGTAGGTGATGTTCACAGCCTCGTGTGTGTTTGTAGGTTCCCCTGGTTAGTGTTTGCCCCTGGGCAAAGTCAGGGATAGACCTGGAGACTGTGATTCCTTTCCCAAATTCCTGTAAGTAGGGAAAGAAGAGGAGGAAGAAAGAAAACAATCCTCCTTTTTTCTTTTAATGACAGCGTTTCTGTTGTGTTCATGTCCTTGGTGAGGTGGGGTCATGGGGACAGGTGCTGCCTCACAGAGTCCTGGGCACATTAGCTCACCCAAAGGCTTCTTAAGGCTTATCCAAACACAGTGAAGGGATATCACACATCCTGTTACAAATCTAACATTTCCCTTTAAGTGAGTGAAACTGATTTCTTCTTACCTTCAAAACAGGGGAAGGGGAGGCATCTGAACTATAAAAATGCTCTATTCAAAACCAAATTCATTATATTTGGATGGATTTTAATAATGCTTTTAGCTATGCTAGTATGAATAACTTTAATCTTTAAATTCCCTTTCTTTAATTTATAATCACACTGAAGGATCAAATGGTTTTTAACAATATATTGAAATTAGCACATGGCATTTAACTCCCTGTTTTATACTCTCATTATAGATTTATAGTATTGAATCTTTTTATTCTGTTACTTAGTGTTCCAAGTGATTAATTCAAGTAAAGCTTCCTTCTCTCAAGGCCTCTATATGTATAGAGATAGATAGAGATCTGTAGTTACATTGAGGGGCTTTTGAAGAGAGGATCAGGCTGTACAATCTTTTGTCTGTTTCCAAGATGACTGCTTTACAAATGCAGTCCTGTCTGCAGTAGATCAAACATTGTTCTCCTTACTATGCAAACTTTATAGATCTGCATGTTGTGATGTGTTTTATGTTTTATTTAATTGTTCATCTCCACAGTGCCAAATGGATACGCTTTTTTTTTTAACACAATAAGTTCCAATAAAAGCCAATATTAGTTAATTCTTGGTTTTCTTCAACAAAGTAGTTCAATGGCTCCATTAGCTGTGTGATTTTGTACTTCCCTTGGCAAACCAAAGTCAAGCCTAAGGTTTCTTTTTGAACATCATCTTAAGCTCCAGTTATGATCTGGAGCTTTAGGGTAGGCTGGGTTCGGGCTTGGGGTTTTTATTCGGATCCTGCAAGAACATGAGATCTTACACAGAGATTCAAACTCTTCATGGAAATCTGTGAAGTTATTGCCAAATAGTTCATGTATTTTTCACAGATCCATTAAATAGCACTGAAAGAATTGGAACTTAAACTTTCAGTCTTCTTCCAATTAAATCATAGCAGTGTATGATAATCCTTGTGCTGAAAGGAATTCCACCACACCAGACCTTGTGTTAGCTCTGTCGCATTTCTCTTCTACATTCTGATGAAATCTGTTTTCTCAACAGGGTCATGTTGGTACAACGGCAACCAAAAAAATTGATGTCTACCTCCCACTGCACACAAGCCAAGACAAACTGCAGCCCATGACAGTTGTGACGATAGCAAATGCCAAGGTGCATGACCTGATTGGACTAATATGCTGGCAATATACAAGTGAGGGACGGGAACCAAAACTGAAGTAATGTTCTTTCTTTACTACCTCTTGATCTCTGATTTTCTCCTCTGCAGCCCTTTTGCATAATGAAATGGATTTTTCAGGAGTGTTGGAGGACTCTACTGTTGTAGCACAGTTTTAAGAGAGAAAGGGAGGTGCTGAGAGGTCACTTGAACTTACCTTCTTTGGGATCAGTTGATTTCTGTTTAGTAGGTACAGGGCAACAGAGAAAAGCAGCAGCCCCTCTTGAAAGCAGTTTCATGGATATTGTTGCCTTGGATGTTGGATTTCCCTCAGCTCTTTTCAACAGACATATGAGATGTTTCAGAGGTTAAACACTTCGGTTTGATTTGTCATTTTTTTGCACCGGAGAAGAAATACCAAATTTCATTTGCTGTTCCTCATTTCTGTTCCTTTTATCACAAGTTCAAAAAAAGTGTCCCTTCTGTATTATTAGCTCATTTTTAATGAGTAAGACACCACTAATGCCAGTCTTTGGACAAAGGTATGCTTTTCAGGAGCACAGCACACCTCAAATGGAACAGCATCCCTGAGTATAGAGGTATTCTATGAAGCATCATTGCCCACAGCAAAAATCAGCAGTGGGAGGAAATGAGTTTTGCTGTCTGCCTTGAAGGGTTTTATCCTTATGATGTGTCAAAGAGCGATCATGACCAAAGAGGCTGTCTGGTGTAATCAAATCTCAGGGCAGAAATAATAAAATAAATAATGAAGGGATGAGACTCTGAGAATAGTCTAACAGCAGCAATTGAGAATCTGGGTACAAATGCTCAGAGGAAGAGGCAAAGCCTCAAGATTCTTGTGTAGTTCTTAATTATTTCTCTCGTCTCCAACATCTTTTTTTAGCATTGCTGACTCTCAGTCCTGTAGTTAGGATTGATTTAGCTGTAAAGTAGTTCTCATCATTTCCAAATAAGGAGAGAGCTTGTGTAGGTTGCACATTCTACATTTGGTATTTGTTCCTGATTTAGTCAGTTTAGAGGATAAAAAGAAAAAATCAAGATCGTGGTGACACTGCACTAAAATACATATAGAGAGTGCTTCAGATCTGATACACAACGCAGGCAGGATGACAAATACACCTTCTAGTAATGCCATTTGAGAATAATGAGGAGGTCGTAGACTTTTTAATTAAGAGAAACAACCCCTCTGTCTTTAGGAAAAGAATATATTACTGCCTAATTCTTTTTCTGAAGAGGCACACATGTTAGAGCCTGAAGTGAGTGAGTACTAGTTGACAGCTTTGAGAACATTTTGTATGCAGTTAGGCTCCTTTTTATTATGATTGTATTATATTTGTCTCTATTCAGTGTCTTGACATGAGGAACTACTGACAATGTTAGCAACCCTGTTCCTGGCCTCTTGCATATGAACTTTGGTCATAACCCAGTGAACCATTCTCTTGCCAATCCCTGACTGATGTGCTGTAGTCATTCTGCCTGCGAGAAAATAAACCAGAATCCCTTTCTAGGAATGAAGTAATGGCAAGATGCAAAACTCAAAGAAACTTCCTATTTTTGGAAGTAAAGAATGCTGTTATGTCTGTCAGTTATTGTACTTTTATGTTCTGTCTATAGCAAGCTTAGATTCTCAAGACTTTGAACCTTGTCAGTTGAAGCCCAAAGTTCAGGACTTTGATTTCATCCTGGTGGAGGTTCAAAATGCAGAACAGTTTTACCCATTGGCCTTGATTTTTCAACAGATTGTGACTTAATCTATGTTAATGTTCAGGAACCCACTCCATGCTTGAAGACGTTTGTAACCCCTTTAACATATGAGTTTTAACTGACATTGTTTATTTTCAGTATAATTGGTGGAAGAGAAGTTGTTGTCACCACCCCCTTGTTTTGGCACTTGGGTTGCTTTGAGACAGCACTGAATGTGTTCTGTTGCCTGCATGTCTATATGCTCCTCCAGCTTTAATGAGAATTATGCAAATGCATCAAGTACCAAATGAAAATGTTAACTTTATTTATACAGAGCCTGAAGTGCACACCAGGCTGCACGAAGAAGAACTCTGTCAAATGAATCAGTTGAAAGATCAGCAGTGTGAGGCACAGCCCATAGCTGAGGGAAGATGGGCCTCTGGTGACTGCTGAGGTCTGATGGCGTGGGGTGACTCTGAGTTACGTTGCACTGTGCAACGTTCACAATTCAAAAAAGAATAAGAGAAGGACCTGAAAATCAGGCCAGAGATTTCTCATTACATTAACAAGACCCTCTTGTATCTGTATTATTTGCAGCCTTTTTGTTTAGCTTGTTCCTAAAAAGACTGACAGGCATGCAAGGTACCCAGTCTCCTGGCTGAGTTCTTTCTCTGGCTGTCAGAGCCTTGGTGCTGTATGAGTTCTCTTCCCAGTGCTGCCTTTTCAGCAGTTTCCCTAAAAGTTGCTTAAGGGCTCTTGAAGAAGTTAAAAATTAATTCTACAGCAGTGTTACAGTTCTTCACAACAGTCCAGAGACTCGTGAAACTTTCTCTAGTAGTACTGCAGAATGTTCAGAATTCATAGTGATGGACGTTGCTGGATTACGTTTTTTGTTAGCACATGCACAGCCTACGTCAGCAGCTTTGCATCATTCTGACCTGTTTGATGCAAAAAATGTCTGAGTCGTGATGAGGTGCCTGTAGATGACTGGACTAAGCCCTCTCAATAAAGCACAGTTGCAACCAAAGGTTTGTGAATTAATTGAGAAAATTGCAAATCAGGTAGTGAGTGAAATAATTCATTGTCACATCCAATCAATAAACTTTGTAAATCAACTCATTTAATTCAAAAAATGATCTATATAGATCAAGCGACCAATTAAACAATTAGCATACGCTTTGCAATTAATTAATTTAAGCATCAATCATGCAATTAAAACTCCAAATTTAAACTGCAGAGTTTAGAAACACGCTGCCACGTGAACATTGCGGCTGTACTGCACGGCTGGGAACACGCCTGCACGCTGGCAGAGTCACAGCCAGAAAGAATACTTATTGTCAGGTCAGTGATCGACATGTTCACTTTTGAGATGGATTTTTAAATATTAGGAGAATATGATTAATACCTTTAGTTTACACAGGTATTTCCCCATGGGCTTTCATATGTGGAAAGAAAGAGGCTTAGATTTTCTACTGTATTTTCTTCACACTGTATCTGTTTAAAGCTGTATGCTGTTTAGTCTTTACTATTTTTAATTGCTTTTAGTGACTGGACTTACAAAAGGTAGCTTTTCTACTAGCCAGTGCTGCTGCATTGAACGGATTTGGTACTTGTCCTGTAGTTAGCTACACAGATTGACTGCCTGAGAGCATCCCCTGCTCTGCAAGCCTGCGTTCAGTAACCTTTCTCACAATTGCCTGATCTTTAAAAAAATTGTTATACATTGCTTGTTTGTCTTTAATTCTGAAAGGTATGGTTGTATAGATAAACAAACTCTCACAAAGGGAGAAATACTACTTCCAGCTTTATGAAGTAATGACACTTTCACAGAGTTTGTTTCATTTCAGTGACTGTCAGTGTTGTACTGGCAGTTGGGCTCACTCTGCTCTGAGGTTTCGGGGGTTTTTGCTGTTGCCACATGGTTATAGTAGCCAGATATGTTGGGATATATTTCTATGCATGTCATCAGTGGCTTTTAAGTCTCTTACTCCTGTAACAGGCATGTGTGCTGGTTTGTTTTCTACAGAATGTAGTGCCTGGTATTGATTGGCTGCTCTGAATCGGTTGGCTCGCTTCCCTCCTGAATAAACTTGTTTGTCTTTGTTTCAGCGACAACGTCAATGCCTACTGTCTCCATATTGCTGAGGATGACGGAGAGGTTGACACAGATTTTCCACCCTTGGATTCCAATGAGCCCATTCACAAGTTTGGCTTCAGCACTCTGGCGCTGGTGGAAAAGTACTCCTCTCCCGGCCTGGCAGCCAAACAGTCGCTCTTTGTCCGCATGTGAGTATAGGTCGAACCTCCCCGCTCGCTGGGGCACTGCTGTGTGTCTGGGCCACCTCCACAGCTTCTTCCTTCTTTGCTTTTCTTCATCTGAATGTAGCAAAATCCAGGGGGCATGTGAACTGGCATTTCTCTGCAGGTGATGCCCTGGTCTGGGTCTGTCACAGGGCAGGGAGAAAAGGAAATGCTGCTGGCAGCAGTTCAGTGAGCCCATAGTCATCAGTCTAAAACTACAGAGAGGAAAATAAGCCCTTCTGCATATGGTTAGTGGAGATCACTGAACTGTTGCACTCCTGCTAGTAAATATTTGGAATTCACACAAAGTCTATACTTAAAATGTTCATCTTCCTCCAGCCGTGCTGCTTAATTATTAAAAATACATCTGAATGAGACATAACATATGTAATAGCTCCAGAGAGTTAAAATTATACGGTCATTCATGTTGGCTACCCAGAGCCCTTCTCAACAGGTATGAAGTTCTTGCTAGTGGCTTTTATTTGGGGTAAATGTATTGAATTCTTTCAAAGACTGGTAGATAAAGTAGTAAATTTGTGTTTTAAGACTGGCTAGCGGACTGAAAAGGAAGTGATTTCAAATAGAAGTAGTTACAGGTTGCCTTGATAACAGTGTGAGAGAGAAATGTGCGGAACTTTGAGGAGGAAGATCTCATCCACCTCTGCAACTTGAAGCTCTGTGGTCTGCAGCTAAAGAAGAATCTTTTTAAAAACCAGAAGGCCTAATTACTATAACCACATACTGGCAGCATAAGCCACTTCTGACTTGGGAAAAATACTCCATTCTTGCATCTCTTGAAATGAAAATCTAATGGAGTTTTCCTGGTTATTGGACTTGTTTTAGTTTATAAAGGATTACTTACGTTTCATAACCATACAGCTGCTTCCCATTTTGAATAATTAAGCTTTTTCTTTAAAGTCTGACCCACTTCACTCCATTTCTGTGTTCTTTATTCTGTACCATGTTTCTTGGAGACGTTCTAAAGCATCGTGCTGAGAGAAATGTTGAGCAATCCCACGTGTCTGTCCCAAAACCCATTCACTTTATTCCACTGCATTAGGTCATTGGAAAATAAAATAGTCTGTCAACAGTATTTACAAATAAGTTATTCGAGGTGAATGTATTCAGCTGTGCTGAATGGGATGCAGTGGTGTGGAAGCTGACAGAGGGAGGAAATGAGGCAGTCTTCCCAGTCATATTGCAAGGCCCGTGTTTGGTTTGTGCAGGTTACACTCACACAGCCCAGCCAGGCACCTGCCTTTTCCTCCTGTGGAACTGTAGAACAATTAGTTCCTTCCACCTGACTGAAGAATACTGCACGTTTTATCTCTAAGAGGGGGTATCTCTTACACCTCATTGCGTTTCTCTAGAGTCAAAGCTATTGCCATGAAATTGACTTTTTAGAACAGTGCTGATTCTGTGATGGTTTTATCTCTGGGATAGTCCCGAGGTTTCCATATCTCCAGAAAAATACCAGCAGGGATATAGAAAATTCTGTTCTAATTCCATGCATTCAGAAGGGATCACAAGGATTTACTGCAGGTGCATTGGTTAGGAAGCCTTTATCATTAGAAGATTCTAAATTGTTGATGATTTCTCATCTGGAAAAAGTCCCCTTGCTTTCTCAACGGCTTCCTACCTAAATCCCCAGTGCCTGCATGCAGTACATGAGTCGGGATTAGGGTTTAAATGCAATAAATACAAATGGTCTCAGGGCTTGGGTGTTCACTGGGAGGAGGTGGAACCAGTGTTGCTGAGTAGAGCCTGGAGCCCTTAGCAGGATCCTGGCCTGGCCAGCAGCTCTCTGACTGGTGCTTGTAGCAGGATTAAAGTCCAGCTGCAAATCTTGCAAAAGAAGTGTGAAATCTTTTGCTGTAATGTAACTTGTGTTCATGTGAGGACATTCCTGCTAACTGGAGAGGTCCTGTGGATTAGAAATAGGGCAGCAGCATCTTCAGGAGTAGTGCTTTTTTGAGAGAGCTGGGTTCTTTTCTGTGTCCACATGTTAATTTCAAATAGCTTGTCCTTTCTGTGCAAATGGTTATTTGTAGATAGATTTGAATTAGATTTTAATGTGGCCCCTAAAATAGACAATTCCTTGATCATCACTAGATCAAAAGATGGTCATTTTCTGAGGTAAAATGAGTATGCTCTCTTATTTTTGTAGGGATTTGGTGTAAATTCTACATCTTCTTCCCTCCCTGTCATCTTACCAGTGCATGTAATTGTGGTTTTGTACTTTGCATCTCATTTTTTCCTCGTCATGCTGAAGCATTTCAGCCGCTGCTGTGTCAGCTTTGTGACTTGTAATGTTTATTAATACTGAATCACCGTTGAAAAAAGTTGATGCTTCTGAGAAGCTTCATGATGAAGCATGGTGTTTTATTGCAGATCTCACCCGTCCTGCGTGTTGGATGCATTTTCAGATGTTGTGCAGTTACCAAGCTGACAGTTGTGGACCCCGGCCAGGGACCCTGTTTCGGCAGGATATGTTTGAGCAGAAACAGTTTGCAGAACTTTATACACTTAAACTCCTGCCAAGGCAAACTCTTAGCCACTTGAGTTCGTTATAAATACCCAGTGGCGGTGGTTGGAAGTAGCCCACAGTGCATTTTATATTCTGAGCTGAATGTGAATGTCTTTGTGGCTATATAGAGTAGTAAATAATTGAGTTTGATTAGGGAGAGGGACCTCATTATCCCCCCACCTGTGCCCAGCTGGTAGGGGAGGGTCGAAATGAAGCCATTAGCTGTCTCTCTTACTGGCATCTCAAAGAGCTCAAATACATCTGTGTCTTATTTTCTTTTCTGGCACAATCAGTCGAGCAAGCTAAGCAGGCATGACCGAATTTGGCAAGTTCCAAGGACTCTGGCAAAGTTACACAAGGAGAAGACGGAGGGCAGTCATTCTGGCTTCTAACTGCCCATTAGTCTAGCGAGTTATGTTTTTGGAAGATGGCTGTTGTGGAAAGCAGTACTTTGTCCAATGTCAAACCCAGCACTCGCAAACAGCCCGCTTTGATGTTGGGTATGATTTGTCAGGAGGAGTCAAACAAAGCCCTGCATTCATGTAAATGCAGACTTCCTGAGATGATGAAGTAATATCTGAAACGCTCTGAACGAAGGTAGCTTAAAATAAACCTGTGCTATCATTAGGGCTGGAAATTTTATTATCACAACTTGACATACTCGATCTAATGGTGTTTCTAGGAGTTGTAGCTCAGCTGCCAGTTGGCACACAGATGAAATTTGGCACACGGTTCCTCTGCTCTGTAGTGCCTTTTTTCTGTTTCAGTGTTATGTTTGAATGGCTTTGACTATGTGTTTCTCAAAGCAGCACCTCTGCTATTCCCGAGAGACTGAAGTTTGAAATATCTGTACAATATCAGGCTTCCTGTGTCCATTTACACATTCGGTTCAAAACTTTGAGACGTGGGGTTTTTCGCTTGGATTACAGAAGCACTCCCCAGCACCTCTGTCGTCAGCTTTCACAGGGTGGAGGCAATATTCAAAAAATGCAAATTTAAGAAAGTTAATGGAGGTGCCAAAATGAGGCAAATAGGCTCCCTGGACAGTGAGCAGGATCCCCAGAAAGGAATCGGAGCAGGAAGCCGTCTCATTAGCTATCTAGTGGTAGCTTATGGTGGTGTGAGGATACAGCCAATGCACTCAGGAGCACACAGAGCTATCCAGGGCTCACCTGAGATGCACAAAAGCAGCAAGATCGTTTACACTTTAGAATAAAAATCGTGGCTTCGTGTCACTGTGCACTTGATCTTAAAAATCACCCAGCCTAAGTTAAGCACGTTGCATCAGCTGGGATGTCGAGTCTTCACTTTGTGCTGATCAAGTGGAAATGGCTATTAGTGATTCCCAGGCGCTTCCATCCATGCCAGCCATTTCTGCTGTGAATTCCACTACAGTGTTAAAAAAAAAAAGAAATTAAAAAGAAAATTGCTCCAGATTCGAAAGGCAGCTTTTGGAAAAGTTTGTTTCTCGTTCAGAACAGAAGCCTTCTGTCCCTGAAGTGCTGGGGGTTTATTTTGTGACACAGATGGAGGCCGTGGAGGGGATGCTGCCTGTTTCCGCGCCGCCTCTGAGCACGGTCCCCTGCAGGCAGCGCCCTGGCCTCAGCCTCAGCCTGCCACAGCTCTTGCCTCTTCTGTTGTTTTCTTTTTCCTCTTCTGAACCTTGCCACCCTGGCTCCAGCGCTGAGGCTGTAAAAGAAGATGGAAAGCCAAGTTACCGCAGAATGATCACTATCATTAACATTCACGGGTGGTTCACTTATCATTCCTGACTGCACAGACATGGCAGCCGTTATGAAACGTCCACAGGTGTAGCACGATGATACATATTACATTGTGCCACAATGGATTTATGTATTCTGTAACAAAAGAAAAGTGTAATGAAAAAATACAGAAGGTAATCCTTTATTCCTCCACTGCACAATTTATCAGTAATGCCTGTGGATGATAAGTGCCAGGGATTTCCTTTGCTTGATTTAACCTTGTCACCCAGGTATGTTTTTGCAAAGTGACAGAAAATACAAGCTAAGGAATTTCTTTGGCTTCAAATTTGTAAGCAGCAGTTTTAATTGATTGAAGAGCATCTGCTCATCTGTCCCGTTTTCTAGCGTGTTGACTTAAAATAAAGGTATCACACGTTGGCAGAGTAATCTAAACCACGTAATTGATAATCCTAATTAAGGGTATGCTGGAATTAGGTTGAGTGAGTGCAGTTCATGCACATTATCAATGCAGAGCATAACTGGGAAGCTGGCAAGGTGAGGTAGGGTGTGTATTTCTTCCAGAAGAGTCTCACTGTGCTGTTCTCACATGCAGGCGGGTTGTGGTAGATGGATGATGCTGTGGGTGATGCGGTAAGGAGGGTGGCTCAGGGCCTCCTCGCCTGTTGGGCAGCGTTCCAGCGCCCTGGGGACAGCACAAGGCTGCTCCTCCTCCAAAATGTGCTCTGACACACTGGCCTGACCACAGGATGACAGCAGAATCTCTTTGGTCTGCGCTTAAATCTACTCTCAGCTCAGATTTGTGGGTTTACTGAATGCTACAGTGTCGTTACTGAGGCTCTGTGCCGTATTGTTGGCGCTGCACGCTCACTGAGCCGGAGCAGAGGCGGGGGAGAGTCCTGTCTGATCTGGGACGTGTGTTGCAGACCCTCTGGCCCTGTTCCAGAGCAAATATCCAAAAGTTTACAAATGCAGGGTGCGCTTTACATTTCCCTGCTCTTGCCAGAGTCTCGTTCGCTGGAGAGCGCACTAAATATAGTCAAACACAGAGGTTTTTCTTATTTTGCTTTGATCAGTAAAATAAACTTTTAAAGATTGTTCTGGGATGAGATCCAGCTTCTGAGGCAAAGAATGGCCATGGCTCAGGCATGAGTTAGTAATAGAGTGTCAGGAAAATTAGTCTGACAGTTCTCAGGCCAGCTGCTCGATAGAAAGAATCGACCGAGTCGGGATGGCTTGAGACGCGCGGGATCAACAGCAGCGTGTGCTCTTCAGCAGCAGAAGTGTCAGGAATGGAAAGACGATCCTCCATTTTCAGGAGGTTCTGGGTGTGTGTTGGTGCTGGGTCAGCCCTGGCTGCTTCCCAGCCCACAGGACACGGGGCTGGTCTGTGGTGCAGGCTGCAGGTCCTGCTTTGGCTGGGGGGAAAACACATTTCAAAAACATTTTGTACTAAAAAAGGAAAGATTAAATTGAGTCCATTTGTTTTGACCCTAGAGGGGTTTGGGTGACTTTCCTCACTTTTGCTGAGGGTATTTTCCTGCAGTATTTCGATTTCTGTTCCTGTATTTTGGTTGCAGTTCTCTGGAAGCCTTCCTTGGCTATAGAGTGGTATATGAATTACCTGCGGGCACAGATGTCCTCTGCATGGGTGTTGTGGTGGCTGGGCCCCGTGTGCAAGGTGCTTCTGGTAGCATTTCATTCACAAACAGCCTGTCATTTAAATAAAAGCACAAAAGTAGTTTCCTTTTTGTAATTACAGTATACGTGCATAAAGAGGTTTTTCACTTTTAAAAATCCACTAAATGTAGCTGAGCGGGTCAGGTCGGGCTGCAGCAGGAATGGCTCTGGGATGCCAGGCCAGCAACCTGGAAGCTGCTGGGCAAAGGCAAGGTGTTGTGCAGTGCTTGTGCACGCTGCAGGGCTCTGTAGCTGCTTCGGGGAGTTTAGGAAAGTCTCTGCTCACTGCATGACATTAGTCAAACCCCTGAATCCTGTGGCTGCGTGACGGTCGCAGCGCTGCAGACATGGCTGGCACTCCCTCATGTGGAGCTGCGCCTCAGTTCTGCTCTCCTCTTAAACACACGGCAGAAACAGAGAGGGGGAAAGTACATGCATGAAAAGCTTGGGAGTATTTGACTTGAAGACGAGTAAGATAGAGTTATAAATAATAAATGGTCTAGAGAACATAAATTTGGGGCTTTTAGGCAGTTTCATTTGCTGGGAACAAAAGGAACCGAGAATGAAATTCAGATGAGACTAACTCACAAGTGATGAGAAGGAAACCCTGTTTTACACCAGTGACTGTGGGGCTGTCTGCTGTGGGGTGGGAGCCCAGGGATGAGCTGCCCGAGGAGCTGGGGTTGCTCTGCAGCAGACCCAGCTGGGTTATGTTACTCACAGCCTGGCACACAGTTCAGGGGCTTTTTTTAATGCATGAATGACCACCCATTGTGGATTTCTTGACTGTCTCTTCAGCTTTTTGCAGCCACTGTCAGCAAATGATTTTGAGTTGAAGAGGTTAACAGGGGTAGATAGGGTGTATCTGTACTGGGGGTGAGGGTGGGTTGGGGAAAGGGGACAGTGTGCGTGTGGTTGCTGTGCTGAGGGCAGCTGCAGGACAGCGGGTTGCTGGCCAGCATGTGCCCGGACAGGGAGTTCACTGGCCACCATGGCTACACTGCACACTGTGGCCAGGAGTAAGTGTTAACGTACAGTGAGGGCTTGAAGATGTCATTTATTCATCACAGCATAGGCTGGGGGTGCTGCATCTGAAGTAATATGAACTCCAACTTGTATTCCCAGTGTTTGTGTCTTAAAAGTGACATGTAATAGGGTCTTGTTTTTAATGATGTAACTGTGGTGCTTGGATTGCTTCTGACTGCCAGTTGCTTTAAAAAATATTCCAGCTGTGCTGTTCATATAGATCTCTACTCTCTGATTAAAATTCCTAGTTGACAGATACAAAGCTCCTCCTCCTGTCTAAATAGCTTTGCAAAACAGTTTTTTTCCCATGCAGTGCAAATCTCTCCCTGCGGGTGCCTCGCAGCTCTCAAATTCCTGTGCTAGCTGTCTGCAGTGACATCTACTGACATGAGCAGAGATTGACTGCAAGGTCTAAGGGGCAAAATTTACTGATATATTAATCCAGGATCTCTTCTGTTATATTGTCATCTTCTGTGCTTCCGCAGTGTTGCTGCTTCCAGGATTTGCCAGGCAGTCCCTTTCCCTCACCATCCCCGTGCTGTCTGCAGCGTTTCCCCCACACGTGGGTTCTCCCGTGGGCAGTGGCCAGGACAAGCACCCGGCTGCCTGGACAGCAGTGTGTCCAAAGAAAACACATCACTGATGTTTGATATGATGCTGTGCATCCTGAGTGCTGAAAGGCTGCTGTTATTTCTCTGAGTGTTGTTGTTCCACTTCTCCGTAATGATTTGTTAAGTGCTGTCAGGACATGTATGGAAATGACATTGCAAACTGTTTCTCTTGTATGCCCTGTGAAACGCCGAGCAGGTACTTAACAATGAGTAGCTGAGGAGCTCTGCAGGTACATGTGCTCATTTTTCTTTTTTAATGATGAACGCAATTTGATCAAAAATAAAGATAAATTAGGAAAACCCTTCCACACCTGGAATCCCAGGGCACGTCCTCCAGTTCTGCCTCTGCCTTTCTGAGGGAGTTTGCTCCGTTTCTCTTTTTAGCTTACTTTCCCAGCACAACTTTGTTCAGTGTTGTGCCTAACAAGTCCTTTGCTTGAAACTAATGAAAACTGCAATGAGCTGCCTGACGATGATTACTTTGTAAAAATGCATGTGCATCTGTCTTGCAGAAATGCTGCTCATGGATTCTCACTTATTCAGGTGGACAGTATGAAGGTCACCATGAAGGATATCTTACAAAAGGCCTTAAAGAGAAGGAAGGGATCACAGAGAGGCTCAGGTGGGTTATTTATCATATTTTCCTGAGGGTAGGGTGTTTTTCCACGAGCAGATTTTCTGTCTCTTCTTAACTGCTGAGAAAGATGCTCAGGTTTTTTTTTTTTTCTGGTGGGTATTGTGATTTCCAGCACCTCTCAGGAGCAGTTCTGTGCACAGGTTTGTGTTCTAGATGCTGGCAAAAAGCAGCAGTGGAGGAGCTGCATAATGTTTGCTGCAGAGCAGTATATCCATTACTGCAAATATTTATTTATGATAACAAAGCCATTTGCATTCAAGTCCAGCTTGTGGTAATTTGAGATGATGGGTGGAAGTACAGTAAGACCAGTCCTTGATAGGATTTGCATATTTTTAATTTATGTAAGAAAATGATGCTTAGTGTGGTTTTAAATCATTTACAGGATTCACTGTTACTTGTAGATGAAGAGAAATATTTACTGTCTGCAGTGCTGTCAAAACAGGTCTGTTGTGGTTAAGAGGGCTCAACATCTTTACAAGAAAATGTACAATAGCTGCATTTCTGTTCCAGAGCAATGCTTTTCCAGGGTGTGAATGGGCATTCACGTATATGTTAGTGTGTATATTATATATTTCAAAAGTATAAGACTGAGAGATCTTTCCAGCAACAAGAAATAATTACTGTGAGAAATTGCACCGAGTCTTGTCACACAACAAAGGAACTTTAATATAAACCTCTCTATATAGTAGGTAAAGATAAGGATCTTGTCTTTGTAAATGAATGAAACCTCCTTATATACCCTTAGTTTTAACTATGGGAAAAGAAAATAAACCCTGTTCTCTTTAGAAAAAGTAGTTCAGTGCAGTTTTTAAACGAGTGTATAATCTGTCATGGATTTAATTAGCTATCTTCAGATGAGAGCTGAAGTTTTAATAAAAGTTAGAAGAGATAACACAGTGAAGGACACAGATGAGCTGTCTCAAGGCCATATTCCAAGGGAACGATAAGAGCTGTAAAAAATGGCAGAGGAGAGCAATTGAATGAAGCAATGAAAATCTGATTCTCGTAAAAAAAAAAAGGGAAAAAAGGAGGAGGGGTGGAGAGAGAGAGAAGCTGCTGGTAGGGGTGGTTGTAGATGAGACTCGCCAGCGTCTGCAGCAATTTGGCTGCTGGCCAGGAGTCATTGTTCACCCTCGGCTGTGGCGGCTCAGTCCAGATGTGCCAACTGCACGTTCCGGCTTTTGCCAGCTGACTGCGCCGTTTGATAACCAGCTCTCTGGATGCCCATCACTGGCCGCAGAGATAGAATTAAATGATGATGATCTTCCCACAAGTTGGGAGAGGAAACAATGCATATAAATCTTGATTTCATCTCAGCGTGAGAAGTCTTTATCCATCATCACTCATAATGAACAAGTCGTTAGCTGCGATGAATGGTGTTCTGTTTTTTTCAAACACCTCTTTTGTTCACTTTTTGGGTGACTTTTATTTATTTCCCGGGGTCGGATTTCTCTTCCCTGAAGGAAGGTGGCTAAAGGATTCGTTTAGCTCAGTCTTTAAAGT
The DNA here is from genome assembly GCA_013401255.1 of Urocolius indicus. Lineage (NCBI taxonomy): Eukaryota > Metazoa > Chordata > Aves > Coliiformes > Coliidae > Urocolius > Urocolius indicus. Next base: position 151,838 of record WBNH01001833.1, on the reverse strand, counting down.
ACTTTCCTCCTTCCCGTAACAGATGTTTTACTCTTTGTCCGTTTGAAATTTGGTTTTGCTTTTATTTTGTTATTTTACTCAGTAGTTTTAGAAGTGGAATGGTCTTGTCGTTTATTGCTTCAGCTAACACATGCCTTTCCACTGTCTTGGCACTCCTGCTTGGAAGCCTTTGCAGTAACAGGGTGTTTAAGCCTGTGTGTATCATTTTGGGGGTTTAGTTATGTAAGAAATAATTTACATTTACTTTTTATACATTATCAATGTGACATCTCAGCTCTTTCAGATGCGACCTTCGTCCCTGCTGTGGACATAACCACAGCAGAAGTCACAGCTAAAAGTGTAGTTACTTTTGTACATGTAATTGGATTTCTTGAAGTAGTCAGTGTTGCTTGCAGGTTTCAGTTTAAGCTTGTGTATGGATACATCCAGAATTTGGAGCTGCAATTGTAAGCTTCATGAATTGGAGTCGCTGCAAGAAAAGTGATCCCCAACACACTTGTCCCTCCTCAAGGGCTCAGAGTGCCTCCACAGCAGACATGGACAGACCAGAGTGGGAACAGGAAAAGGTTTTCTCATCATTCTTCATCTGCCACCAGATTCTTCATATTTGGCATGGATGTGCCTCTTACTTTCAGTGGGAGATGCTCAGTGAAATGGAATTTGAGATCAGCCCATTAGCACAGTGCAGTCCTGGGCCATTGGAGTTGAGGTGGTTATTAAGCAGTGGATTGGGATGTCAAAGTTCTGAATAAAGGATAAGACATAATTTAGGGAAAGCGTTTCTTCTCATTCAGCAACACGTCCTTTTGGTTGATTGTTCTGATTTTCAGAAAGTACTGACCAAAAATAGAGTTTACATGTTTATTTAAAGCTTTTGTAATAGTTCAATAAAACCGGAATGCCTGTGAACTTTTCTGCACATTTTCCATGTGCCTCCAGACCAGTCTTCACAGCACAAATGAATTTATTGTGTTTACAGCTTATGCTGTTTTCAAGTACTTGTATAAGAAATTGCTTTCTGACCTATTTTCACCACTGACTTACATGACATTTTTCAAATTGGTCCTGTGTTTGTGGGAAAACACAAACCTTGGTTGGCTGTTTTGGGTGAGGAAGAAATGTGAAGCATTTCTGTGATACAGTCAGGAAGGGAATATTCCAGTACAACCAGGAAAACTGTAAGTTATTTTTCTCCAATGCTTTATTCAGCTGATAATCTGCAACTTCCAGGTAGGTTTCTCAACAGCAATTGAGTCACAAATTCCTGGAAATCCATATGCCTCTCAGTGCCATTCTGAGCTTCTCTGAGTTGTGTTTGAAAGTGCCATTTTCAGCCCTGCAGCCCCTGCCCCAGGCCCATCCTGGTACTGAGGCTGAGAATGACTTTCTCGTGATGAAGGGTCCCACAGAGCACAAGCTTCCATGCATGTGCTGTGGGATGAACTGCACATGTGAAAAATTATCAACCTGTTTCTTTCAAGATCCCTTTAGTTGAAAAGACTAAAGACAAAGAATTTTGACTGCAGTTGAATTTCAAGCCAGAGTTTATTTGTTGCAGGAAGATGCAGGTCAGCAGGAGACAGAAGTTGGATGGAACCTTTGTTTCATGGCAGCATGAAAGAAATGGAAGCAATATTGTGGTTATACCTAGCTCTATTTAGGTATTATGTTAGATAAAATCACTGCAAAGCATTCAAGCTATCTCACACCCCTTACAGCTTTCCTTTCTTGGTGTCACAAGGCTTTTGCCTTAGAGGTACCAGCTCTGACTGTTTTTAAATAATCATTTTTGAGACAATCAACAGGAAATGCAGGTGGCAAAATAAGCTGTGTGTGTGATAGCTGGGAGAACTGCAGCCCTGAAGTCATTTTGTAGAGGACATGGTTGTACTGAAGCAGTGCTTCGGAAGCCCGGTGACCTGTCCCACAACAGGCGGCAGCAGGGGGTTAATGGGAATACTGTATCATCTCTTCCCATGTGCCCAAATAACCAAGTGGAAGAAGTACATGGGAATGGCTGCAAGTTAGGGAGAAGCCTGTAACAACCAGTGAGTGCTACATACTGGGGAAGATAAATCAGCAGAGGAAATTGCTGAGGCAGATGTTTAATTAGTTGGAGTCAGTGTGGATAAATCCGGATAGGAACTGTCTATGCAGATATGCTGGTGTGCCTTCCTTTTCTCTGGGCTGATTTCATTGTCTTCAGAAGCTAACTGTTCTTTTTGCTTAGGAGGGAAGCAGCAAAAACAGTCACATAACCTCTCTGTTATTGTAATGGATTCCCTTGTGTACACTCATAAAATAGGAAATGTAATTGATGTTTTCTTATGGTAATGAAAAATAACTAAGTACAATACTTTATCATCAATTTATTTAACCTATTGCGTGTTCAGCAGCCTGTATTGCACATGCATATTTTACGTGGGAGCTGGAAATAAAACACTCTTGGTTGTGGAATGAGCTCCCAGAGGAGACTGGTCTGATGTGGTAACGAACTGGGGCGGGGGGCAGGGACTGGTGAAATCTCTCATCTGAGAGAGTTTTCTCAAAATAGCCAGAATGGGAGAGAAAAAGTCTAAGGAGAGGGTGATGCCTTAACCACAGCAGCCACAGCAGTGAGGAGAGACAAGCTGCTGGCTCCCCTCAGCCCTGCATGTCACGTTGGCCTGGGCAGTGCTGAGATGGTGCAATAAAGGCCCTGTGGAGAACCCCAATATCCACAGATAGTTTAAGGGCTGCTCTGTATAAACTCGCCCTGTGTAGATTTCTTTGAGAATGTTTCTGAACATTGTGAGCACTCCAGCAGCTGATGGTTTAAATATAAAATTGATCTGCCATGTGGCAGATCTACAGAAAGAGAATCACATGCTTGAAATCCTGAGCATAAGAGCTCGTTCTTCCTGAATTCACCAGTGAAAATGTCAGATATGGTGCTGGATTTTGGACAGATTCAACAGTAGAGTCTTGAAAAGCCTTTTTTGAAGGTGAAATCTGGATGGTTTAGTACTTGGTATAGTTCTGTTCCCTAGAAACCAGTACAAGGCTCAGCATTCACTTCTCAAAAGGGTGGGTATTAGCCATGCTTTTAAAATCCCACCCCCATGCTTTCCAGAGGAAGTTTGCACAGAGGAAGGTTGCACAGATCATGTTGTGTAATTGTAAAACATCATTATCAGTATAACCTGATGTGCTTTGCTGCTGAAGGGTTTCCTTACACAAGTGTGTGTTTCTGCTGGTCTCAGGTGATGCCTAGTCAGCCTAGGAATGTCAGTTATGGTAGATGTACATTTTAAATCCAGCTTTTCAGGCAGGTTCTCAGTTGGACCAAGGAAAGCACAAGATGAAGTGCAGAGACCTGTATGTTCTGATGCCATGGCCCAGCCCAGGCTGGGTCTGACAGCATCCCACAGTGTGCAGTAGGCAAGCAGATCTTATCAGGCTTTTTATAGGTGCACTAAAGCATTCAGTGTTTTCTGTAAGAGGTGTTTGCATGGCTTGCAATTTTAAGAACAGAAGAAAGACGATGACTTAATTCTTGATTCTTTGTGTATCTTGATGCCATGGTGATTCTCAAATTAAATGTGTGCAGGAATTGTGTGTACACTTGGAAGTTATCTTCCTTGCCTCTGAGCTGTCTCATTCCTTTTGCTCTTCAACAGATATATTCTCTGGGATGCCAGTTGCTTTTTCCTCCAGAGCTTGACTGAATGAACTATAAATACTAACATAAAGTAAATAAGAATGAGGAGAAAATGTGTACAGAGGCTTTATTTTCAAACAAATTAAGCGTTGATGTCAGTGTATAAAAACCCAATGTTGGAAGGAAACGAGAGACAAAACTAAACAGTGTAAAATGCTGAAATGCTGGAATAATCCTGCCTGCTTCTGGTCCTTGTCAGCTTCTCTTCACTTGAAATTTCTTGTGAACAGAGAAGCCTTGTCTGATCAATCTTGTCTGATTTTAAGCAGAAATTCTTTGCAGGGTGAACATGCTACTGATTATTATTTAATAGCTGCTTCAAACTGCAAACATCCCTGAACCAGAAATGCTCAGTCCTTTTAAGAACAAAATGCTATACAAGTTTAATTGTTATAAACAGTACCTTCTGCCAACATTTCACAGACATGACCTGTATTTTCCGTAGGTTAGAGAGAGAGTTATTAACTTAGTATTCTGTTCAGGTTGGAGAAAGGCTAATACTTTTTCTATAAATGAAAACATCTGCTTTACAATAACATTCAAGTCCCCAACAGCTGTCAACTGGTGCTTTTTGCATTCTTTAAAATGTGCAAAGTGACCGAAAATAGTCTAAAATAATCTCACTAGTCTGGCTGGGTGTATTATCTCACTGCCACAGGAAGCTGAAGACGAAGGAAAAGAGAAAAATTCAAGAAACAGGGACAGGACATAAAAATAAAAGCCTCCATATCACATTTTAGTCTCTGCAACAGAAGCAAAGGAATTATAGCTGCAAAGACCAGTTAAAATAATCTGTTCCATCACCAGGTAACTCGGAGCCGTGGCAAGCAGCACAGTCTATTGCAAAACCATGTTATTTAGTGGTTTACTACTCCTGTGTTTCAGATTTGTTCATGCAGAGCTGTTAAGTTATCCTTCAGAACTTTGGGAACAGAAGTTCATACAAAGAGTGCTGCTGCAAGCACAAGGCTCATCTTCCCTTTAGAAAGCCACCAGGGAAAAGAGACCTGAGCTTTGTTTGAAAATTCCCTTTCTAACATACCAGTCTCAGCACCACTTTTAATGTCAGATTTCATGTCTTAAACATGCTTCTGAAACTGTTTGTAAACATGTTTTATTCAAAACTTACACGGGAGATAAGCAAAAGCTGCAGTACAAAGATACAGTTGGGATGAGAAACCACTTATTGTCAAGCACTGGGCCCGTGGGAAACGGAGCCGATGCCGTCGCGCTGAAGGGCTTTGTTTAAACCTGTCCCAAGGTTTTCCTGCTCCTGCAGCATCACAGTTGTGTTTGTCAATACTTAGTCTTGATGCCACGGTGCCATATTCCATTTGCCTTGCTGTGAGCCCGTGCTGTCAGCTGCCGCAACAGCCCCCAGCTCTGCTGCTGGAAGAGCTGCAGGGCTTGCTTGGATTTTGCTTCCTCATCCCCACCTCGTAGGGAAAAAGGAATGGCTGGAAAGAGTGGGGAAGGAGGTATTTTTATTTCATACATATTTTTACATATTTAAAAGGAGAATTAATAAGAAGCTATATAAAACTCAGCCTTGTGATTAAGGCATTTGTAAGAGATGAAGCACAATTAGAATCAGCTGTCGTTAAAGTTTGATGCTGTCCTTGAATGATGGTATCTGAGGAATTTAAATTTAAAAGTAAATCTGCTAGAGTGGGCGATGCATATGTTTGCTCTGACTCTGAAAGAGCTGGAAGCCCCGGCATCTGTGACAGTGAAGAGCCAATTAATCTGTATTTCCTTGTGTTTACATGCATGCTTTTCTGCCTAATGGTGGTTTTGAGCTTCTTTGGCTTTCAGTGCTTTGTTTTGGATAATTACAGCATCCCTGCAGAGTCTTCTGCCCTCAGTTAGGAATGGCTTTACCTGGAAATACTTCAGAAGTCCTGGTTTTCCTTGTGTTAACCTGTTTGTATTAGCAGGGTTTAAATTACAAATGTCACTATTTGCAGGTCCTTGGTCAAGACTCCCCTTGCTGCCCCCCATTACCAAAGAGGCCATACAGTAAAAAAAGCCTGAAGGAAGCACACAGCCCTGAGCTGTGGCTTCCCTCACCCATCCAGCTCATCACCCTCCACGCCACATTCCCAGATCTGTGTGTGGGTCTGATGCCTGTGTGCTCTTGGGGGTGATGTGTGTTAGGGACAGAGGAAGGCTTGCTTGCTTGGTATTTGTGTAGCAGGTTTGCCTTGGCAGGATTGGTGTTGTGCTGGAGAGGGTGTGATAGAGGCTGCTTGAAATGATTTCCTTCTGCCTACAAACTCCATCTCTGTTTTGCAGCGGTAGTAACTTATTTCAGTGAGGCTTTTCTCACCAGGCTGATGCTGAGCAAAGGCTGGTGTGACGGGAGATGGCATGTTGGTGTACAGGGAACATCAGGAATAAAGTTTGTTGAAGTTTGTCAGGCTAGAAATAGCTCATTAGTCCTGTGTGTTTCACCTGATGGGATTCTGGACATCAGCCTGAGTGGCTGAGGAAAATTTTTCATGCCTGGCCTCTGAAAGTGAAATATTGAACTAAGTCTGTTTTAGAGCTGTTGGTGTTGAAATCATACCTTTATTGGTTCTTCTGGATTGGTAATAAAGCTGTAATTTATGTGACATTTAAATTCTGCAGTTTGGTGTTTGCCTGTTAGAGACTTTTTTTGTTTATTTTATCCACTCTGATGCACAAAGTTACTGCTGATAGACCAGGCACCTCCAGGGCATCATCTCCTTGGTGCTAGTTGTTTGTGAAGCCTGAACTGCACCCATGCAGGTGGCTGTATTGCCCCTTGCTGCAATACCATTACCTGTACATATGTAGCCAGAGGAGGGGGTAATCCATGTCAGGAAGGTGGAGTCCTCAGGTCGATCTGCGTCACAAATGACCCAGGATGTTGCAGTGGTGCGGGCTGGAAGGGGCTGAGGGTGTGTAGCAGTGGCTGCACTGCCCTGCTGGCAGCCCCTGCAGCCGCCTGCCCTGGCACTGCCTCTGAAACCTGGCATTAAAATAAGAATCAGGGATGTTGTATTTCTGCTGTAGATTTGTCACATTATGGATCAAACCGCGTGATTTATTTCTCCTTTCAGCTTTATTTAGAGCTATATATTGCTAATGCAACAAGAATAAAAGTCCATAGTAGCAATTAAATAAAGCCCTTCTGTTAATATTCTGCAAGGGCTGGTGTGCTGCTAGTTATGCTGAATGTTTTCTATTCTAGAAAAAGGCAATACATGAATGAAGTGTTTGTTTCTTTTTAAGGGGCTTTTGACTAAATTCTTTAATTTCACTGGCTGTCAAGGTAGTGTTAAGTAAAATGGGTTTGAACTGCTGTAGTTTTTGTGTACTGGACTAGATGTCAGAAACCTTTGCCATCACTGGAAATTCTGTCACTCTGGATTTACTATCTGTTTCCCACAGCTGAATTCTTAAGCAGTGTGATTTAACACCTTGGCTCTCCATCAGCCAGTCCTGGCATTTATTTGAATGCATTACACCACTGGTTTCCATAAACTATTTTACAATTGTTTCATATAAATGACTGTTTATTTCTACAAAAACCATCTGTATTTCTGCAGAGAGCAGCAGATAACTGTGTGTAAAATTCAGTAATGTCACAACAGTGCAAGTTAAGGAAAAACAGATTGGACTAAAAAAAAGGTCTCATACTTGTGCATAATGTGAAAAGTTTGCTTTCACTGTTTAAATAGCTTTATTTGTTAACCAGTATTTGCATTTGTAATGATAAAAATCTTTATTCCACTTCAGAGGTGTTGAGGGGCTTTGGGGATTTTTAACGGATAAACAGATTTAAGATGTCCTCATAGCAGTAGGATTCGAGATGTAAACATTCTGGCTTTACAGCTATTTCCTCTCAAACTGTTTACATATTTCTCTTGTTTTATCATCATTGCCAAACACACAATGGAATCCTTGCCCCCTCTGTCATGTTCTGAGAAAAATCCTGCAGCAGGAGGCCCGAGACCTCTCTCTGTTCCCAGTTTCTGTGCTCTCTGTAGTGTCTCAATCCCTCTCCTCCTTCACTCCTCTTTTGTTTATGATCCAAGCCCCACGTTCATGTCCAGGCCCCAGGTGTTTGTGGGGCACTGAGGGGATGCTGCTCTCCAGCCCTGGCTCAGGGGGGAGCTGCTGGGGTTGCTGCCAGGCCTCAGTCTGCCCGCTCCCAGCCAGCACCCAGGGACCATCCCCACTGAGCTATTTTAATTCTTCCATATGCTGCCCATGTGCTGGCAGAGGGAAAGCTGGAATCCAGGAGTCTTACACTTAGCACGACTGATGCTTTCTGACAGACTATTTGAAATGATAGAAATACATAAACCTCCTCTTTTTTATGACCTTGTAATAGCTGCAACATATTTCCAGCAAATATTTTCTATAGCAATAATAAAAAAAAAAGTGATAACAAAAAAATAAATATAAATATAGTTTAAACTCAAAAGAAATCACACTTTCAAAACCTAGGGCTGGAGAAGTGAAGCAATAAATCATGTATCCTTGTGAAAGGAGAGGCTGGAAATAGGAAGGTACCACAGACATCAGCATTAAATGTTTTATCAGCTGTTTTCTTCTGACTCCTTTCCTGTCTTACTTCTGAATGTGGACAGAGCCTGAAGCATAGCTCAGGCTGAGTTTTGCTGCTTTCCTGGCTGCTCAGCACTCACCACCTTGGCCGTCAGGCCACGACTGCCCAAGCACCTTTCCATTTTGGGTTTTTCTCGTGCCACTTTGGGATCAGCGCCCACTGCTCAGGTGCTCAAGAGCCCGTGTGCCTGTCAGGACAGTGGCAGCAGCACATTCCCGCACCTTCCTCCTGGCCTGGCCAGCACAAGCCGGTGGGACACGTCCCCCATCTCCCCACACTGCTTGTCTCTGTGCCACAAGGCCGTGGGGGAGAGGTGGGCAAGGGAGCACGACGAGGGCTGGAGCCAGGGCCAGACAGAGCAGAGGAAATCCTCCTACAGCACCGTATAAACTTCTGCAGTTGTTCTGAGTGATGAGCCAGAATATCACATCCCTCACCTCCCTGGACACTCAGGTGGCCTCAGAGCTCCTGGTGTAGCGTTTACTGTCTCACCAGGGTCAGATCTTCATGTGCTGGAGGAGCAAATGAGTTCCCGTCCTGCCGGCACCCGGCGGGGTCCTGCCGCAGCCTCCACACTGCTCGCGTCAGGGGCAGAAGTGCTTCTCATGCCAGAGTGTTTCTGTAGGCTTCTCTGAGGAGCTGTGCCAGGAGAGGAAATTTCAAAACTAATCCACAAAGAGTAACAAACCACCCTGAGCAACAGTAGTCACTGAGAGATGTGGAAGAGGTCAGGCTGAAAGACGTTGTGCTGCTAAACATGATGTTGCTTGTACCTGCTGCTCTCTTGGGTGTGGATGGTGGCAAGGACAGCCCCTGTTTGTTGAAAGCCCGAGCACCTTGGCTTCCTTGCCAGGCAAACTGCAAAACTGCAAAATCAAATTGTAGCAAAGAGCAGAGTTAATAGCTGACATATGGGCAAATGCAATATACTGAGTTAAAAATGAGCGTGGCTTTTGTAGAGCAGGTTGTGCCTCAGAAACCAGCGAGCAGGCTTTGGGGGAGTCAGAGACCATCTGAATGAGGGTGGTGTGTTCTACATAGCATGCTTAGATTTCCAAAAAAGATTTGACAAAGGCTCATAAAGCAATTAAGCTGTCACAGGATGAGAAGGAGGATCCTCATACGGATTAATAATTGATTAAAAGACAGGAAACAAAGAATAGGAATAATGGCCCTCTGTTATTAGTAACTAGGTTACTGGTGGAGTTCCAGTGGAACTGGTAGGACCTGCATTGTTCTTTAATGTGGGGCATGGAAAAGGATGTGAATGCTGATGTGACAAAATGTGCTGTTGATACAAAAGAAGTAAGAATAGTGCAAATAAGAGCTGTCTGTGAAGCACTGCAGAGGTATCTCACAATGCTGAGTGACAGGACAATAAAACGAGAGAGGGAATTCAGTGTCAATGAGTGCAAAATAATATACATGGTGAAAAGCAACCGTAACTATATGTATACAATGATGGGTTCTAATTACCTTCCATCAGTCAAGAAAAGTATCCCAGAGTCGTCAGGGGTAGTTCTCTGAGCGCTTCAGCTCAGTGCTCAGGAGCAGTCAGAAAGACAAATTGAACATGGGGAATTAGGAAGGGAACAGAGAACAAAACAGAAAACGTTACTGTGCTAGGCCATAAATCATGACGTGCCCACACCTTAATTGTTATATTTTATCTCAAAAAAGATAATATAGAAGTAAAAAGATAAAGAAATGGATGAGTGCAAAAATGGGTCGGACACGTGAAACGAGGAGTAGATGCTGAGGAGTGAAGATCTCTACTAGCTTGGACGAAGACGTGTGTGGGTACAGGAGAAGCCCATGAGGTGCATGCAGCAGAGGCAATAAACTGGGAGGATTTTGTCACAGTGGTTGGTCAGACAAGCACCACATGCCCCAGAAGCAGTGGGTTGGCAGTGGCTGTTTGACATAAAAGTGAAGTCTTTTTCTCACAGAGTGCAGTAAATTATGGAAGTCAATGTTATGGAAATCAGAAATTCAAATGTGTTTTAAACAAATGCATGGACCATAGAGGGAGCAGAAACAGCTGATAACACATAGCTGGGACTGGAGCTTTTGGGAGAATTATAGGAGCTCTTGAGAGAGAGGTAAAGAAAAGGGAGAAGTAGGACATAGCTTTGTGTTTTCCTGTAGTGCTGTAAAATACAGGTTCAGTTTTAAACCTGTTGGGGGTTGCTGTTTCTACTGGTCTTTTAGTGTAGGTTTCCTTGCTCCACAAACATTAAATATTGAGGTAAGTCTTTCTGGAATCCTCATCTTACCCTATTAACTGGGTTAGAGATGGAGATGGGTTTTGTTTGGGGTTTTTGTTTAAAGCCTCTCTTTTTAAGTGTTAGTGTTTGTTTGTTTATTGTGCAGATTCAACCCCTGACCGTGATATTCTTCATTGCTATTGAAAGTTAATGGGGGAAAAATTGCATTCCAAACATTTGAACCTGTAGTAGCCATGGCTGAACTTAGTTGATCTCTGGTGATCGGTTCAATTTAGTTACGATTTTTAGCCATTAGGCTGGGGCTGAATGATGGTGATTTGGTTGAGGCCAAATGTCTGTAGAAAATTGGCTGTTTGATAAGAGCCCTGTTATCAGAGGGGGATACTTTCTCATTTACATTTAGATGAGTATTGATTATTTATTTACTCAGAGAAGTGAGATTCGTTCCCAATCTTATCTCTCTCGTCTCTGCTTGTCAGCAGAAAGAGAGATAGAGCTCCTGACATCAGCCCAAGATAACAGCACTTTGTAGTGAAGATAAAAGTTGGAATGGGCCTTTTTCTAGTCTTGACTGAAAGGATAAGTTTTAAAAATTAGAACTGATGGGTCGTGCCTTCAAAACCCCATTCTGAAGGCTTTGCAGCTTAAATGGCAACAGAATTGGTTTGTTGTTATTTGGATGGCCATTCGCCTTTTGTAAGAGAGATGCTTAATTTCATTATGGGGTGGGATTCTTCCTGGGGCACCTTGGCACAGGAAAGCTGTGGATGTAATATTGGGGCTTGTTTCCTTGTTTGTTTTTAATTCTTGATAAACCTTCCTCTGTTTAAAGGAGTGTCCTGGAATAAGGAAGTACCACGGATCTGTAGGCAGAAACCACAGTGCGGGTGGTGAAATGGGACTTTTAGGGGAAGGAATGTGCCTGGCAGGGGATCAGCTCCACAGGTGAGGTGTGCAGGCCTTGCCATGCATGATGCAGGCACACACGCTGTGTGCGTGGTGCTTTACCAGCAGTGTGGCCCAACAACAGAGAATACCCAGTGCCTCAGGCTAACAGGTCTGGTGGAAAGAGTCCCGGCTCTCACACCCTCCCTGGCGGCCCCTGAACAAATCTCTGCTAGTTTTTGAACAAAAAGAAATTGCTTGAAAGTATAGCTCCCTTCTCTTTCAGCATTTTGTGGCTGGTTTCAGACTGGTGGCTTGGTTCCCTCCTTCCTCTCCAGACACGTGAACACTCCAGCCCTGCTCACCCAGCAACAGTTTCCCTCTGAGTATTTACAACAAAAGCACAGAACGGGAACAGGATTTTCCTGTTCGTTACCTTTGACTTCTGGGTGTTTTGTCCTGGGAACTTCCATATTCACTTACTTGCTTCCAGCTTGGTGTTGGAACATCATCCACAGGACCGACTGCCCCCGTGCCCCAGTGAGCAGCCGTGGGCTGCAGCCCCGATGCCCGCTCCGTGCTGTCAGTGGGAGAGCTCTGCCTGGGTCATGGGCCAGGACCATCCGTGACAGGATTTTAAAGGTTTATTTTACGGCTTTCCAGAGCCTTTGCATCAGATTACAGAAATCCATAAAATCCAGCTTTGGCATTACCACTTGAAGTTGTGCTGAAATTCCCAGAGCACCGTTCTGTTAGACCATTCCATTACCCAATATTTCTACTGCAATGACATCACTTGAACTTGTGAGAGAAGCCTGGTAGTAAAACTCCTCCACAGAATCAACCTAATGGTTTTCATCTGTTGGGAAGCAGAGGTCATGTAAATGTGTACAGATACTTAAAATACATTACTTGAGTAGATACTCTAAAAATCCATTTACACTTTTTATGCATTTTTTAGTATTTTCTGCTTTAAAGGAGTTATTCATCTGGGAGGTTGCCTTGGTTTCTGATCTGTAGCTCTATTTCACTGCTTTATTAGCAGACAGTTAATGCATTCTTGACACAAACTGGATAAAACAATTTACCTGATTCCAGAGTTCTCAAGTTGCTCCAGATAAAAATCATCCTTTGACATTGTTGTGGTGGTGTTGAAGGTCATGCTCGCTGATAGCTCCACGGGATGGTGGGAAGCTTGTTCAGTTGTGTGAGGATTGTTTGTGGTATGGGCTCGGGGGCTATCAGCACACCACACTCAGGTCTGCCCAGTCCTTCAGAGTTCCGAGAGCTGGGGATTACACTTCTGCTGCTCTTATTTTAAGTGTTTTTGGGATAGGAGTGCGAGAGGCTGCAATGAAGAAGCAAAGAGCTGGGACCCAGTGTTGGGTACTGACCTCAGCAAATCCCTCCGTGGTGATTATGGGCTGAGGCTCCCATCTGTGGTAGGAGCACTTGGAGCTGGGGATGTGGTACCAGCTACTGAGAGCACCAGCATTCAGCTGGGAACCACCAGTTCTGCTGCCTTTGTCATGCCTGGGTGTCATTCAGCATTTAGATATAGTTATGGGAACCTCTGCAAGAACAGACAAGCAGGTTTTGTGGTCACTTATTCTGTTTTTAAACCTACAAATTGATTTACCACTTCGATATTTGTTTCAGTTCAGTATATTTTGGCTCTGCCTAACAGGCCAGGCCTCTCATTCAATTCAGTTTAAATTTTTAATCACATTTCCAGGAGCTGGGAGGAGAGAAACAATGGTGCTGGATCTCTGTGCCTTTCTGTTTGTGCTGCTATGAGGCATCTCTGCTGCTTCCTGCGTGCGGTTTGTTCTGTAAATGCTTTAGCCAGCTACATGTGCAGTTGCTGGTGGTGTAGGGCAAAGAGGGAGCAGTTATGCTTTTCTCCTGTGGCCTGCAAATAGTCTGGCTGTGTGTCTGCTCCAGGAGTCACCAGGAATAAGGAGGCTTCATTTACAGAGAGATGATGTTCCACTTCAGGAGCAGAAGGCGCTTGGGCGAGCGCTTCACATGGCTTCTGAGGAGACAAAGTGAGAGGCTGTAATTGAAATCCTGCTGTAGTAAATTTAAAATTAATTGGCTAACAAGTTCCATTTCTTAGGCATGCCATCAGAGGCAAATTTGTTTGTATGTTCTAAATATTTCATCATACACGATTGTAATTCAAAGTCAGGAAACATTCGGGAATGTTTTTAAGTGCTGATGAAGAGACAATAGGTCTCCTTGCATCACTTCTAGTCTTTGTGTTACATTGAGACCCAACTAAAGGTGTTTTGCATCACTTTGCAAGTGATGTTTTCAATTTAGCATTATTTTACTGGATTACACAGGAACTGCACAGCTGAGGCTTCACGTGCACTTCAGCCCTGGGTGTGAGCAGGAGAGGAGGCACAGCCAGTGCTGCTGGGGGGGTGCAGTGAGGCTGAGAGCGCGGCTGCCTCCTCTGGAAGTGGCTGTTGCTCTGCCCGGGGTGCCATGGGGGCTTTGCCTGACCCAAGTCCCTCCTTCCACCCCACTGCGTCCTCACAGAGCTGCCTTACAGAGGTTTCACCTGGGCTTGTGCTCGTGTGTGCTTTTGGTATCCCACTTAAGGCCTATCTATGATTTAAGGACCCACTCAAAATATTTTTTAAGTGGCCTAACTTTTTAAAAGCAGTTTTTAATACTACTTGTGTAGTTGGAAAATAGCTTTATAAGCAGTATCATCTTTCCTTTGGTGATCTGGTTTGACAAGAAGGAAGCTGGCACCTGGATCTTTAAGATCTATAGTTAAAAGCATTTGAAGCATCAGCTTATGTTTGACACAGTTCAGTATTAACAGTGTGCAGATCTCTGATCCCTCTCTCAGTGAATCTTTCTGCTCCTTGCAGTCGTTTGATGCCACACTCCACCTGGCACACTTCAAGCCAGCCTGAAAAGCAGCACCAGACATTCCTGATGTGTAAGGAAATCCTTACCCCCTGCTTCAGAAGTGCCAGGCCAGCTGGGGCTGGTGGGCCGGGCTGTGGCCCTGGCAAAAAGCAGCGGGGTATGTCCACAGCATGTTGTACATCCACAGCATCCTGTCTTCAGCCCATATAGAGCCACAAAGAGGGCAGAGCAAAGGGAAGCAAACACGTTGGGCTTTTTCACATCAGGAAAGATGCCCAAATAATCCAACATGGATACACACCGTGGCCTGAGTAGGTATTTCTTACAACAGGTAACACGCCTGTCTCGCAGCACAGGCAGAGTATTTAGTGCAGACTCATCAGTAATAATAGAGAAGTTTTGGGCAAGAGTGTGTCAGGTGGCATCGTTAGACAGCTGAAGATGACTGGAGTATGTTGTTTCCTTCATAGCATCCTCCACCTTTTTATGTCAGGGGCCTTCCCATTTGCAAAGAGCTTTGAAACATAACCATACCTGCCTTACTTGTAGGCTATGAGTAATCTCATGTTAGTTGAACATGATAAGCCATCACTTTGTTAGAAAACAGATGATTTTACAAGTTACTTTATGTTTCAGGTCCTCAGTATCGGCTGGAGAAGCAGAGTGAACCTAATGTCCCAGTAGATTTAGACTGTACCTTGGAGAGCCAGAGCACTTTGGAATTCTGCCTTGTCCGGGAGAACAGTATGTTTCCCCTTTTCACTTTTGCTCTTGTAAATTGCTTAAACTCACATAAGTTTTATGTATTTTGGAATACAAACTGTACTGTCTGGGCAAGTAAGTTTTGACGAGACTCTCTTTCCTGAGGCACTTCACAGTTGTGCCAAAACAATATTCCAGAGGGAAATGATGGATTTCATACCTTCTAGTAAATAGTCTGCATCCTGTTTATCACTTCATGATTCATCTTTTTCTGTTAAACTCTGCTCTGTAAAGTTATGACCAACCCTGAAAAACACTGGAAGCGTGAAACTTTTTCTGTTGCAGGCATTGCTTAGTGAATACAGTGGTTTGTCTGCAGTGTCAAAATAGCTGTTAGAGGCACTGATTGTTTCAAATGGAATTTAAAGAAATTAACCACTTGGATATAACTAGAGCAATCTGATGATTTTTGAAGTGCTAGACAAGCAATCTTCTCTCCAGCTATGCTCAAGTATTTTCAATCTGTTACTGTTGTACAGGTCTTGATATCATTTCCTGATTTATCTCTTGACAAGGAGTTATATGAAACTTTAAAACCCCAACATTTAACATCGATTTGTGTTTGTCCTCCACAGTATTTTGGTTCATCCTTCATTCTTTCCAACAGTCATGCTCTGAGTTTGTTGGGTTTTTTTTTTCATTCTAATTTAATGCAGCTATAAAAATGTTGATCGTATTAATGAGGTAGCCAGTCCATGCTCAGAGTGTTTGTTACAAACAATTGCAGTAAGAACCTGTTCCAAGAAGTAGAAGATGGCTTTTTCTTTCTTTACAAAGATTAGACCTTTCCATTTTTGCTTTTTGGACATAGTATTTCCAATGTTTCCAATCCCAGAATGACAGCAGAACATCTCCAGAGTACCTCTCAATGTCAGTGGCAAGCAGGAGAGCTTGCTCCCGTGTAAGGCACAGCCAAGGGGAGCAGCAGCTGCCCCCAGCTCCCTGGTGATGCGTCAGTGCTGGAGCTGACATTAAGCATTCACAGTTCTGGCTGCTGTTCTCCGAAGAGTGGGACTTGCTCCCAAAATATTCTTGATTCATAAAATGGTTCTAAGAAACAGTAGGAGAGAGCATGGCAGAGGGCAGCAGGGGTGTTGGGCATGAGCAAATGGGGCAATTTTCACCTCACTAATCAAGTTGCACACTTCTAGGAGCCAGAACCCCCTGATGTCCACCTCCTAGCTCTGATTTTCATATCCATTTTTAATGTGTGAAGTATGCACACTGGTCATGTTCTGGTGGGTTTTGCACATTTTGATATTTACTTAAAAAAGAAAAATCCAGGCTCTGTAATTAAAAGCACATTGTGTATGCTGCATTTTTAACATCAAATGAGCAGAGGAACCCCTGCTGTGGCTTACAACTCTGTCTACTGATGCTCTCAGCAGTCACGAGTGACTGGGTTGCACCATTTCTTTAACCTATCTTAAGTTTGTAAGTGTTCTAGCAGGAGGCATTTGATCTGCTCTGCGTCAGCAGCAAATGCTCCAGGACAGCCTCAGAAATCTTGTCTCAGAATACACAGCAGTTGTGTTGTCCCATCTCCTGAAGTCCTTGTGCAGTGACTGCTCCTCTTCCCTCTTAGGTGAGGGGCTGCAAAAGCAAGCTGCTCTGCAGGACAGGAGGTGGAAAGCTGTAGATAGATCCCTGAGGCTGTTGTGTCAACAAGCCTCTTAATTTGTGAGCTCTCCCGGCCCTCATTGAGCAATTCCATGGAGCCCATCTCCAGGCAGAATCTGGAGCCTCTGCTCAGAGAGTGATTTCCCATGACAGGGAGTGCCCTAGGCAGGAGCCTGAGGGCTCCCAGAGCTCCCTGTGCTCGCAGTCAGCAGCATCCTCCCCAGCTGCACGGGCAGCACCTTGGTACCTGGTGGCATTTTGTCCCATTCACGGGTCTTGTCTTTGTCAGCCAGCAGCTGCAATGTGGAAAAGCAAAGGCAAAACAGGCACTTGGACTCTGCAGAGTTCAAGAGCAAGTCACTGTTGTAGTTTGTTCAAGGCTGACAGTAATCAGGGCAAAATAATAAATGCTTACATGAATTCTGTCCTTTTTTCTGCTGTGCTGTTACAGTTTTCTGAATGGATACCAAACTCAAATAGGAATGCAGGAGAAATCTTCTGCTTATAGTTTCTCCCCCAAACTGTGGGTGAATTTAAAGTGATCTTGCATTGTCCCTGCTCAGGGATATATGGGAAACACGCATGCAGTTAACTCTGTACACAGAGAGATGTTCAAGGACAATAGAGTGTATAAGATCAGTCATAATTCATGCATTGTACATAGCCTGGGCCCCCCAATCCACAATGAGAAATTGGATTTTGCAGTGCTTAAGGAGCTGTCTTTCGGCAGGGCATTAGAATAGAAATATTGACAGCTTTGCACTGTTAATAAAATAATAGCTTGAAAATGCTAACATCAACATGAAAAACGCTCATTTTGTGTGTTTGAGGTTTATTTGAAATACTTTTAGCTTAGACGTGCCAGTCAGGAAAAACTCTGTTATAACAGCTATTAATTGCAAATGTGCTCTTCGCAGTCTCATATTCATTTATAAATGTGTGTGTGTGTGTGTGTGTATGATGCCAAACATCTGCTGGTAAAAGAGCTGCCAGTTTCCTTTGGGCAAATAGAAAGTTTATATTTCAGGGTATTAAATGAAACAGAAAACTTTCCATTATTAAGAAATATGAGTGGAGAAATCCCCTATCTATCCAGCACTTACTAATAGCATTCAAACTAATAAACTGTTTCCAGTATGCAGAACTTTTTAACTCGCACAGAGATTTATCTTTGAACTAAAAGCCTGCACTTTGTAATGTGAAATGCTTTTATGTGTAGTAGCAAACTGTTCATGGCTAATTTAGTTTTATTCTTACCATCTTACTTCTGGAAAGTTCCTCTTTCTCATTTTATCATTAGGTAGTAATTAGTATTCAAGGGAAATTGGTCTTAATATATTAAAATTGGTTTAGTGCCTTTAGACCAGTACCAAACCTAATGTCTTATTGGAAAATGTAATTGGGGACTCTGTGTATGTAATTAATTGTATTGCAATTAAGAACTTTCATTAAGCAATATACTAGTACATTAAAGTAATAAGGGACATTTTTGCAATGCAGTTAACTTTATATTTTGTTGTTTTATTGAGGAAATGCAGGTTCACTTCCTCCTGAATAGGCTACATACGGCATTCCAGCGTTCTGATATTACTACTGTGTCATTTTTATATGTCCTGTAGCACTTCCAGGAGTCCCTTTTGGATAAAACTCCTTGCTTTAGCTTTGAAATTCTTTTCAGACTCATGCTTGCAGTGCCTGTTGTTTCATTACTGTCGCATTTGAAAACCAGGATTTTCTGTGGGGAGGTTGAACTGAGTTGCAAACAGAACTCTGTATTTCACAGTTGTGCAAATACTTGAACCAAAATGCTGTCTCTATACTGAACCTGGCTTTTAAAAAACAAAACAAAACAAAGCAAAGCAAAAGAAAACCCTCAAAAAAATCCACAACAGCATAAAGTTCTTCAACTACTGTTTCCAGACTGGGCAATAAGTCCGTTTTCTGGGTGACCATCGAATCTAGAAGCTGCCAACTGGTACCGTGACTGTGACGTCCAAACCACTGTAGTGCATCGCCACAGTGGCCATCTGAAAGAGCAGAAGTGTGTAGCCCTTGATACCGTTGTTCCTTGTTGTTCAGCTTCTGTGGGCAGAAAACACCGCTCTGGGGTTTTTTTAAGAGGTTTAGTTTGTTGTATGGTGTTGTTACACAAGCAGTAATCTGAGCAGAGGTGCAGAGCAGTCCAAACTGGCTGGAAAGTCCTTCCTCTGATGAGGACCAAAACGGGAGAGTTGATAAGAATCACATGGATCGAGAGAAACAACACACAGCTGATGGAATGCGTATGCTTCTGTCTGGGCTCTCCCTGCATCCAGCACCACGTGTTTTCCGTGGGGACTTTGGGTTTAGGGATTCTAAAACACTTTTGTGAGAACATTGTCAGCTGTGCAGTGTCTGTGAGTCTGCCCAGGAAGTGGATTCTACAAACACAGAGTGCCTGTGCTCTCACTGAACCTGACTTCACTTTAACCTGTGTTACCTTGGCAGGTCAGCAGGTCCCTGCTCTGCTGAGGTGTCTGCAGCAGCTGCTGTAAAGAGCAGAGCCCCTTCAAAGGTGGTGAGAGGTTGGTCTCAAGTCATTGTGGTTGGTGGCCAGTGCAGAGCCACGGCTACTGTTGCAGAGTGAGCTGGGATGCAGGCAGTGGCACTGGCCACCTTGCTGTGCCCATGCTCGGAGGGACAGGCACCAGGTGTGCGGTGCCAGGCTGCCAGGGAGGCACGGGGTCCCCGTGTGGCTGTGCCATGTGTTGCTCTGCTGCTGGCATGGGGATGGCAGAAATGGAGCACAGGCTTCTCAGCCCTTCTTTTCCTGCTCCATTCAGAGATTTTCCTACCCTACTTCTGCAGTAATTAAACCCCTACCCTAGGTCTGCGGGAAACGCCTCCTTCCCGGCTGTGCTTTGGTTCTTGTGCCTTGTTTATCCCGCACCCGACTCCAGCATTTTTCACTTTTTTCCTCCACAAAGTAAATCTTAATTAGGTAGACTGTAAGGAAAAAGCACAGAGGTCATTGCAAAATGAGTCTCCACATCGTTTTTGAAGGAGCTGGTCTCTGCAATCGGAATCTGTTCCTCCCAGGACTGTGGTCTCTGCCAGCAGAGCTGTGTTGCAGGGTCGGCTCTTGGGCTAAATAATAGACCTAGAGCATCCACTTTACTTGATTGTCTTTCCAAGCAGAAGCTTTTACATTCAAAAGCCACACTGTGATCTCCATTACAAATACCCTGACAGGCCTGTAAATATTTGACAGGTTTATTCACAGCTGCTTGCGTGTGGAAAATATTTTTATGCTTTTCCCCCCACTGCTGCTGGAGATGGCTCTGCCCTGCGCTGCTGAGCCCGGCCTCGCAGGCAGCCGCGCAGAGCTGCGGGCTCGCAGCAATATGCCAAACTCTGCAGTCAGGTTTTTCCCTGCAGGGCATTTCTCTCTGTTGTTACTGATATTACTGCTATTATCCAATGCACCCTCAGGGGTCTGCGTGTCTTGCCATCTTTAGACAGATGATCTGTTTTGATGGTGGAGTTCCTGGCTGCTCTCCCAAGAGCAGCAACTGTAGAAATTCTGTAAACCTGAATCCATTCACAAAGCTTCATAAAACAAAGTGGAGGATTCGGAAGGCTTCCAGAGCAAATTCCCACTGTTCTCCTGCTCTGACTGCAGCAGTGAGTGCTCCTCCGGTTAGAGACTGGCCAGGGGCTCACGTTTTCAGTTGCAGTGACTGGTTTTTCCCCTGGATGTGGTCTGCCATGCTGCTAGTAGTTTTTTTTCTAAGACTTTTTATTTGGGAGTGTGAAATCTGAGAAGAATCAGCTTCGTAACAGCCGTGTGAAGTGGATGTGTAGTGTGCCCACATGGGCAGCAATTCAGAGGCGGCTGGAGGCTGTGCAGGGAGGCTGGGACTGAGACACAATGGGACCAGGATACAAAGGCAGACAGACCTGCAGAGCCTCCTGTGGGCCTTGGTCTTGTGAAGTGTTGTAGGAACATTTTGCAGGGGGAGCAGGGACAGGGTTCATGTGTTGCCTTTCTTTGTGTTATTTGTGTCTGTCTGTCTGGATTCAGTTTATCTGGTGGTGCTAACGCTTCCATACAGATAACACCACTTTAGCCCCCTCTGTGCAGAGTGCTGCCTTCTGCCAGAGGAGAGAGTCTTGTCACCCACCGTTCCAGTGCCCATGCCTGGGGCAAGTGTCACGAGCAGCACAGTGTGCCCACAGGATGGTCCCTGAGTGCCAGAGCCAGGGGTCCCAGGGACTTCACTGCAGGCAGGAGTGTGGGGAGCTGGGAGCTCCCTCGCCACCAGCAGTGACCATGCTGTGCTGCTCAGGGCTGTGCTGCTCACGGCATTGCCACTGTCTGTGGGCCCTTCCCCATCCCGCTGGGTCCTGCTGTGCCCGCAGGAGCTGCCTGGTCCCACCGTGCCGCAGCCCGTGTCACGGTGTGGTGTGGGTGTGCTGTGGGGACAGGGCTGGCTGCATGGCTGTGAGCCACTGCCCGGGGCCCAGCAGCCATGACACTGGTTCCCATCACAGGGAGAGGGTCCCAGTTTGCGCTCGGCTGCGGGGCAGCAGTGCCATTGCCATTCCTCTGCTTTGCTTTCAGGCACAGCCATGCCACAGTGTTTCAAGATGCTTTTAAGTGCACCAAAAAAAGTTTGACATATCTCAGTGCATCTCTGAAGTACTGCAGCAGGAGGATTTGACATGATACATTATGATAATCCACAGTATAGAGACATTAACACAGGGGTCTTTGACAAAATACATTGTAATGTCTCTGAAGGAGCCATTACAATTTATCTTGTCATTCTGGAGCATAGAGTGGTTGCAATGTTAAGATGTCTCTGCATAAATTCACAGGTAGACTGTTTCATTTGATTTTTGGAATTATTTCAAGTCAAATGGCACAGCCCAATTTGTAGCTTAACCCTTTGCTGTCCCCCTTCCCCAGAGAAAGGTCTCCAGCTGCCTGCCCAGAGGCTGTGGCAGGAGCAGTGTGCGTGGACATCCCCCTCGCCTGCTGTGCTGTGGGTGGAAGGCTTATGTGAGGGGTGTCTGTGAAGCACAAACCTCCCACTTTTTACCCTCAGTATGTATTTTGACTAATTTAACAGCAAATGCTAATGTTTCTTCAATCTAGAGATGAAAGATATTTATCACACGCAGGGACATCTGTTACTGAGTTAACAGGTAGGAAAAGGAGCACTTTCAGACAGCAGGAACATGTTTCCTGCTCGGGAAGGGGATTCCTCTGTCTCACCTGCATTTGTCCTGCTTGTAGCCACCACCCTGACAGTCTCACTTGCTGAAGCAAAAGGTGTGTACTTGTGTAACAATTGCCCTGCCAGAAGGGAGCCTGCTTCTGCACCAACAGTGTGTGGATGAGACGGGTGCCAGGGTTTTCCTGCCCTGGGAGCCATGGCCTTTAATCGGGGCCCAAACTCACTGAGGGTTCCGTGTGAGCTGAGGTCCGTGAGTGGGATGGGGATGTACAGCCCCAGAGGGAAAGGCCAGTGTGGGAAGCCTTAGTGCTGAGGCTGCTCCAGCTGTGCAAGTCCTGAACAAAATTAATACCAAAAAGTCTGACAAGTTCTTAGCCTGTTTTGCAGGATCTGTAAGACCTCTACTAAAGTTCCATCATCTCATCTTCCCATTATTAAAATTTCAGCGAAATACAAAGTTTTCATTAATCTCCTGCAGCACATTCAGTGCTCTGCCCTGGCAGTTGCTTCAGCTTTTAGGACTACATTAGCTGAGATATTAAACAAAACGTGTCATTCTTCAGAATCTTCTGTAAGAAGCTAAATCAGTTTTCAAACATATTTATACCACTTTGTCTAACAGCATCTGAATGATCTTTTGGAGCTGAGCTGCTTTATTAGCAGCTGGCGTAGGAATTACTCTGTGCAGTTATATATTGCATTATATTAATGTTTAAATTGGTGTTAATCCAACGTCATAAAATGTAAAAAATCTTTAAAGCGTGTGATATTTTTTCAGTAATGGGTGTTTTGGCTTAATGAGATGTTACCTTTTACAAAGCCACTACCTGCAGTAGTAGTGAGAATACCAATCAGTAAATAAGGTGCAGCTTTGTTACCACAGGGCTGAGATCAGGCCCGAGGTGCTGCCAGCCCTGCAGCAACATGCAGCATCACATCCCCCCCGGGGGATGCTGAGACACAGGGGAACCCTCCCAGGACATACATGAAGGGCAGCAGCTGAAAAGTTCTCCCTGGCTGGAGACAGGCTCCCGCTCAAGGGGACAGGTCAAGCATCCTGGGGACCCCCCCAGGTCAGCCCCAGGGTGAGTGCGGGACAGGATTATCTCATGTGCCACTGGCAAATGCATGTCCTGATGTCCTTAATGAACTGGGGGTTTTGGCTGTGGATGGAGGGTGAGAATTTCCTCCTCCCAGAGACAGGGACTTGGGCATTCTGCTCTTTGAGAAGAAGCCAGCTGCAGCTGCAGACCGCACTTTGACGCTGGCCGAGTCGGACGCCGTATTTGAAACCTCTCGTTCATTACTGCTGGTTTGTTTTGCAGGTTCAAGAGGAGAAGAGGTCTCGGAGGAGGACCCTCAGATCGATATAGCTACAGTTCAGGACATGCTCAGTAGCCACCATTACAAGTCCTTCAAAGTCAGCATGATCCATAGGCTTCGATTCACCACTGATGTTCAGTTAGGTAAATCAATCCGTCGCGTAACGCTGAGGAAAATGGAGCGGTTCAAACCTTTGCCCGTCTCTAATAGCTGTCTGTCCATCTGGGCTGGTTTTAAAGCAGTCATTATCATGTGGGGCCGTTTTACCAGGGAGCACTTCGCCTGGACGTGTTGCCAGTGTTTCAGCAGTTAAAA
Organism: Urocolius indicus; assembly: GCA_013401255.1. Classification (NCBI taxonomy): domain Eukaryota; kingdom Metazoa; phylum Chordata; class Aves; order Coliiformes; family Coliidae; genus Urocolius; species Urocolius indicus. The sequence continues at coordinate 128,294 of WBNH01001833.1, read as the reverse complement.
AAAAACTGCTTTCAGTTCTTGTGATCCACCATCAGCTCGCACATGTTTCCTCTGAAAGGCCACTCTCGAATGACCTCATCGCTTTATTTTTTTTAATCTAGGCTTCCTAATGGAAAGCTTCTTGCCAACTGTTTTGTTATTCCTAAATGAGGCTAAGCAAAATTAGGAGTGATTAGGTTTTTCCTTTTCTGAGACAAAGATTTTAACGACAAAGTGGAAATCTGAGGTGGAACAAGATAGAACTAGCGTGCCCTAGAGGTTTTAGATTGTCCTTATTAGCTCTCTGAACGCTTTTGAAAACCTGAAGGCCAAGGGATGACAGAATCTTGAATTATAAAAGCCCCATTACTGTTTTAGAATGACTGAATGACATTTTATCTTTGTGTTTGAATTGTGAAGATTTGATTAATGATGCATTGGCAGGTGACCTGTGACACTCCTGCAAATACCTGCCGTGAAGAAATGATTCAGCAGCAAAACATTAAGTGCTGTGATGTTTTCAAAATACCTTTATTCTGTAGAATTGTTGAATTTCAACTGTACTGGTTCCTGTATTATTGTCACTACAGTCTCTTCATTCTTCCATCCTTAAGCACATATAAAAGTCAGTGTCTCTCAGATTTATACAGAAGAGGCTTTCTTAGTTTATTTTTAACTGTCTTGTTAAGGAAGGATTTATATGCTGGTGCTGAAGCCAGACAGCACTGGGCATGTTTTCTGCTTTTGAGCAAACTATCTGGGTGTGATAGTTTGCTCCCAGTGAAGTTTGACTCACTGTATCTGGGAAGTGTCAGAAATGAGAGCTTGAAAAGGTCATGACAGATCACAAAAGATAAATGGTTAAGGGAGAAGTGCAGTTAAAGGAAACAAATGGCTTAACTTGTGTAGCAGTGAAGGAGCTGACCCTGTCCAGTGGTTTAAGGACCATCAAATTTCCCTTTTATAACAATCGGTGAACTTGTTTATTTTGATGGCAGGACACTGACTGTGTGATTTTTTGCAACCTAATTACTTTTCTAAATCAAAGAAAAGCCCAGTGGGGTACCCAAAGTTTGGGCAAATGTACCCCATCAGAACCCTGCAATAAAGTCCAAACAAATGCATGTTGCCAGTGTTTCCCCGGAGGTTTTTTAAGCTATTAAAAGAGCAATGATGGTAGAATAAGCATTGAGGTGCTATTTGGATCAGGGCTGCTGAGTGTTGATGTGTTCATCTGCTGCAAGTGACTGGCTGCTCCACAGGCTGAAGGGTAAAAAACCATTTCTCCTTTTTTTTCATTGCTCGTCAGGAGCCGTGGTTTGGGAGCTGTTCTGTGTGGGTTTAGTAGTGGCCAATTGCAATTCACAGGTTTTCTAGAGGACACTGAGAGTCCCAAAACATCCCACTGCTCCTTATTGACAGCATGGATGATGTGGAGCTGTGCAAGAGCAGTCAGATGAGCTGAAGTACCACACAGTGGTTGCACTGGAAGTGTCCCAGTTTCCCAGGCTTCATGCGGAAGGATGGTTACATGTGACAGAACCCAGAAGTGATGGAGGAAACAGCGTAGCTCATCTCCGCTCCCTCCAGCGTGCCCTGACATTCAGTGACACACCTGTGTCATTGAATTTGAGTAGGTCCTGTACTGGACTTCATTCCAGTTGCACAGAACAGGTGACAATAGTGTGAGCTGTGTTTGGGTAGGATTTGAAACATTTTAGCAGTTTTGAGGCCTTTTCACTGCATTTGAGGCCAGGTTTACTGGACACGTTGGAACAAGCTCCGTCACTGTGCATAGTGCTCCTCCAGTAAAAAGTGACACGTAAATGGTGAGAGATGCATGGGAGGAACGAGCACCTTTGACCGATGGTTTCATTACAGTGGAAAGCTTTCTCCATAGCAGTTTGAGGTCTGGGGTTTTCTGTTTTAGCTCATATTAGTGTGATGCACACACAGTAGTATGTGCAAAGGCTCTATCCTGTTGTGAAGGAATAAGATGCATTTGCTTGTGTACCACACTAGCAAAACTCAAAGCAGCATATTGTCTTGGAAAATTACTGCTGGCAAGGATTTCAGAAGGGGGGCAGTTGTAGACCCCAACAAAGGAAGCCAAACCAGAACAGTGTCACTGGGCTAATGCATCGATGACATTTCTTTTGATAAAATGAATGAATTAAAACAAAACAGTAGAAGCAGCATTTTTACTTGGTTTTTGAGTATGAGTAATTTGTGCTGCGGCACAGAGGCTGCGGAAGCCACATACATAATAGTGTTTTGATTCTAGGTTTCAGCACATACAGATTGTGAGAACAATAACACAAAAAGACAACATTCTTTGTCAACGTGCTGTTTGGATGTGTGTGAGCTTAAGCCAGTGATGTCGAGATACAGGAATAATGGATGAAGTATACAGCAACAATTTGCAGATAAAAATAATAGAAGTTAAAGTGTATTTTACATGATAAAAAAAAGATGAAAGAGGAGGAAGTCTGTTACCTCTGAGACGGTTACAAAATCCATGCTTGGTGAAGTAGCCTCTGCTGAAAAGATTGATGCAATGGGGAGTGACCTTGGCTTGGAGCAGGAGCTGGTGATGTATGTATGAGCATCTCTCTGCTAAATGGACCCAGATTTGTAGCACTAATATACATGGAAGCCCAGAACCAAACTCAGGATGGCAATAAATCAACAGCCACTTTGGGTGTCATTTCTGGTTTATATTCCACTATTGTTCTATCACTTTAATTCATGTCACTATCATCTGTTCATCTGGAACAGTTTTATATAATTTTCCAGTGGAGTTACCTGACAAATCCCATCAAATTAACCAGGTGCATTAGCAGTATTGACTGACTGTGAATTCGGACGTTGCAGGACCATACAGTGAGAGATTGTAAAGGATATTTTCAGGGGTGATGCTTTTAGAGGAAGGGATAGGGAACAGCCCTCACACACAAAGAATCTGCACCTCTGTTTGTAGAACTTGCTTTGACTGTTTTCAGTGAGAAAATAAGAGCTTGTACCATGACCTTTTGCATATTTTCCTTAAACTACAGGAATGCTGTTTTTGATGATTGCCCATTGCGGTTAAGTAGCAAAACCAAATTTAAATAATCTGCCCAAAATCAAATTACAAACCAAAACAGGCTCCAGAACAGCATCAGCCTGCTCAAATTAGCCAGTTCGAGCAGTCCTCATGTTAATTGGACTCTTGATACAATGCTTAATTGAAATGTGATCTCTCTGATGTGACTTATGTTTAATGACAAAGCGCATTCTTGCACTAATAGGAGGGAGGAGGGGATTGGTGGCACTATTGTAACTGGCCATAATAGCCAGAGCTAAAATGAAGCAGCCTGCTATTAGTGGAAGGGACTGTGACAAGAAGCCCACTGTAGATGTCTCCTTCTTCCTCTCTACACACTTTGATTTCAGAGTTGCATAAAGTACAAACAATGTGGTTTGCAAATTCCGCTGCGATGACCAGGCTTTAGGAAACGCTGAGTTAATTTTGACGGGATTGGGAGAGTCATTGTCTGCGTGGCATCTCACTTTTGTTTTGTCACATCTTTAAGTTTTCTCATCAGCCACTTTAGGTTTTCTGGTGTAATGCAATTGAGAGCATCATGGCCAAAGCCCTCAAGAGGGAAGAGGTTATCCCTGCTGATTGTCCAGAGATGCAAGAGCTAAACGATGTGCAAAAAACATTTTTCCTGTAGTGCTTCCTTTTGTCTCTTTCTCACGAGCTTCACCAATAACTCATGGCTGAAGAAATGTAATTATTTTTTAAGGCTTCACACATGGTGATGTAAAAAGCACACGGGGAAGGATGTTCAGTCACATCAGCAGGTACTGCGCACGAGCTCCGGCTCACGGGGCAGCGTGGAGGAGCCTGTGCCTCACGGTGCCACACTTCAGGGACCTCAGGAGCAACTGCAGGGGCACAATAGAGGCATTTTGTGCTCTGGCCCCCAAAAGGCTGCTGTGGGGTTGGCTGCAGCAGCGTCGTGCCCATGTCAGCCCCTGCGCAGCGGTAGCGAGGCGCCGGCCATCTGGGGAAGGCCGTGTTGGGAAGCGGGGCCCGGTGCCCGTGCCAGGAGCTGCACAGATCCTCAGCTTGCTTGCAAAGCAGCCTAATTAGAGCTGGCTCTGAAATGCCAGCAGTGTAGAAAACGCACAGGATCTCTAGGACTGGAGGTCTTTGTTTCTGAGTGTCCGGGTAACACAAAGGCCATTTCTGTAGTGCTGTGAGGGATTGTTGGCCGCCCATACAAGGGACACGGTGGTTGTGCTGTACAGGAGATAGAACAGGGCCTGTGTGTGATAGTGTCCATTACATACAACAGCAGTGATGGAAAAAACAGCGGTATCTTTTTATAAATCCTGTGGCTCATGTAGTTACTGCTTCCAGAAGAGCTCTGTATGTGTTGAGAGCGTTTTTTTCTGTGATATTTCTTGTTGGTGTGCTTAAGCAGGAGAATAAAATGCAGATTATCAATGCAGTTTGATAACCGTTTGCTTTTGGCTTCAAAAGCTCCTGTGCTTTCAAAAAGCCCAAAAGGGCAATATACTTTCATCCCATTTAAGATTTATAAAGTGTGTCAAACAGCTGATATGAAATAGCTTAAACAGGTCATTATTGTGGCTTTCTATTCTTTCTCATCTCAGGTATTTCAGGAGACAAGGTAGAGATAGACCCTGTTACTAATCAGAAGGCCAGCACTAAGTTTTGGATTAAGCAGAAACCCATTTCAATCGATTCTGAACTCCTCTGTGCCTGTGACCTTGCGGAAGAAAAAAGCCCAAGTGAGTAGTCCTTTTTATTTATGTTCTCTCTTCTCTCCCTCCCTGTATGTGCTAGATGTCCAAAGAATTATTGCTACCATGTCCTTTTCTTTCTATAGGTGTATTTTATTCATTATAGGATGGTTTTAATCTGACTCCATTCTGTAACAGAGAGCAAGCACAACATAAACAGACACACATTTTATGAGTGTCCTTTTAACACTTCTTACAGCTAATGGCATCATTAAGAGTGTTTCTTGCCCGCTGTCAGTAGCTGCAAACGGTGCCATACCGAGGAAATGCTAAACTCCAGCCCCAGAGCATGGTAGTCAAATGTATGTTTCAACATAATTGCAATTCTTTCGAACTTCCTAAGATCCAGACTGGTTTTAAGCCATTTCTTGGATCTCAGACATGCAGTAAGTACCAGCACAGTCTCAATTCGCTTCAGCTGTGGCTGCAGGGTCACTGGAATGATGACATGCCACGCTGAGAGCAGTGACCTGCCCAGCAGCAATAGCTGAGCTCGTGGGAGGACAGGCTGACATCAACAAGAGCTCAGAGTTTGCCATGTTTGGAGTGTAAAAGCCAAGTGCTTTTGCTTGTTTTATCAGTGAAGTAATGAGAGTCTGTAGCTGTAAAACCTGTTTTAAAAAGCACGATGGGCCCTGGGGGAATGGGGCAATGTCTGGCAGTGCCAAAATGTAACGGTCTACTATCAAAAAGTAACTGCGGTTCAAAAGCTCAGATGGGTTTTATGACACTCGTGCGTTTGCAGGGTAGGGATGCTCGATATTAAGTACTTATCTGCAAGGTGACAGAGAGGGAGAGTTATGTGATACATATTTACAGAGGTAATGATCTGTTGAATTCTCTTGGAAGAGTAAATTTATGGCTGCCACAGATTTTATCAGCAATTATTGAACTATATCCTTCTCCCCTTCATTACCCCTTCCTACTTCCATGTTCTTACTCCAGTCATTGTCTTCTTTTGCTGCCTCTCTGGCAAGATTTCATGGTTATGGGAAGGAGAGACTTCCCTAATGATCAGGTAGTCCAGAACGTGCAATGGTTGTCTCTATAGTTCAAGGTGCAGTTTTGCGTTAACACCTCTGGGCTTGTAGACACATTTCATTTCAAATGCAAACTCTTGTGAGGATAGAATTGTGCCACAAAATGGGGCTGTGTCTGAAAAAACAGCCCTGAAACCCAAAGTTTCCAGATCACAGTCCTGTCAACCTGATTGTCTGAGACCTTTACACTGTCCTTGAACACCCCCAGAACTGCATCCTGCAGGGGATGGGGCTCCTCAGCCCCAGAGGCAGCACCTGCTGCTGTAGGCAGTGATGTTTGTACCCAAATCCTGTCAGCCCAGGAAGAAATAAGGGCCAGGATTTCAATGCTGAAATAGACTCCAGCAGCAGAAGGGCAGAACCTTCACGTGGAGACGGATGAATGAGGAATCGTGGTCACGTTGGTGAGGACACTGACAGGGTACCACAACGGCAGCCTTTATGGTGCGGAGCATTATTAGTTACTCGCTTTCACGGGGCTGTCATAAACTTTTCCTGTTAAATAAGTGTTCATCATAGTTCTAAAAGGAGAAAATAATTCCTCCTGAAATCTGCTGACCTCTTCCTGATCCACTAAAGATGTTCCAAAAGTCATTATTTTAGGGCAGCAGAAGAGACTTCCAGTGTGACATCTCAGAACGATACATTTTGGGGAACTCTTAACAGCAGATCAGTATCTCTTGAATTTTAAATGGAAAAAAGTTATTTTAGTAGCATAAAGGAATGAAACTCACTGTATTTCACAAGTTTTGTCTGTGATTTTTATCAGCATAGTGATATATGTTTGTAGCAGAGTTTACATCAAAAAATATTCCTGGATCTTCCTTGACTGAATTATTGCAAAGAAAGAGAGGCTGGGTAAAGATAAGGTCTTTGAGTTCTGCAATATATTTTGTTTTCATGTTTTTATCTCTTGTAACACAAACATGCTCCATCTCGTCTTTCAGTGTTGCGCACATGTGGCAGTGCTGGTACAGTTACAGCTGGTAGAAACGGGGTGGCTGTTTGATCAGGCTGCCAGCCTTCCCTGGACACAGCTGCTGGCTGGGGTCGCAGTAGAGCTGCTTTGCTAGTCTGACTTCTCCAATGCTGAAGAGAGGTGAACGGTTTGCTGGAGCCTCCAGATGTGACCTCACTTTTTAGTAAGGGCAAAAGGTGATGAGGTTGGAGTTTGGTCACTGTGATCAGTACAGCTGGAGGTTTCAGCAGCAGTTGTTCCTCTGAACACAGCTGATGCAGTTTAACATTCAGTGAGCTCCTTCTGCAGGCTGAAGGGATTTTGTATTTTTTACCGGTACATCTCCACAGAAATTGTGTATCAGTACAGTGGGGAGCCTCGAACCTACCTTCTGTTAGTTTGCTTTGAAAAGGCAGGTTTAGTGGCACTTGTGTGAGTGCTAAAGGGCTCAGGACGTGGTGTGAATGCCTTGGGAGGGCAGCGGGGTGGCTGCGGCCGGGCTGGAGCTTTCCCGTGCCACGGCTTCGCAGGACATGGAGCTGCAGTCAGTGGGAACAGAAAATGAAAACAGAAAGCTTTGGCATCTAATTTGCCATTAGTGTGGGTATTGTAGGCAGGAATGGCTGATGATTTTTGTTTGCCCTTGTAGTAGACCTGGGTCAGCATTTGAATTTCTATTTGTAAATTAGATCAGACGCCCTGGCTTTAGACAGAGGGCAGAGGTAATGGCCCTGCTGCCTCCATCAAATGCCATTAGAACCTGAAAAGACTCTGCAGAAACGGCTTGTTTAAATCAGGTTCGGTCTGATTACCACGAGAGATTCTGAATGTTTTTGAGTCCTGAAAGGAAGCATCCTATCATTGAGAAATAAGATTTAAGCCTTAATAAAGTAGTTGTCATTTTTATAGCTGAAAAGGGCTTTGTATCTCAATTAAGTGTACATAATATAAAGTCTTAAGGAAGCAACATAATACGTTTAATGCAATTATATCCCTTTGCAATAGTGTAATTTAAAGGAAATCTGATTCTCTTAATGTCTCTTACATTACTTGGACAGGGGAGAAACTTCAGTGTCACTGGCCGCTGCCTCTGAAGCGCGCTGTGGCCCCCGTGCAGCTGCGATGGCCGCGCTGTGGCCCGAGCCCACGCCGGGGCCTGGGGGCTGAGCACACCTCGGGGCACTCAGCCTCATCACCTGGGCACACTTAATGGTTTTCAGCCTGTGTGGGTTCTTCTGCCGGGGTGTATTTTACAGTAGCTGCAGAAATGGGATTTCTTTGGCGGTTTACTTGAAGCCTTCTCTTCGGTCATCCTTCAGGGCTGGAGGGTTTTTTTCATTTCATAAAGCGGATGCGTCTCAGCTGCCAGGTCAAAGCATCCTTAATATCAAGGTGGTGTAAACAAAGGCGCTCTGTGGGTCACGGAGTGCACCGGTAACTCTGGTCTGTGATTTAATTGCCTGCTTTGCACCCTGCAGTTTAAGATTTCCTTTAAATTCTTATTCCATTGTTGCACTGGGGCTTAACAGAGTGTTAACCTGGTAATAGGCACAGGGCCTCCCCATTATATGTCTCGCTATCGAGCGGTTCTGCATGACTAGTTAAAAAAGATGGCAAGAAGATTAATGAAAGCCGCCTAGTACAGAAGGGGGGTAGGTACCTTTGCAAGACTTCTGGCCAGGAGATATTAGAGCTGAACCAGAGCTTGGCTTTTTCTTTATCCTGTGACCTTTGAACCTGCCTTACTGTCGAGAGCTGCCAGTGGAGCCGACGTTTTGATTGATGTTGTTACACGAGTCAGTCTTTCCCATTGAATTCCACATCTGCACGAAAATAGCTTTTCTAGCAGTATTCATACTGGCTGTAAGTGATAGCCAAAGTGATGCCTGAAATGCTTTTATGTACTTTTCATTTAAAGCTAAAGGTGTTTGATGTTTTAATTCAGTATCCAGTTCCTCCAGATTATGCACTAATTTAATGAATTCATTACTGGGTCGTGAAAGGACTAAAAACATACAGAAAGCATTGGGAAGACGTGGATTCCTGCTGCTTGGGGAGCTGGAATAGAGATGTTGCACGTTTGCTCAGAGCCCTGCAGTGGGGCAGGAGCAGAGAGTCAACAATTATCCATGTGCTCTGCAAATGGTGCACAAAACATTGCATGGTAGTTCTGAGTATTCACACTCCTGCTGTGAGTGATGCGGCGAGAGAAACAACAGAGCAAGATTCATACCTGAGGGGAGACTAATCACAGATTCTGATCAAAAGGTAAAAAGCAGGTTCAGCAGAGGGAAACGCTCCCAAACTTCCGTCTTGGAGTGACAGAAATCTCCAAGTGTCTAACGGAAGGAAACGAGTCCGACTGCGTGTGGACACGCTGCGTGCAGAGCGGTTCCGTGCCTCAGACAGGAGGCACAGAGGCTGCTCAGGTTTGCAGTGTGCTGGTTCTCCATGGCTGGGCCTGGCACAGGGCTGGGGGTGCCAGGACCTGACAGAGGCTGTGTGGGCCGGGCTGTGGCCAGTGGGCCGTGTGGCAGCGGAGACTGTGGCCGAAGGAGCTGCAGCGCTTTGGGGATGTGGCCCCACTAACCACGGCCCCACAGACGTGACTGCCACTTGCTGAATCCATCCCCATCGAGCAGCCTTCACATAAAAGTACTCTGGAGCACAATCAGGAGCGTGCATTGCCTCATCCTTTTAACAAATATGTTTTGTAGCCCTATTAAAAGGGGTCTTCATCTATCCTGTCAAAGCTATTCTGCTGGGGTTTTTTAGTTTAATTACAGTATCCAATTAAAACTCCTTGCTGCATTTTGATTCGCTTCTCCTTGGGCTTGAGTGGATATGACATTTACAAGGCTCGCCTTTCAAGCAGACAATGGCGTGATTGATGAGGTGCAGACGCAATGAAGGAGGCGATTGCCATGTGGAAACACTGCTTAGTGCATTTTGATTTATTTATCATCTCTTTTTTTCCCAAACAAGGTTGCTGGTGAGGAGGTTTTGGGCAACCCCAATTTCCACTATTCTTGCAAAATTGTTTATTAGTGTTCTGCTTTTGATGATAACTGGAAGAGGAAACAAAAGACTTTGGGGAAAAAACATCCAGGAGTGTGACTAGTTACCACAGTTGGACATAGAAGTGGGTGTATGCGGCACCTTATTGCAGCTCAGCTTTGAGGGCACCTGGAAACAAGACCCCCCGCTATAGCCTGCAGCGGGACATGAAGACCTGAGTTTCAGGAACAGTGAACAGGAGATTTGCTGCTCCCCAAGAGAATGGGGCAAGGCAGCAGGACTACAATTGATATCTTTTTCCCTTTCATTTGTTCCTGCTTCAGCAGTGCTCAGTTTGACAGGGATCCATCAGGGGTATGTGGTGTGCAGCCCCTACTCTACTGGTACCAGTGGGCTCAGAATTTCATCCGTAGCTTTCACAGCTATCACTGCCTCTGAAATCTGAACCTCTCAGATATATATTGCTTGGGTGAGACAGGCTTAACCCCACTGCTACACTGAGGCCACTGTTCCTGTTCCACCCATGACCCTGACTGAGCTGCTCTGGAGCCCTGCTGCTCTGGCTGCAGCCATGGTGCACATTCTGACATCCTCATAGAAGAAACTTCTGAGTTCCCTTGCTCTTGGAGGTCATCAAGAGGGTTGTTTTGACGGTCATGCAATGCTTGTGCTTTTGTAGGATCATCAGGCCCTGCTCCAGGGCCATGGCATCGTTTTTGAGGTAGCACATGTGGATTTCAAAGCTTTTAGATGAAATATAGCAGTGGTTAGTGAGCAGAGGCTACTCCATCTCCTGCGGTGTTTTAAGTAAATTTGCCTTTGTACAGAGCCATTGCTTCTGTGTATTTTATTCTCATCATTCCTGCAATCCTTTCTGAGTCAGTGAGGAGAGATTTCAAGGTCTGAGCCTGTTGTAGTCACAATTTCTGAAGTGGCGAAGGTCTGTGATGATGTGAAATGATGCCCAGAAGTGTTTTGTTCTTCAGAGAGGCCTTTCTCTAGCCATTTATTCCACTAATAACTCTTAATTGTTGACTTTTGCCTTATGGCCCTGTAATGACAAAGCAATCATCAAGGTATATTGAAAAATTAACATACATTTGCATTTCCCAGTGTTTGTTTTTTGTGTTGTCCAAGTCATGAATATTCTTTTCATTCTCCATCTAATTAGTGATTTAATTCAAAGCATGGTGTTGTGGAGAGTGGCTTTGGCAAAAGAGAGGGTTTTGGTACAGTCTGAACTGGGGGATGGGAGCCACTTGAGCTGCTGCTGTTTGTTACCAGAGATTCTTACATGGAAGATAGAAACCCATTGAAGTTCCTATTGATCTCTGAATTGTCATGGGTGGTGCTTTATTGGAAAGAGGTACATCACATATTTAAGCACTCTTGGAAATGGAAATCAATCTCACAATTCATAACTTCCATCTGGCTAGCAGAGTAGCAGAGCCGAGTGCCCGTTCACATCTCAGTGAACTAATATTTCATTCTGTGAACAGCGTACTGTGGACACGGAGCACATAAACACAGTGCTGTAATGGGGCTTCCCAAAGAAAACTCTGCTCGGCTTCTTCCCACTCCGTCACCCGTCAGGGGGCTGGGTTCATGGCCAGCGTGGCAGGTTGGGCACGGCCACACTGCGCCTTGGGGCCTGGTGTGGGGCTCAGCGGCAGCACTGCAGCCCCTGTGAGTGCCGGGAGGCCGTGCCGGAGCCGTGGAGGGCTTGGTCTGGAGCAGACTTTGTGCCAGTGGGCCCAGAGTGCCCGGTGTGCTGTGCCCGTGGAGGAGCAGGGGCTGGCAGGGCATGGGCACAGCTCGAGGAGAGGGCAGCGTGGGGAGAGAGGACTTCTCAGGCAGAAGGAAACATCTGAACCAGGTGGAGGGAGTCTGGATCCAGACCCAGAGCCACCCATGAACTTCCAAGACCCAAACTGAAGAACCTCAGTGGAATCTTCCAGACTGTGTTGTGCCATTTCAGCTTTCATTTTCAGTGGTCAGGTTTTGTACCTGTGTGTAGTGTGAAGGTCCAGGGAAAGCCGTGGTAGCTGTCAGAGCACAGTGCTGTGTCACGTCCCCAGGAACAGGGCTCGGACACTTTTGGAATCGTAGCCATGCTGAGTTCAGTCCATAAACAGCCATAGGAGTGAAGACTCTTCTGCCTTCTGACACACTCCCCATGTACACCCTTACATCTGGCTGCCTGCCCGTGGCACACATCGGGTCAGTTGCAGCAGTGGTGGGGTCGGACGGCTGCCGGCGCACCACGGGCACCAAGAGCCTCCCCCAGCACCGGGCAGCGAGCTGCCACCCAGACAGCAATCAGTGTCCCCTGGGTCTGTGTGCAGGGAGGTCCCAGGGCCCTTTGGGTGGGATGTTTTGGGGAGAGGCTCTTGGGGTGGTGGTTCTGGGGTTAATTGGCTTTTTATGTTGCATATAACACTTATTTCTGCATGTGAGGATTATCCAGTGACTACATAAAGTAGCCCTAATGTGGCAGTTTAACTGGAGCACGGCCTGGGGATGAGCAGGAGCTAACTAGCCGTTTGATAGATCTTTGCATTTCCTGCAGTGGGGATGTGATGGGAAAACGAACTTTATTGACTGGAGTTCAGCTGCTCCTGTAAGCCACCACTTGCCTGAAATTGAAATGACATGAGAAGCCTGTCAGCGTTTCATTACTCCCTTCTGTTGTGCTGATGGTATGCTAAGATCACCATCTGTGTTTCTCTTCTGTCAGGCACACAAGCTCTGCTGAAACTTTACAGCAAGATTCTGAGCAGTTTTTTTTTTCCTTATCTTTACAGGTCATGCAATATTTAAACTTACATATCTAAGCAATCATGACTACAAACACCTGTACTTTGAATCAGATGCTGCTACTGTCAATGAAATTGTACTGAAGGTGAGTATTCAATGTTCGTGTGACCCCAGATCCCGTGTGTTTCACCAGTTGTTGGTCAGGGAAGTGTTGAGGAGGCTCTGGGAGCCCGTGAAGGGTGCAGTGCCCAGGCACCGCTCGGGTGCATGTACCTCAGGGCCCATGGCTTGCTGCCTGTTACTTCATTCATTTCTCAGACAGCCCTGCAGCAGGCTGACGATTTGTGTGGAATATGTTCATTTTCACTTGTTTCACGTTAGAGACACCATTTCTCTGTGGAATTTCATAGGAGGCAGCATGTGCTCTTGTTTCCCCCTACAAACACGCGATGCTCCGCCAGTCCCGTGCCGTGGACGCTTCAACTTTGTTTTCTGGGAGCTGATATCTTATAGCAGCTCAGAATTTCAAAAGCAGTGATTTTGGCAAAGCCATCTGTTGTGTTTGCTTTGCTTCTCTGTGGCGTGTGGAGGGCTGCTAAACAACTGACGCAGGGTGAAGGCGTTTTTGTTCATAGTGGAGAAGGTGAATGTTGTTTGGGGGGTTTGCTGCTTGCTCCACCAACTCCTGGTCTGGTTCTTTTGTTGCCACTTCATGTTAAAGCTCTTGTAACCAGAGCACTGGACACACCTGAGACTGGTCATGAACTACAGCGAAAAAAACCAGGTTTGCTTTGAATGACGTGAGTATGCAAGAGGGAAAGAGTATTCAACGGTCCTCTTTGTCTCAGGCTGCAGATTGTTGGTACAGAACGTTTTCTGGTTTCATGTGTAAGTCACCAGTTTGTTTTCGGTTCCATCGGCATGAGGAGACGGGGAACTCAGACTTTTCAAATTAGGCTTTTTACATGATCAAGTGAGAAAGACCAAGGCTTTATTGACCATGAAAATTCCCTATATTTTTATGCCTTAAGCTGTAATATGCAATGAAAGTGAAACACTCTGCAGTGCATAAAATTGTGCAAGTTTTAAGCCACAGCATATTAACCAGCTAATGGCAGACCAAAGGGCATTTTTATCTTTTTGATTCTTGCATTAACCTTCCATTAAAATTATCTATGTGATTATCACAAAGCACCGGAGATCATAAATTTAGGGAATAGCAGCCTTGTTAAATATCATTTAAAAATGCTTTCATCAAGTAAAATGTGCCAAAACACAGGGACACTCTGAGATCAGCTGAGTATGCAAACACCATAATGAAAGAGGCATTTTCACTGAAGCTGATGAAGTCTTTCTTGGAAGCCCGTTGCTGTGTCACACCAGTGCCGTGGGTCTCCATGACCCAGGCAGAGGTTTGGCTGAGGAGGGAGGGACGAGGGCAGGGGGTGGCCGGGCACAGAGCACGGCTCTCCCAGAGCAGGGACTGGCTCTGCTCCCTTTGCTGATCAGGTGGAGGGGTCCCTGCCCTGCCTGGGCTGTCGCACCGGCGCAATTCAATGCGGTTTCATGTCTTGCAGGTTAACTATATTCTAGAGTCGCGAGCAAGCACAGCCAGAGCAGACTATTTTGCTCAGAAACAAAGAAAACTGAGCAGGAGAACAAGCTTTAGCTTCCAGAAGGAGAAGAAATCGGGACAGCAGTGAGGCCCAGCCTGGAGCAGAGCCTGTGTGCCCCACGGGAGCAGGGGACGCTCCCCACGGCCCGAGCCAGGAGGGAGCCAGGACTGCGGTGCTCCCGCTGCCAGCGGGCAGGGGCAGGGGCAGGAATCGGAACGATCCCGTCTCTCACGGCTGGAGCAGCGTCCCTCGGCGGGGATGGGAAGTCTCCCCTGTGACAAAAATAAAGAGCCATATCAGCCGGAAAGAAGACTGTTACGCTTCAGGTTCCTTCGATTAGAATTAAGAGAATGACGTAGACTGGCATCATTTAATTACTGTATTATGTACAATCACAAGAAGAGATGTGATTACGTATTATTTCACAGCCTGGTTAAAATAAATTATATACATCTGTAATACACCCTCGTACACACAGGTATTGCTTGTGACATGATCAAATTTCTAAAAGCAAAATGTAGGACAAATGTATCCATTTTTACTATTAATAAACAGATGTAAGCTTTTTCAAGGTCCATATGATGCACAGTTCTTTTGGGGGGAGGCTGTAGTCCCAGATGGTTTCACTTCTGTTGCTGAAGTGCAGGAGGCAACCGTGAGCCAGGGAACAGCAGCCATTGCAGGGGAGCTGATTTGTGAGGAGACGCTGAGACAGTCGAGTCTGCTGGGGTTTGTTTTGTTCAGAAATATTTGTGTTTAATTGTGTTTCTCAGCTTTGCACACACTTCTCTTGGAAGCCACTCGCTGTAGTCGGTGTTCTGGAAGCCAAGGCAGCGTCTGGGCGGGTGAATGGCAAGTGTCCACCCTGCTGCTGGCCTGGGCCTCCCCTCAGCCTGCACCTGAGGACTGAGAAATGCCTTCACCTTTCACAGTCTTATTCCTTACAAATCAAGAACTGCTTTGTACTGGGATTTGTAACTATTTTGGCCTTGTCCATCCTCAACACATCAGGGAACACGTGAATGGGGTTACTGGGACCCGGGGCTGCGTTTCTGGCTCAGTTCACCAGAGGTGTCTTTTCATGAGTGTCTCCACATCGTCGAAGCCGGAGCTCTCTGTGCTGCTGCTGGGATTCCTCACCAGGCACGTGCCGCGGGGCCGGGGGCCGCCACGCGCCTCTGACCCTGCCCTACCTTGCTTTGTACACAGAAAACTTCCTGAGCCTTAACACATTCTGTAGGAGGAAACACTAAGGCAGAGCAGTCTGTTCCTCACGTACCTGTCGTGGTTCAGTTCTCGGTCTCTAAAGGTTCAGCCCTCGGGGTGCCGGGGTGGCCTCGGGAGGGGGATCCTGCTGCCCCAAGGGCCCATCCTCGCTGTACAGTCTTCCATGGTATCTGCAAGACAAACAGTATTTGATAGGATGATATTACATTTTTTTAGCATTTTATATGCGCAAATGCAGCACAGATGCAAATGGGGAAGGACCCTTCAAATAATGCAATGTAATAAATGCCTCCTTTAACCGACTTTGTGAACTACTGAACATTAAAGTTGTCACGTGAATGTGCTTTTGCCACTTAGTTTTGATTCTTTTTAACTGAAGTGAAAACTTGCCTCCGTTGTTGTTGGAAACTCCAGACGTCTCCTGCTTGTTTCCATGGCTGTGGTGCAGCTGCCACCCACCTGCATTTGTTTCTTGTGAGCAGGTTTCAGCATGTGCGGTGTTTTGCTTCCAGTGAAGCCCAAAGATGCGTGCAACAAGAAAGATCTCTGCTGTCCAAACTCTGGTAGTGTCTGTGGGTACACTGTCTCACCCCAACCAGGTACCTTTACACCAATTGATAAATCACCTTCCACTTGTTTTGTTTCTCGTGGTCTCCCCTCGGGGCTGGGACAGGCAGCGTGTGCTGGGAGGGGATGGCGATGGGTGCTGCTGGGGAACACTTCAAGGGCTCGCTGGGGAGCAGGCACAGGAGGAGCCCAGATGGGGGTTGATTGCTCCAAAAGAGCCATCCACGGTGAAGAAGTAAATTTGCTTTGAAAGATCAGATCCAGTAGACTATGTGGGATGGAGGAAACCTCCCCTAAACGCTGGAAACGTCCAGCTCCTGGAGAGCTGAGCAGCCTCCCCTCAGAACAGACACCTCTACTCCTTAGTGTTTTCTGAAAGAGTTAAATCAGAGCTCATGGTTGCAATCTGTGTGCAGCTGAACACAAATCCATCATGGGCTGGTCTTTCCCCGGTAGTTGTAGATTTAATTGATTCAGATGGGCATTCAACTGGGTCAGAAAAGCAAGCTGTTCCTTCCATGCCTTGTTGCTGGGCTTCAGCAGGAGAGGGTGGCTGCCAGCTCCTGCAGCGGGGCCGGCGTCTCACGGCCCTGCATCGTGGCTGGGGGAGGCAGCAGAGGGGTTCTGAATTCTCTCTTGCTCCCGCAGTTGGAGGGGAACCCGGCTTGCACGTGTACCTGAAGGTTTACAGTCGACTGTACCACGTGGAGCAGAGCAAAGAATCACAGGCACAGCACAGCGAGTCCGGGAGCACACACAGTGAGTGCAAACAGAGCTGGTTCCTCTCACAGCACTGGGACCCCCAGGGCACTTGTACCTGGGAGTGGGCTCAGCCCTGGCTCCTGACGCAGCCAGAGCTGCTCACAAATGGCCCCTCACTGCCCACCTGGCCTGGCTTTGCACAAAGTGCTGCTCAGATGGTCCAGAATCCACCAGGAGAGACGGCTGACCTTCGCCGTGAGAGACCTTGAGGCTGCTCATTGTGCTCTGAGGGTGAGGTTTGTGAAAGAACAAAATCGCTGAGGAGCAGCGCTGGCTGAGGAGCGAGTGGGCAGGTGGGGGAGGCCGAGGCCACTGCAGCTGCAGCAAGTGCTGCCTGCACAGACAGGTCCCCACCACCTCCCTGGTTTATCAGAGCAACGGCAAACAAGGGTGACCTTTTAGCCCCTTAGGGCACAAGGGCACATGGTGGCATCCGTGGTGAGAGCACTGACCCGAGCTGTCCCAGGGCTCTGCAGGGTTTGCTGTGAGTTACCACAGGAGCGATCCGAGCCAGAGGCTCCTTTGGGTTCAGCCTGGCAGGAGCCTGGTGCTTCCCAGGAGCTTCTGCAGCTGCCCCTCAGGCAGCTGTGGCAGGAGCACGGGCTGCACCCACCCGCACCAGGACAGGCAGGCAAGAACCACCAGAGGCCTGGGTGCAGCCCTGAGATTAATGGGGGGAGTTATTTATGGAGACACGTTTGTAATGGGCCCATGAATTTCATGGAAATGCGCTGCAGTGGCGGCCTGTGGTATTGGGTGCTGCTGCTGCTGCTGCTAAAATTAATGCCCTTTAAATCACATCCCAGTGCAGCCTCCCCAGTGCGACGCTGGGACAAGGACGGAGGTGAGGACAGAGATGTGTGGGCACAATGGACACAGCAACGGCCCCATCCGGGCGCTGCTGCCGGCACCGAGGCCGTGCCCAGGACCACCTGATCAGCTGAGGCACGGCCCTGGCACACCAAGGGTTAAGCCCTGTCATGTTTTATTCTCCTCACACACCTCTGCTTAAATGCGGGGAAAAAAAAAAAGCCCCAACAAACCTCAACAGGGTGTTGTTCCCTCTGAAAACCCTAAGCATGATTTGTGAACTCTCACAGCCTTGGTAATCTCATCAGAGTAATGGGATTATATTTCAAATCACCATGGCCTGTTCATTACACGTTTAAACTCCTTTGACAGAGGAAAAGTTAAATAAAACGTGTGCGTCAGCCCTGGTTGGCTCTCCCAGCTCTCTTTCTTGATTAGACAAACAGATGCTGAGCTCCACAACGAAAAAAATAATGTGCTCGTTTATTCATTTTTCTGACAAGTCACAATGGATTTTGAACTCCAAATGAGGCCGAGGCAGGCGTGGGGCAGGCGTGGGGCAGGCACAGGCGTGGGGCAGGGGGCAGGCATGGAGCAGGGGCAGCACCAACAGCCTCAAGCCAGCAGAGGCTTCCAGCACCTTCTGCTCGGTTCTGCTTGGCCAGGCTGAAACGTGCCAGCCAGGCAGTGCCGGGGCTGCCCTGGCTGCTGCAACCACTATGGCACAGCCACACCGCACACCTCGCCATGGGCACAGTGTCTGTGCCGTGCCACGGAGCTCTCAGCCAGCCCGGGCTCCAGCAGGGCTCTCAGGTGACTTTGGCACAAGCATCAGGTGTGTGCCGAGGGGAAGCAGCTGAGCTGAGCCCCGGCGCGGGGGTCTCGGCAGCCCACCACTGCAGCGCCATGTGCCGCGCTCTCCTCCCAGAGCCGCTGACCCACAGACACACGTGCTGCGGGGAGGCCGGGCTGCGCTCCCGCTGCAGAGGAGGGTTTCTCATTGGGGAGTGCTGGGGCTCTATTAGGGAACTGAAATGCCAGATAATTAGAAATACACCAGCAACCACCATTATTGTCAGGAGAATGCGACTGCATACAGTAATGAAGCAATTATTAATGAGCAACTGCAAGGCTGTCATTAATTCAAGCTTTTCAGGATCACAGATTAAGGCAAGTTAAATGTTAAAACGGAGCTGGGGCTGAGTAGGGGCTTCCCCCACTGCGGGGTGGGCCCATCTCACCATCCCCTCTCCCTGGTGAGACACCCCATGTGCCCAAGGTGCCGTTCCCAGCCCCGTGCCCTCCCTGCCTCGAGCGCCCTGGCCCACAGCCCCACCAGCAGACAGAACTCCTTTGCCCCAGTGACAGCACCGGGGGACAGGGACAGGGATGGGGACAGGGATGGGGACAGGGATGGGGACAGGCCCCGGTGCCGTCCCAACCTGCAGCGGCACAGGCGAGATGCCGCTGGCTCTGCGGCACAAGTGCCGTGTGCCGGGGCCGGTGCCGCCGGCAGCCGCTCCCGCACCAGCGCAGCCCCCACCGCAATCTGTCACGGCGGCTGGGGCTCGGCGGCTCTGCAATATGTACCTCATGTCTGGGCTGTCATCGGACATAATTCCTCCCTGCTGGCATATTGCTGATTTGTGCATAAGTGATGCATGCAATCCACCTGAGCTGGGAGTCAGGGGGTTCTTGATCTGGGGCTGTCAGGGCAGAGTGTTTTAGTGCCTCCTGCGATTAGCTGGAATTGACAGGCCCTGAGAGCGGGGAATTGCACAACAGGGGAATTAACAGCCAGGGACTGAAGTGGAGTGTGGCACTCGTTTAATCTGCAATTTATCAGTTTACGTGGCGCCTTGTCGCAGGCGGAAGATTACACTCCAAAAAAAAAAGGCTCCTTCCTTTTTAATTTCACCTGACAGGGAGAGGGAAGAGCAACAGTCACTGAGAGCAACAGTCACTGAGAGCAACAGTCACGGGCTGACACATCCCCGTCGGGCTGCCGGCCGTGTCCTGCTGAGCTGTGCACAGCCTGCCCACGGGTACCAGCATGGCCGTGAGGGCAGCCCGGGCAGCCTGGGCATGGGGACAGGGCAGGGCAGGCAGCCCCCAGGGCCCCGGCCCCAGCTTCAGCTCTTGAGCTTCCCCAAGGCTGCCCAGACGTGGCTGCACCTCGTGGTGTGGTGTCCACCACAGTGATCCTGCCCCGCAGTCCCCCAGCACCACGGCCAGGCTGCACCGGTGCCCCCGCAGCCCTCAGCATGTGCACACAGCTACCTTTGGCTCCAGGGGAGGGTCGGCGGAGCCCCAGCTGCTGTCCCGCCGAGGCTCCTGGGGCAGGGCAGCGGCAGCCATGGAGCTGCCTCCTCCCGGCCTCCATGGAGCTGCCTCCTCCCGGCCTCCATGGAGCTGCCTCCTCTCGGCCTCCACGGAGCTGCCTCCTCCCGGCCTCCACGGAGCTGCCTCCTCCCAGCCTCCACGGAGCTGCCTCCTCCCGGCCTCCATGGAGCTGCCTCCTCCTGGCCCCCACCACAGCACACTCCAATTTTGATAATATCATTAGAGGCTGATAATGGTTTCCAGGAACACTGTAGCCTTTCTGCGAGGTGACAGCCTGTAAAGGCAGCGTGACAGATAATGTATTCTACAAGGGTACAATAATGTGACTCCGAGCACATTAAACTCCTTTAATGTGGGTGACATACACCTTCCTCTTAACATACATTATCATCCTGGGGGCACACGCGGCAGCGCAGCGACACGGAGCCAGAAGCCCAGTGCCCGCAGCCCCTCACCCTGCCTCGCTGCTGGCTGCTCCTGGAGTCGGCGCAAGCACCAGTGCCCACCAGTGCCCCGTGCAAGCGCTGCTCCCAGCCAGCCCCAGCTCTTCATCCCCCGTGCAGGGAGGTTAAACTGCCTGATGCCAATGCTCCTGCTGCATGCAGCCCATCTCCTCGGCCTCCCTTCGGCGGCCTGCTCTGATACTGCAAACCTTTATCCAACCTTATGGTATCAAAGATTATTTATAATGAGTTAAACACGTTTTTAGCAGCTTCTTTCCACGCTCGCTGCCACACGTTCACTGCCGCTTCAACTTAATTAGGGAGGCCTCGCTAAGGAGATGGGAATAAATGCATCTATAGAAACATATCTATGTATAAATGAAGAAAGCAGCCGCCACAGGTCAAACCAGTACTTTCAATTTATTGCCCTGGTACATTCATTTGTAAATAGCTTTGCCTTGCTGGTTTCTAAGTGCAAGGCTAATGTTGGAGTGCTTAAATTAATAGTGACGCACACCTTTCATTATTGCTATTAAATTAGGTGCTGGGCTTTGATGGATTCACTTGTTGCTGAACTAAAAGCCTTATAGATGTGGGTGTGCGTATCCATTTGGTTTTACAGCAAATTTAGGTCTTAATGTCAAGCCAGACAGAGCTGAGCGAGTTCCTCCTCAGCACGCTCTAATTAGCAGGATGGGCACCTCCTGCGCCCCAGCCCTGTGCCCCGGGAGCAGCCTGGCAGGATGGAGCCCAGCAGCCGGGCAGGGGCTCCGTGGCTGCTGCGGGAGCCCTGCACCCCAGCAATGAGTTTGGGCTGCGTTTCAAGCACAGAACCCCTCAAAGGAAGGGTACACACAAGACCCCTGGCATCGTACCTGGCGCGAAAGGGCTCCGTGGGTTTGTGTCGCCGCCTCTCACGGACGTCGTCCCGGTGCCCTGCACAGCATCGGAGAGAGATGCTCTGACACGTGTACAGCAAGCCCGAGGTCCCTGCAGACACGCGGTGTTGTGACATGTACCATCAGCCGTGTCACCTCCCGAGCTGTGACTGACGTGTGACAGTGTGACACGGCCCGTGACACGCGGGCTGCCCCGCGCTGTGCGACCCCCGGGCCCCGGCTGTTGAACTTCATGCTGTGACCTTTGCCCAAGGGACAGGGCAGCGCACCCTCGGGCTGACGGAGGTGATGCTCGGGGGCTCGGCTCAGCGCTGCGGGGAGCGAAACGCGGCGAGCGGGACACGGGAGCCCCGCAGCCCCCGGGCCGAGGGACGGGGCGGCCATGGGGCCGGGGGTCGCTGGGGCTGGGGCTCCGGGGGTCGCAGGGGCTGGGGATGCGGGGCCGGGGCTCGTTGCGGCGCCTTTGTCTGCGTTGGGTTCCCACTCTTACGGCGCCATCTCGTGGCCGCCGCGCGCCACTGCCCCGGCTCCGCCCGCGGGACACGGACAGGGCACAGGGACACGGACAGGGGACAGGGACACGGGCACAGGGACACGGGCACAGGGACACGGGGACAGGGACACGGGGACAGGGGCAGGGACACGGGCACAGATAGGGCACAGGGACACGGGCACAGGGGCAGGGACACGGGCACAGGGACACGGGCACAGGGACACGGGCACAGGGGCAGGGACACGGGCACAGATAGGGCACAGGGACACGGGCACAGGGGCAGGGACACGGGCACAGGGACACGGG
>WBNH01001833.1:62559-105657 GCA_013401255.1 Urocolius indicus | reverse complement strand
GACAGGGCACAGGGACACGGGCACAGGACAGGGCACAGGGACATGGGCACAGGGACACGGACAGGGCACAGGGACACCGACACAGCCCAGGAGCCGGCCGGGGACCCACCGGTGGCATTTCGCACGCAGCGTTCCTGTGTGAACTTCAGCTGGGGATTCCTCGTCCTTTTCACAGCCACTTCTCTCGCTCCAGCGCTCGGCTGTGCCACCAAACCAACCTGCGGGTGTGGGAGGAAAAGGCCTCGGTGGGGCTGGGGGGCAGCTGTGGGGCAGCAGCCACGGGCCATTGGCCCCCCCCAAGGCCAGGGGTGCTGGGCAAGGTGACCACCTAGGGACCACATGTCCCCTCCCTGTGCCCACGCCATCAGGGACCTTCCTGCTCATGGCATGACAGTTCTGAGCACCTGGGGTTAAAACAATCCCCTTGTACTCCGTGATCTCTGGTGAATTGGGTAAAAAAACCCCAGAAGGCTCCTGCAGTGCCCTGAGCACACAAAGCCAGGGCGTTTGCATCCCACTTCGGTGCCTCTCACTGCTCTGCTGCTGAGGGCAGGTCAAACTCATCCCTTTACTTAACCCTGCAATGGAAAACAAACATCCCAAGGGGAGGCAGGGAGCCGGCAGCTCCCCCCGAGCTGCAACACCTCCCCTGGGTGCTTTTCTCTCTTTGCAAAGTTAAAGGGTTATTAGTTAATACAAGTTAAATCCCCTGGAGGAGATGCTCCCCACCGCTCCCCACCGCGGAGCAGGAGCAGGCGGAGGGGCTGCGTGGGCAGATGTGCCAAAGCCCAGGCACTGCCTCATGGTTGTTGGTTTTCAACAGGACTTTGGGGTTGGTTTGGAGTTTGATTTTATTACTCATGGAGAATTTTCTGCCTTTTCTCTGCTCTGGGTGATAAAATTACATGAGGATAGTCCAGGGATGAGCGGAGGACAAATCACTGCAGCCCAAGAGGGGCCAAGACCCCCCAGAAGGGGAGTTTGCCCTATCCAGGGGGTCTCAGCCCCTTGTCAGCTGCGGGCAGAGCTGCCAAAGCATCATCCAGCCATGGCCTCTCCAAGCAGCTGGCATCAGCAACCAGGTCACCGTGTAGCCTGAGGGACCAACATCCCTGTGTCCAGAGCTGGGGCAGAGACATCTGTTCATTGCAGCTTCCCCACGGACAACAGGAACACAGAAATGCCCGGGGAAGGGCGGGAGGGGGGAATGAGGCTGAACCAGGGGGAGTGGGAGCCCTCAGGCCTCGGGGAGCAGGGGCAGTGCGTGGCCTGGGTGGGGTTTGGTAGGAAATGCAGTGGCTCCCAGCTCCCACTAGCCACAGGGCTGCCTTTGGCTGTGCCCAGAGACACTCACCTGTGCGATGGCCAAGCGGCGCTCTGAGCCTCGTGCGTGGTGATGGGTCGCTCTGGTGCTCCGCATCCAGCCGGGTGGGCAGCGGGTGGGCAGTGCCAGACACACGAACTCGCCTTCCACGTCACTCTTTGGCATTTTTAGAGATAATAAATGGCTAATCAGCAGCCGCCCCCTCCTCGGTGTCCTCCGCAGAGCGACGCTCCAACCATTAATTACCAACTGCAGCAGTGCTCAGCTCGCGTGCTGCCGTCTGCACTGCCGATCATCCACTGCAGGCTGGAACTCACAGGGCTGAGACGTGGAGCCTGCTGAGAGGAGCCGCTCTGCTTTTTCATCAGGTTTATGGGATGATATAATGCATTGATCGGCAGAGACGAGCTGCAGCGTGCTCCTGTGTCTGCAGCTGTGCAACCTGATTAATGCAGATTTACAAGGAGTGGCTGGGTTTGAGGGGAGGGAGCGGGTGAAGCCGCCTGGCACCAGCACCAGCCTGTGCAGGATCCCACCGGAGGGGGGGGTCTCTGGGTAGGGGACTGGAGAGAGAGCTGCACCCACAGCTCACCAGGCTCTGGGTAGGGCTGTGGGCAAGCTGCAGTGCCACGGGGGAGCCCCTTGCATCAGGCAGCCTGTGCCTGGCAATGCCACTGTGAGCTGGTGGGTTTGTCTCGGGCCGGCAGTGCCGGTGCCAGCGCCCGGCACCGGGCAGCGTGTGCCTGAGTGCACGTAGTGCCTGTGCCAGGCCCTGCCCCAGCCCTCCCGCCTCCCTCCGAAATGCATCTGTGACTGGGGCATCGCCTTCCCAACCAGTAGGGCCCAGTGGCGGCCGGACAGCTGGTAACCATATTGGTGTGTCTGGGGCTGTCATATCGCATTTGCACGCCTGCTCCTGCGCCGCAGCCGCGGAGGACGGGGCCGTGTTTTCAGGTCAGAGGCTGCATCCAGCACAGGAGGAAAATTCCCATTTCCCCACCAAGGCTTTAACCATGAAATGTCCTGAGCTCAGCTCTTGGGCCACAGCCGTGCAGCACAGCCGGTGCTGAGCCCTGTGCCCGTGCCCACGGCGCTCACGGTGTGGTGGAGCAGCCAAAGCGGCCGCACTCGGTGCCGTGGCAGAGCTCCACAGACAGCATCGCTTCCACAGCCATTGGTTTCGTCCTTCCCCTTTCAAAGTTTAACTGCTGTAAGCACCCGAGAAGCCCTGGCACACTCAGGCTGCCGTTAGGCATCGGAGTTAACGGTACGTGACGCCTTGATGAGGAAATTAGCTCTATATAGTATCAACGGAGCCCACGTTAAAAGGATTAAGCACTGGCTGACTGACAGGTCTCAGAAAGTCGTTGTCAATGGGGAATCATCCTCGAATGATGATGTTCAACACTTCCATCCACAATCTGCAAATAAACATGCAATCAGAGCCAGTAAGACTGGGGATGACAAGGATGAGTGGGGAGGTGGGAACACTCGGGGGGGAGCTGGCGGGGCCAGGAAGGGCTGAGATGATGCCCCACATAAATGGCCTCACAGCCCCGCTGCTGCCTGTAGCCGCCGTGGCTTTGGCGAGGCCGGTCCTCACGGGCACAGGGAAGGTGCCCAGCCCACGCTCCTCCCTGGCTGTGAATGCTTCCAATTAGCAGCTGGATGTGTTCATTAGTGACACAGCCTCGCTGACGAGGCGTGTGACAAACCTGTCTGGGGGCTGCGCGGGGCTTTGGCTGTGGCACAGCCCTGCAGCAGCCCCGGCAGCAGCAGGGGGAGGTGAGGTGCCTGCAGCAGAGCCGATGCACCCACACCGCTGGGCACACGGGCCCCACGCAGACCCAGGGGGACAGCACAGCCCCAGCACCCCCGTCCCCAGCAAGGACACCTGAGTGCCTGGGATGGTGCACGCTGGTGCAGGAGCCTCTCCTGTCCTGGGCTCAGCTCATCCATCAGCAGAGGAGCCATTTGCAGAGCCCCTGGAGCCGACATGAGTGCTGACTCCTGTAAATCCCGCTGAGCAGATGGCCCTGGGCCACCTTCAGAGACACCTGGCGAGAGAAGGACACAGCCTGTCCTCAGCTGGGGGCAGGGGAAGCACAGCCACGGGGCCTTTGGTGCTTCTGCAGGGCAGCAGCTCAGGGGACCCTCCTGGAGCACAGCCCTAGCACTGCCCAAACTGAGTCCCTGCAGAGGACTCACCACGGGGCATCGTTCCCCACGGGAGCCGGCGCAGCACCGGCAGCCCCACGGCTGCCCGGGAAAGGCACCGCGCTCCCCCAGGGCTCCCCTGGCCCAATAAACGATTATCAGCTAAATAAAACAAGAAGTGAGTGATGCCACTATGCCCTGTTGGATTGAAATTGTGTGAGCAAAGTGGTTTTCTCGGTGAGATTTATTTCCTGTGCCGGCTGCAGGCAGTCAGCCCAGCAGAGAGAATGAGGCTCTGGCTCTGAGGCCACGGCTCCCTCCTGCAGTCAGTGCACGGCTTATTTCATTTTTGAGGGAATCAGAACAATAAATACAACAGATATTTTCCCATTGCAGAGTACAGGAGCACACACATGCTCACCAGTACGCAAGCCACATGCTTTAGCCTTGTTTCCCTGGGCCCTGCTCTCCCACCACACTGGCAGTGCCCAGCCAACATCTCAGCCTCAAAATCCCACCCAAAACTCATGGCCAGAGCCAGGAGGGCAATCACAGGCCTGTGAGTACAGATCCTGCCCCAGCAGTGACAGTGCTGGCACCCAGCCCAACACCGGCTGCCAGTGCAGGCAGCACCAGGGCAGGAGTCTGGCTGCTGCTCAGAGCCATCCTTCCACAGGCAGCACAGCAGAGACAGTCTGAAACCACTCCCCATCACCTCTCCTGCCATGAGCTTCAGCTTCAGATCCCTTCCCCGTAAGGCCCCAGGTCCCAGCCCCAGGGGCTGCTGGCTGGAACGTCGGCCATTAGTTCCCAGTAGCTGTAAATACGGCAAAGTGCTCGAGTCAGCACTCTCGCTGAATTTTGCTTTCGACATCTGCAGCCCAATAAATCTTTGTCTCCTTCAGGTGATCTGTGCTCTCTGCTCGGGCTCCCATTTACATCCCCCAGCACTGCAGCAGCTCTGGGGGTCCCAGCGCCCGCCGGGCTGTTCCCCGCGGGACCCTTCGTGCTCCCCACGCCTGCCCTGGCACGGGCCCGCTGGCGCCCAGCCCCTGCTGCCCAGCCCCTGCTGCTCCCCAAACCTTCCCGGGGCTTCGGGTTGGGGCTTTTTTATTGTTTTCAAAACAGATTTCATGTGGTCCCAAAATGAGACCATGATTGTAAATTAAAGTGTAATTAGCCTTTACGCTTTTATATTCATTAACTCTTCTCTGTTAATGATGCAGAGGCTGGAGCACAAACCCAGCATTATGAAACCACATCCAGCAAATAAAATAGTGATTTAGATAATGGCCAGAATGTATTGCTGCTTACACATAATTAAACAAATGCTCAATTTACACTTGGAAACATGAATGAATGTTGATTAACCCCAGCCCGGCGGCGCTGCCAGCGCCGTGGCTCAGCGGCCGTGGCCAGCGACGGGCAGGCCATGGCACCCGCCGCCACACCGCACCTGCCCGGCCCAGGTGCCACCGTGCAGCCCCAGCCCTGCGCGCTGCTGCCAAAGCCACCCCTTGCCGTAGCCACTGCAGCGCCAGGGTCAGCGCCAGGGCGGCGCTGGAGGGACGCGGGGTGCCCGAGGCGTGCAGGGCTGCGCGCTGTGTGCCGTCCCTGTGCCTCCTGCCCTCACATGTGCCAGTTACTATGGCGACGTTGCCTCTCCAGCACGGGAGGAGTCTCGTCGGCGGCTTCTGCCGCAGAGCTGGGCTGAGGAGCCCGGGCACCAGCTTCAGTCTCCCCTCAGGGGCACAAGGCTGCCCAGCCCCAGCCCCTGCCAGCCCCTGCTCACCTGCTGCTGCTGCGCTGCCGGTGTCGCGGTGCCCCGTGGGTGAGATGCCAGCCATGCTGGGCTCTGCTCCCTGCCACGGTTTCACTCCCCATCAGGAGCCAGAGCCGGTGCCAAGCGGGGCCCCTCGTGGCCTCTGCCGGGGAGGCTGGCTGTGGGCTCCTGTCAGGGCACAGCTGAGGCTCTCACCAGCGTCTCACAGAGCCCTGGGGAGCCAGAGCTCAGGCCGTGCTGGGCACAGGGCTGCAGGAGCCGGGCGGCCGGGGAGGAGGCAGAACAGCCCCTGGGGAACCGTGGGGACTCCACAAAGGTGCAAGGGCAGGATGCCACGGCCTCCACACTGCTCACCTCTCCCCAGATCCACCCTGCCCCGGCACCCTGCGCCTCCCTCAGCCCTGCAGTGATGGGCAGGACAGACATGGGGGTGCTGGCGGGGCCAGGAACGACATGAGACAGGACAGACGTGACAGGACAGCCCTGAGGGTGCTGGGGTGGTGCTGGAGACCTCTGCTCCCAGGGACTCCCTGTTCACGGATCGTTGACTCAACAGGCCATAATGGCCCCATCTATCGGGGTCAATACGGGCGCCTTTGACACATGATAGACAATAATTGCTCCTGCTTAGAGACTTTTTAGTTCATGGATCATTGACCTGATGGGCTGTAACAGCTCAAAGGAGGCTGCACGCCCCTGCGCTTAAACGCCCTCAGGAGCAAGTGGCTGTGTAAAATGACAGCACGGGGCTGCGTGAGACATGCTCCCCCCAAAACCACACTCCCCAGCACAGCTTAACCAAGGCCCCGGGGCCCCTGCAAGCCCTCGTGGCAGCGTGGCCCCGGAGGGGAGGCTGAGGCAGGAACAGGAGCCCAGGAGGGACGGCGGGTGTGCTCCACATCCCTCAAGCACCATGGAGAGGAGGTGCACAGGGATGGCTTCACCTCCCACGGTCTGCAGGCTGGAGCTCCCATCTCCAACAGCAACTTCCAGGTATATGATTTAATGAAAGGCACAATAAGAAGTGAAACAATTAGAATTCTGCCTCATTATCATGGTAATCTTATCAGTCGGATAATGAGGTATTAATGGAGATTTAATGTGCCTCTCATAACAGAATCCCTTGGAGAAAACACATAAGGAAATTGCTGTAAATCCACTTAATGATGGAAAGGTCCCCAAACACCATATTCCAGAGGATGAAAAATGCTGGATGCAAATGAGAGAGAATCAAGGTCAATAACACTGCGGGGACCAAGCTGACGGCAGCACCACGCTGCGGCCACGCCACGCCAGGCCCGGGCAGGGAGCGGCCAGAGGGGCTGAGGCTGGGATAGACACCCGGACAGCAGGTGAGCTGGTCCCACGTGCAATGCCACCTCCAGCCCTCCACCTCCGGCACAAGTGCCGAGAGCGCCGGAACACGGCGCAAACACCAAACGCAGGCGGCTAAACTGCTCTCCTTTTAATCAGTTTTTACAGAATAATACATTAATAGTCACGTTAGAGACAAGGTGGGTTCCTGTGTACAAGATTGTGCAAGCTCTTTAATCCAGATTTAGAAAGGCTTTACCAGTTTCCAGGAGGAGAGGCAGTACAAAGCTTTTAAACAGAGGTAAAGCACAATTAAAAGGTACAGAACACACACTACTAACTCAGCAGAGATTAATTCTCAAGTAGTACAGGCTCAATCAAGTCACCAGCTGTTACCCAGCTACTCCTCCCCGTCCCTGTCCCCGCTGCTGCCGTGGTGCTGGTGCAGCGTGGCCGTGCAGGGCCCCTGTGCCCGAGGCCCCGCTGCAGCCCCTGCCACGGCCACCACAGCCCCACCAGCCTCACCCTGCCAGAACCTGGCTCGGTGGCGCATCCACAAGCCACCCCTGTGCTGGCCAGAAACGCCCCTCCAGGGAACAGGCTCACTGTGGCTTTTTTCCTGGTATTTATGGCAGTTACATTCACCGTTTGGTGCTTCAAATAAAAAACTTTTAAACTCAAACACTTCACAGGCCACTCACGTCCCAGCGCTCCTCAGAGCAGCTACCCAGCTGTACAGGGAAGTCTCACGTCAGGGTGGGAGCCACAAGGAATATCCCTGGGATCAAAACCCTCTCCCCTCCTCTGCCCCAGGAGGAACCCCCTCCCCTGCAGCGCCCTGGGGCAGGGCCACCTCACCTTCCTCCCCACACACCAACAACCACCAACAGAACAAGCACCGCAGCAGGCAACAACGGCTGCGAGGGCCAGGCCTGTGCTCTGCTGCCTCAGCCTCTCCCTGTGCCTCGCTCACATTCCAGTGGCCCCAGTCAGGCCCTTTGGGCAGCAGCTCTGGTACTTTTGGTCCTTTATGCACTCACTGTCTTCTCACCTTTACTATTGCACACCAAAACCTAACGACAGCACTTGCTAAACATGTAATTTATCAGTTGAAAACAAAACATACAGGACAGCAGGGGGAAAAAGAGGACATGACAGGAAGGTATTTCTTTGGAAAGCCTAATTCTCTAACTACACCTACCAAGACGATATAAAGGACTTTCAGAGTAGGTTGGAAAAGAGAAGCAAAGGACCATGTCGCTACGAGACTCTCGGGTCACCTGGGCTCACCGAAACACTCACTGCTTTTTAAATAACTAATTGCTCATTAAAAACCTCCTCCAGTTCTTTGAAGTATTTTTTCTACACAGAAAAACAAAGTGATAAAACCTGTGAAGGAAATGGTTCTTGCCCCTTCCTTAAAGGAGAGCAAACCCCAAAGACCTGGAGGTGCTGATCAAACCCTGTGCACAGAGGCCACACGCAGAGCCTCACCTCCGGGGTCCTTGGGCCACCTTTAAGGACTGTACAGATACTCCCCTCGGCTAAAACCCCAACAGCAGGACTAAAAGAACTTTCACACATCAGTCAAGAACTTTCACACATCAGTCTTAACGCCTCAGATATTCAAGTAAGAGCTGGATAATACAGGACACTTCCATATAAATAAGTTTCTATTGCTTTTCACTACTATCTGGCCGTATCTTTGAGGACATGTTTGTGCTTGGCTGCAGAGTGTGACTGGTCAGGGCTGTGCGTGCAAGATCGTTACGTGTTCAGCACCAAAACCCATCAAGGCTAAATAACTCCAACACAGACTGAGCTACCACAGTAAGGCAGGTCAGAAGGATTTTGTATTGCTCCTCCCCACAACCAAGTGTTTAACAGAGGAGAAAGACTATAAACACACAAGTGACATCCCACCCTCTCAGCTGCCGTTAGCTTGGCAAGATGCTGCACTCAATTACTTGCTACAGTCTTGGAAAGTAAGTTTCTTTCATTATGCCTTGACAAGCAGCACAGCCAAATCAACACTTGCTACTTGACAGAAACTGCTTCAACTTCGATTAACCAAAGACTTCCCAAGGTTTTAACCAAAATGCACACATGCACACACACACAGAATTAATCGCCTTTTGGAGAGAATGTGAGAAAGATTCCGCTTTCCTTACCACTTAGACACCAAGTCTGAACACATCCCTCTGCCAGAAGTGCAAAGAACACTCTGGGAAGAGCAAGAAGTAATACTGACACGAAGACATCCAACGCTCACTGTCTCTGGCTCAGGAACAGTGAGTGCCCACACACAGGGACCAACCCCTGGCCACTCCTCAGAGCGCTTCGCTCCACAGGAACACACGTGCTGTTGTGCATAAAAACCTCTTTACATCGACAATTGACAGTTTAAGGGAAAGGTAGGGTGAAAAAAATCTATAAAACACCCTGAACTGATGCCATGATATGTTTCATAAAGAACAGTGTTGTATTTTAAAATATCTTCTATGAACAGTAAAACTTGCCCTGCTGCACAGCAGAAACACACACAACATTGAGTAAAAACATTCACCGAGACCCCTGGCATAGGTATTTAATGTCACTAATCAAAATATATATTACAGCCCAAGGTTCTGTTAAGGATCTCTGTTTGGGGTTTGTACAGTATACACAGTATCTCAAAAAAAAATATTACAGTAAGGTACTTTACTTCTCCTTTTTTATATTAGACCTATCTATTGTAACTTACAGTCCCTCTCTTCTATATATCCAAGCCTTTCCAACACCCTAATGCCCCAGCCAAAAAGTATTCAGCTATCTAATAAGCCCTGTCTACTATAAATTCCAGTTTCAGAAACTTCAGTAATCTTAATTACATTTTAATAAATAGCTCAGTTTGACCTTTTTTAATCTCAGCCTTTGGAGGAAGTCCTTTCGTTACCAAAGCACAGAGTGTGTCACAACCCGTTAGAGGCCACAGAGGCTTCTGCTTGTTTATTCAAAGGATAATGAGTCCAAAGATAACTGCAATGCATTAAATATAGTTATAGAATATTTACATGGTCTTCTCAGATTCCCACTTGAGGTGAACAGAAGTGATCACTGATGTCAGCTACCTCAAACCCTCAGCGTGGCTGGTGTGTTATTAATCAAAGGTGTATTAAGCTAGAAAGTATAATAAGTGGTCGCCCTGATTCTTCGTGGCTTAGTTTTCTATTAGAAATTAAATGAAGTGAATTATTCAAGTGAGTAAGAACTCAGGAATGGGGGTGGTGGAAAAAGCATGAAGAATTTTCTGCATGTTTTGAGAATCCAAAATACCTGAAAACCGTGGTCCCTTCTGCAGTGTCAGTGTCTACAGGGGAGAAAAACCCAACCAAAGAGGAAAACCTGTTAAATTAATTAGATTAGTAAAGGTGTGTTGTAAAACGCCCCAGTTCTGTACAGTATTCTACAAGGAAAGTCCCCTCTCCAGCTTTGGCAGCTGTTGTACATTCTCACATGCTCCCCTCCACGACCACTCGGCCCGTGCGTGTGCCGTTTGGGTTACTTGCGATCATCAATAGTTTTAATGAATTCAACTGCTGCTGTGAACTGCATCCACCAGTACGATTCCTCTCCAGATAAACAGTTGGCATAGAAACTACTGATGTACTGAACAGTGGACAGCAAGCAAGGTGGATTTGCCTGAGGGTTAAAGCAGAAAGAGATGCTCACAGTTTATTTGCAAAGCTAAACACAAAACAATATACACAGTATCTCAACAACTCTCTGTGCACTCAAAATACACAACTATGCATCTGTAGGGTACCAACCACCCCGTTTCACACACTCAGAGGCATCAGACGTGATGAAAGGAGTGTTTTTCCAACAAGGAAAAAATGAGTAGCAGCCCAAGAGAAGGAAGGGTAACACTGCCAAAATCTCCTGTCATCAAAGATGTCAACATGTGGAAAAGCCTCTTGTTTTAGCATTTAACACAAGACAGACCATTCTCCTAACCCTCATACACCAAAAAGGGTCAGCAACACAATGCAGGTCAGTCCTAGTGTGGATCTGGGTGCTGAAAGAGGACAGCGTTAAGCAGGCACAGATGGCAGGTGCTGCTGGTCATACCTCAAAAGCCCCCACTACTCCACACACAACATTTACACCCCAATTTCCTCAGCTCAAGTGCAACGTTTGCTTGGATTCACAAACCATTAGTGCAACCACATTTCTGATGTTTCTTTGTAAACCTGCAGAGTCAGAGCTGGGGCTGAGCCCAGCTCACTCCCAGCTCCCCAAACACATCATTCTTCCTGAAATTTGCTCATTCATTACAAGAACTGGCCGGAGTTTGTCATCTTTGCAGAACTCACCTTTATGAGAACAAAGACCAGAACAGGAACAAAATCGTCTGCCCCAGGTACTGAATCCTCGTTTGCCAGACTCAGCAGGTTCATGATGGTGGAGCACATCCTCAGGATACACTGCACTTTGTCTCGGGGGGTTTTGTAGGCACTTATCGTGCGGATTTCAGACTGTGCCGACGGCCACGGCGCCTCCCGCAGATACACCTGGGAAAACAACACACGGTTCTGGTCTGCCCAAGCTACTGCTGTGCACCTCAGAGGAACTGAAACACCAGAGACCTGCAGACAGGAGGGAGACTGACAGTACCCTCCCAGAGAAGGTGGCTTCCTGCTGTGTTACAATAAAAGACTCCAAGGAGCTGCACTCAACTGACATCTTTAGCCTGTCTGTGCCTCTTACCACTCCTCCAGTATATCCAGAGCTCTATCTTTGTCTTCTGTACCAGTAGCTTTATGAACACTCACTATTTTGAGTCACAGTCCAAGCCCTGCAAATATCCAGCCTCTGACAGGCTTCCTCAGCCTGCAAATCT
This sequence comes from Urocolius indicus, assembly GCA_013401255.1. Taxonomy (NCBI): domain Eukaryota; kingdom Metazoa; phylum Chordata; class Aves; order Coliiformes; family Coliidae; genus Urocolius; species Urocolius indicus. The sequence goes on along the minus strand of WBNH01001833.1, from coordinate 94,197 downwards.
GGTTTTAGTTATCCTGTAACCATGAGAATAGTGAAAGCACTGAGCAGAGTCAGAGATCTGCAAAGTTCCAGAAAGTTTACTTGACACCTGTAAACCACAGCTATGGCATATGAACCACACTAGAAGCTTAAAGGAGTCAAACTTTGTCTTTGGAAGCAAATTATCAGGAAGTTATCACACCTCAGTGCAGTGTGGCAGCAGGTCTGAAATTTTACTATTGGGACAGAGGCGGCAAAACCAGAAAAAAAGTGAATTTGGAAAGATCAGTCTGTGGAAGACACCAAAGCAAGGACACAGCATGTTCTTCCTGCAGGATATTTCAGATGTGACAGAAAGAAAAGTAATATGTAACCCTCTCCCCAACCCAAACACACTCCAAACCAAGCACCTCAACCCACACAGGAAAGGAGAAGTTGTTACCTCGGGTATCTGAAGCGCTTTGTGGTTTGCAGTCACTACTTTAGATAACCTCTGTATGTGCTCATGGAGGACCCTGAAAGAAAACAAGAGTGAGATGTTAGCAGCAGCCAGGCAGCGCTGGGTTCCCACTAGCTTTAAGTCTGATACTACAAGAGAGACCTTCAGGAATGCTGTAACCACGATGGGCCTGGGTCAGGGGGAGATGCAGAGGACTCTGCCACACAACAAGTACAACCATGCAGCTGGAAAAGCCTTCGAACAGTGTGTGTTCTGAACCACAACAACCTCCAAAGCACGGAAAATACTGTACCCAACCAGCATGTGGAAGGAGCCCTGAAGCGGATTTTGGTTGCTGTCTCAGCCTGATCTGCAGATCTGAGGGGCTGTGTCCCCAGCCATTTCATTTTCAGTTTTATTCTGTGCTAGCAGTTTGGTGCAAACACAAACTTCTGCACATGAAGCTAAAGCAATTCCTTGTTCTTTTACAAAATGTTCTGAAAGGAAGCAGGATTTCCTATGGCATGGCTGACTTAGTCATGTCTGTCACATGGAGGCTGCACAGCTTCCATCTGCGCCCACCGCAAAACAGAAAGCAGATACTTCACATGGCATTGGCTTACTGGTCACGCAGAATATCTCCATCCTGATTAGGGTAGAAGGCAAGCTTAAAAATACGATTCATCACACTGCGTTCTATGGCTAATTGTGCATCCTGAAGCTGTTCCTCACTGGCATTCTGCCATATGGCATCCTGAGCCATAGCCCCATACAGGAACTGCAGAAAATCCTCCACTTGGGCTGTTTTATCATCTGCTGCTGTGAGCTTCTGGAAATCTGATGAAAAAGAGAGAACACTCAGTTAAGTAAAAACCATCACTTCTCACAGGGTTTTCTGGAAAGAATAACCCAGGATCTATTCAGACTTCTTGCCAGGCAGCACTCAGGCTGCTTTGCCCACGTCCCAATATGGGAAACACAACACTTGAAATAAATGGAGGAATTAAAGGAAATTCAATAACATACAGAACACATTTAGCAAAGCATATGGTCAAAATACTCTACTAGATGCTGTGTTCCTCACTTCCACTGCAGCACCAGTTCTTTCCAGCCACCCACAGACATAACACCCAGGCCAGTCACCACAACTGCCACTGGTAGGAATCAGCACTCACAAAGTCATCAGATGCTGAAGGGGACGGGGGTGAGCTATCAAGAAGGCCCATCTGTACCACTTCCTACTCCTACCTTTAGTAAGTATGCAGACTTGCAACACTTGTATTTGTCTACAAAACACAGAATGAGTGATGTTGCCAAGTTAATGCTGCGCGACCAAATCACTGGCCATTCATCAGCTTCACATTTATAGCACTGTGTGCCACAAGACAACTGCCACTCACATCTGCCAGCACCCTACATGCCACAGTTGCTAATTCCTCTTTTAGATCATCCAGAAATAGCTGTCTCCTTTCTGTCCAAAGGAAGGGCTTTAACTCTTGTCTGGGTCACTGAATCTTACTACCAGAACTTTAATCTCAGTGTATCTGAGGTGTTCATACTAATTCCAGCCTATTAAGGCACATTTAATGTGAAGCCTATATATGCTCCAGCAGGCAAGATCAGTCTCCAAATTTATTATGTACTTCATTAATTATGTACTTCATTATGTGCATAGTGAACATAGAAATAGTTGAAGTGACCCTGTTTTGAGAGAGTTATCTTCCTGGTGTCACTATCCCTTCTGATATATTTTTGAATCTCTTATTCACCTGATCCATACTACTAACTTAGCATAACTTTTTAGGCCAAATGAGGTCAAATTACCTTCATTCTCTAAGCCCATGAAAAATGCAGACAGTGACCAAGGCTTAGCTATCACAACACACTTTTGAGTCACAGCAATCTGTCTATTGCAACCATTAATCCACCGGCTGAAATGAAAGCCATGTGAAAATGTGCTCCTCAGATCAGAAGCCAGCATCTAAATATGGAGCACAGGAACATAAACACTCCATGGTCTGCACTAATCTTACCTTGAATAAACTCCCTTATTTTCTTTTCTTTGCTCTCCAGCAGCAGCCTCACACAGACTGTGGTGAAGTATCTGTTGGCCACCTCTTTATCTCGCAGAACTCTTTGCAACAGCCTTTCCAGGTGTGCCTGTGTCGTTTGCAGGCCTTGGCGACATCGAGTCAAATAGGCAATATATGGAGCTCTCTTCCTGAAATAAAATACATTAGATTCAGAATAAAGATAGGAGCTAATAGCTTTATAAAGTGTTAAGTTTAAGAATCCTCAACCTGTTGTTTTTATAAAACCTGAATTAGGAAGCTCTGTCTTACACAGATTTCTCTGACTGAACTCACTGCCCTCCCAGCACTCAGTGCTAGACTAAAGCCAATTCCAAACAGCATCTCTGGTGTGTCAGAGCTGAGAATGAGCCACAAATTGATTTAACCTGAGTTTATTACTATCTGCACTGACTTAAGGTCCAAGCTTTTTTTCAGCCATTCACAGACAGGTGAGACAACTTCTTCATTTTGATGTCATAACCTGATCTGGTAACCCGAAGGGATCTTACCAATCTGCCAGTGAATAAACACATGCATTTGGAAACTCATTATTAATAAGTCACCGAACAAACTACCTGTAGTCCTCTGCAATGGATGCCAGCAGCTTTCGACAGGTCCTGTTGTCAAAGCGGCTCACACATCGCATTGTCTCTTGCAGCTGGGCCATCAGGTTCTTGTCTTGGAGGTTAATAGCTTCAGCTAGCTGAACTTTCAAGAAGCACACAATTTCATTATCTAATAAAGAACAAAGGAAAATTATTAAGGGAAAGAAATGCAGGCATGGTGAAAACAAAAAACTTATGTGAATATGGGAAAGGTGTAATGGTTTTAGTCTCCATCCATGGAGCAGTACAAGTGCCATCAGATGAGGGGAAAGAAGAGACACATTCAATAACCAGTATTTGTATGTATAAAGAACATTTACCTTCAGGGTCTGTGTGGTCTGGAAGACCATTCCTTGTTGAATGTGTCAGCATTGGGAAGGCAACAGAATCTGCTGAACAAAGAGCCAATCTCAATTTCTTCTTTGCGTCCCTTAAAGAGGAAGAATATTTTCTTAACAGAGTTGCTGCAAGGTCTGTTTCTTCAGCAAGCAGCTTCACTGTGGGGGCTTGTGTGGTTTTAAACACTGCCTAAAAGTTACTTAACATCATTTTAACATAGCAATGCTCTCAAGACTTCAGAGCATCAATTCTTTGGATACAGCACCTAGACCACTTCCAAGGGAAACTCTCTGAACACTGAGGTGCTCTGTCCTCTCAGGTTACAACTGTGGGAACACAACATTTCCAGATGCTTAAACCTAAAAGCACATAAAAGTTTACAGTTGATCCATATTAAGATTTTTGTGGGAACCTATCACACAGCTTCACCTTTTAACTCTACTCTCTGGGTAAGATTAAACCTGCAAATGCATTTACCTATAGGAGAAAGCAGAACTTTGTGGCTGTGCTACTTGACTTGCAGAGTCTGGGAGATCATCTGCAGACATGTTTTGCAAAGCCTCATCTCGTGGAGAGTCGTGCATACTCTCACCATCCCCAAGAGCCTCTGTGGAAATGAAAACAACAATCTCACACTTGAAGAGAGGAGTCAGAAGATGAAACCAGACTAATACTCTCTGTTTTCTTCTTGTTATTCTAAGGTTGGTGGAAGGGGAACAGAGACAGCAAATAAAACAACTTGTTCTGAATTAGTGAAAAAGAAAAAATACACAAGGCACTAAGAAGAAACGGCATCAGCTTTGGAAGGCAATATACTTCTTCAGTACTCACTAAAAGGAAAAACAAAACTGGTATGAGATGTGCACCACCTCAGTGTCAATACAAAGGAGCTGCCCCTGGGAACACCGATTTAGTTCCCAGCCTCTGAGGGACTGTCCCACAGACTGTCTGACAACACATTCCTGGTTTAGAGCTCACATTATTCAGCTGTTAGTACTAACCCTGGCCTAGAACACTGAAGTGTTTTTATCTATGAGGAGGAGAAACTATATGTTGGTGATGATTCTAAAAGCCAGGTCCTCACCTGCCCCGTCGTAGTTCACTATGGCCCCTTCGCTGGGACTCGTGCGCTTTATTGCATTCCTGTATTTGTCCAGAATGTCCTCGGCAGCTTGTGCCTGTGCACTCAGCCTGGGGCTGGGATCATCTGCAAGACCATGCAAAACAACCCAGCTTAATCTTGTATTGCAAAGACAGAAATGGACACCTGCACACTTGGGACTCTGGTTTTATCCACACCAGATACAAACGGCTGCTTGTGTTTGATGGAGGAACATTTCAAACACATTTATAAAGTCTGAAGCAAAAGCAGCAGGGGAAAAAAAAAGGTACAATGAAAGTGAACAAATAAAGCCAGATCCTTAGCATATTTGTACTGTGTACACAAACGGGCCTGGGATGTTTGGAGACTTTTAGAAATGATTAGGCAAACAGAAAACTAAACACCTTGGGTCCAAATCATGTTTAATTTAGCACTTAAGTAATTATGAGAGGAACACGTCTGCAGCACTCCTTACAGCTCAGCTATGACAAGGGCATGAGCTTTGTAATGAGGGGAAAAAGTGAAGGCTTAAGTTGAGAATCTAGGACTGTACATACTGGCAGAAGCATGACAATTTAAAAACAGTCTTCAAGTCAAGAAGTCTTTATCCACTTTCCTATTCAGAAAGCCAGTTGTGAACATTAACTACAAGAGCGTACACCTTCCTGTAAATAGATACCTGATGGGCACTCTGCAACTCCACAGGGCATGTTATGACAGAAAATTACTATGGTGACATTATTCACATACCTTGCAGTGATGAGTATCTGTCAGGCACCATGTCATCTTTGTCTTTTTCTTGTTTTTCTTTCTTCCTAAATGGAATAGGAGCTGAAAATACAAGCAAGGCACTTTATCAGAGACTACACTGAGATAATGGCCAGGTTGAAGAAACTTTTAAGAGGTGGTTAATGCAGAAGTTTGTCATCAAAGAAATGTCAATGAAAGCATAAGTGTATCTACAGGGCAGAGCAGAACTGTACTGTCATCACATGTAGTAAGCTCTGCCTCTAACAGACACGCTTCCACAAGCCAGGCAGAACAGTTTTTGCCTTCCAGGTACAGTACACTCTAGGCAACCACTAGCCAAGGGAGTCAGGCAGCTTCCCATTTATACTCTAGTTTAGCCAACAGTCCTAACTCAAAATGCTGGTCATAACAACATGACCAACATTTCTTTTCTGGCAACTGTTCCCTCTAGTAAGTTCAGGGAGAAGAGCAAAGCAGAAAAACAAAGTCATATTACAATACTGTTACATTATCTGAAGTCAGAGACTGAAAGGGTTACCCTGGCTCTTTTCTAACTGAAAGTCTAGCCTAAAACAATGCAAGACTATCTAGTATTGCAGACACTATTCCATCCCCATTTGTCATTATTCACTAAATGGAAGCCAAAAGTTATCTTGAATAAGCTTTACTGTGTAAATAGCCAAAGTCTAATTTCCACCCACGTCGTGTTCCAAGCGATAACCCAAGTTATCAGCCCCCTTCAACTGGCACAGCTCCATCCCCAGGGAGCTGACTGGTGCTCAGGGAAGCTGCACTGCAGCTCATGCAATACAACTATGAAGTGCCTGGTCTCATGGAGGACTCCAGGGTTACTGAGTGATGAAGACAACACGATTCCTGAACAAATTCCTGTCAGCTTACACATCGCTTTACAGGTACTGCAGACGTTGTACTTCAATAGTTCTCCTTTTTACTGCAGCACTTGCAATGTGATGAGAATCCTTCATTTCTCAGAACTAAACAGGACAGCTATCAGTCTGCTCAGCTTTTCAAAGTGGAACTGTAAACACTTTCCATAAAAGTGATGAAAGATATAACAAAGGCAGCGTGCACTCTTCCTGAAGTGCCAAAACCAGACGGACATGATGCTACCTTTGGGCATGGCAGACACAAAGCGTTTCCTCCACCAGGGCTTGTTTCTGTCAGATTTCTCATCATCGCTGTCTTTTCGCTCCTCAATCTGTAGAAGGACAGAGTCTGCATTTGAGCACCTACCATACCAAGTGCAAAGACAAACTTCCTGACATCAGGGCATGTCTCATTGACTGTAAAACCAGAACTACAGCAGAGCACAGAAAGCCATAGCAGGTAAAGTTAGAAACAGCTCTCCTGAGGAGGACAGCTTATAAATGCAAAACCAGAGCCAGGAAGAAACTTAGATTTCACTTATTTCTTTTTTGAAGAAAATCACTCTTGCAGGCTGCTGCAGCATTTTAAATTTAACCATTACATAAACCTGTTCTGAGATGCCATGAAGTCAAGTAAAGCTCATCCAGTAAATTCAAGAGAAACCAGACTGATTGAAGCCACTCTGAACATCTGTAGCTTTAGCATCTAAAACATTCTTGGCCAGCATTTAAAAGGTAACAAAAGAGCACTGTAATTCCTTGGCTAAACATGTCATACCAGCTTTCTGGCACGAGATACAAATTTAAGGCAGGCATGCTAGGAAAAAAAAAAGATCAGCTAGAGGCCTCACCTCTCCCCTAGAAGAGTCTTTACTGGGAGATGAAGATGAGGACTGAGATGCAGCCACCAGAACAGCTGCCCCAGTGCTGGTGGTTGGCATGGGGAGCTCCCTCTCCTCGTTACCAGGACGCCTGTTCCACCCAGGATCACTCATCGGTCTCCGAACCGATGAGACTATGTCTGAGCTCCTGCTGCGGACCAGCCTCTCTGGGTAGGAGTGTCTCTGCTTGAACGCTTCCAGATCAGCTGGAATTAAAGCATGAGACCCGAAGTTGGGTAATCGGGCCTCAGTACCTCCCATAGCTCCCTCCAGGATCGGTGGATCTGGTGGTGGATGAGAGGGTCTTGCATAGTGTACTTTAGGCCTTACTACAGCTGATACACCTGGGGACACAGGTAGGAAAGAAGGAACACAAATTTCTTGTAAGCCTCTTCCAACTCAGCTGGTATGAACACAGCAGCATTGCAAACCCCTGCTTTTCAAAGAACAACCTTCTTTACAACTCACTCTCATTTGATGCCAGAGGGTCAAACAATGCAAGCAAAGAATCTGTCTGAGAAGGAGGAGATGTCAACTGACTGGCTCCTGAAATACAAGAAAAATAAAGTCAGTGCTGTCCGAAGAACCACCTACAACATAAGGGACACCTGAAAGAGAGCCCTCAATGGCACAAGTTTATGAAACTACATTGCAAAATGTTTTAAAAGATATTAATCTCTGGAAAGCTCTGTGCAGTGTGCTGAAATGATCAAAATCACACCACAAAAAGTGGGGAAATCTGGAGGAGCAGACCAGTTCCAAAATGCAAGCGGTCAGTGTAGTCAAACTAGGAAAAGGTGATCTTGGATCCAGTACTCAAGCTCTTGCACTATAAAGTACTGGAGTCTCTGTCAGAGAAGTGCAGTGCTGGCAAATAAAGGAAACATTAAGCTGAGCCATCACAACTTTGAAATTGTCAGAGACTGTAACATTTCAGGATTCTATAAATGTAATTTGTGAGATTTCAGTTACCAGAGACTCTAATTTTCATTTACAGTAACTTGCTTACCATGGGCCGTCTCATCCATGTCAGGACTTGTCACAGAATCTTTTCCCCCAAAGTCAGAGCTACATTCAGACCTGAGATCCTCAATTTTATTAGGGATATCTTCAGATGTTGCACTAATGCCTTAACACATAACAAAAGAAGAATCTGTAAGTCTTTCAGAGAAAATAAAGGAAAACTTTGAAGCTTTTGAAACATTCAGTGACCCCTGCAATAGTTCAGTCTGAACTCACAGCAGCACCAAGACATTGTGAATTTCCATATTTTAAACCAACATTTCCTTTCTCCTCTGCATCAACTGTTTTAACATAGCCACGAACACACACTGACAATGGGCATTAGAAAGACTTTTCATTCAGTTACAGCCTTTGCAGAAACAAAAAAGCTGAAGTAGAGACACGCTGATTTACTTAAATTTTAAGAGCTCTAACAAAACAATGCAAGAAAGCCTGAACTTTCTCCCAAATCAACACTCCAGTGCTAACCATTGCTCCTGTAGCAAAGAGTATTCGCCTCTCTGCTGCCTTTTTCATTTCCTCTGCAAGGTGGACAGGGAATTATTGCTCTGAAAATTCCAGAACGAGTGCAAAGAGCTATGAGTGAAATGATGTGTAACTAAAGCAAGTGCAACAAAGCAGATGTTGATCCCGTTCTAATAGAGCAGCAAAGACAATCAAACACACCTGATACAACGCTGAGGCCTGGGGTACTGGGTCGAGAACTGACCTCCCTGACATCTGTGTCGTCAGATGTGCTGCCCAGCCCGGAACAGCTTTCCAGTTCTTGTAGTCTTTCCTCCTGTTTTAAGTCTGGGGCCTCTACAAAAGGGAGACGGTGAAGAGTAGAGAGAAAAAGTATCATTACTCAATGCCATGCTCCCTTAGTATTTACACACAGAGGGAAAGGGGGTGTGTGTTGATTTTGTATTTAAAGTTCTAAGCTAACCCAAGGACTCCAGTGAGAGTTTCTCGCTATACAGAAGACAGGACTCTGCACAGCAGTGCTCTATCTGCACAGGCATCCGAAGAAGTTTTTACTCTTTTAGGTATTGTGTTTCTTAGAGACAACAGTATACAGTCAAATCTTCACTAGCCAAAGTAAACTCTGATCCTAGATAGCCCTACTTAACACCACAGGGAAAGAAAGCAAACACAAGTTTGCTTTGCAATCCCTTCTCTCCCTTTTTGGACCTTGAGGATTTCACACAAGTTTCTCCCAACGCTTTGTGTCTTCTCTCTGCCTAGGAACAGCTTGTTCTTCTAATGCTGGAAGTATTCACAGACACTTAATTTAACTCGAGGACAATAACTTCTTGAAACGAGAGAGAGGAAGAGCCTGCTGGTTTGTATTATATGCCTCTGGAAGAGTCTTGATTCATTCTACAGAAATAAGCAAAACCTGTCCGATTCTGACCTGAATCACTTGGTAATACTTCCACACTCCACGCCTCACTTGTGGTTTCTGATATGGTTGAACCTGTGCAGGGATCAAGCAACACGGATCCTGAACCTGGTAAACACAGCAAGCTGCCTAGCATGTTCTCTGCAGCTGCACCTGCAAAAGTAAAGCCGAAGCGTATAGCTAGATATAGGCTTCTTGGAGACAGCTCCAATAAGAGACAAATCAGAACACACTTTCAGTGTCCTTAATAAAGAAATCAGGAAAGACAATGTTGAAAAGATAGAAATGAGCAACCAAATATAAAACAGGTCGTGCACACAAAATCTTCCTAGAGAAGGGCTCCAGTTTATCAACGGAAACACACCTAGTTAGAAAAGGGAGGGTGGCTCTGCAGCCTCACTGCTTTAGAGCAAGCCTGAAGCACTTCGACATACCCGATTACCACAAGTTACCTGCTATCTCTTGCAAACGGTCTTCATCAATATTTGGATCAAAGTCACTTCCCAAGACGTCTGTACTCCAGGTTTCACTCACAGTTTCTGATATATCTCTGTCGTCAGTCAGCCCCATCATGTCACGGATTTCAAACTTACGGAGCTTGTCGTCGAGGTTATCCTGAGTTGTGGCTGTGAGAAAAGAAACAGTGCTCAGTGTTTTGAAAGGCTTCTGCAATTGCTTCTGTTTGAAAACCTGTAAGAGTACATCATAGGGAAAAAACACCAAACAAGACAACCTTCTGATACTGTCATGTAAGAGTGTTTTCAAGTAAGGCCTGTAAGGCATTACTGAGCTATACAAGAGATGCTGCCTGGAAATAGCTTTTAAACACATCTGAGAGAAAACAAGAAAAATCAAATTGTCAGGCAAAAATGAAGAAAATTTAGTGCATTATCAGGAAACCGATATAATTCCTGTGAAGCTTATGAAAAGCTGAGGCCTCTAGAGACCATTCAAGTCCAAATCCCCCACTCAAAACAGGGTCAATTAGAGCAGGTTGCTTATGGCCATGTCCAGCCAAGTTTTGAATATCTCCAAGGCTGGAGACACCACAATCTCTTTGGGCAACCCGTTCCAGCATTGGACTAACATACCAAGAAGCTATCCAGATGCTTTAAGATTACCCCAATCCAGATCACTCTGTTTCCTGAAGGGAAAAACTTGGTATCAAGCAAAACTTTATAAGCAGTTTCCTACAAAGGAAGGCTTAAGCCTCAACGTTCCATCTAATTTCCTAACAATGGACTACAGGAAAGATTTCTAGAAAGAAAAAACCCAAATAAAACCATAAATAAATGCAAAGGTAGATGGAACAAGGACAATATTTCCTTTTTTTTCCCTGAACTAGTCAATTTTCCAGCCTTTCCCCCACAGAACTTTGGCTTTACCATCTATAGCACCTCAGGGACCTGTATTAGAGATTTGCACCTGCCTTGTTCGTGCTCCAGCAGCTGCAGAGCTTCCACACCGTTGCTCCCGGAGGGGCCCGCGCCGAGCTCTGACACAGACTCCCCTTCCAAATCCAACGATGACACAGAGTTGGAGCGATTCGAAGGACCTGTGAAAAACAGGTTTTACTGTAAACCTAATTTGAATAACAGTTCCTAAATACACAGCATTAACAATCAACTAGAAAGATCAAAAGAAATGAAGTAGCCGTTCCAATATAAAATACCGAATTGAGGAGCTACCCGTACACTTGCTCTCCTCTTGACCCCTATTGTGCTGTGCCTTGTACTGCCCGTGTTTGGAGCACCACACTACACATGACAGTCTACAAACACATGACCAGAAAGGGCTGGAATCTCACCATTTCCATACTTTAACCAAAAGGTCAAGAAAGCCTTTGCTGTATTTGTTCACTTGTCCGTGTATTTGTTTTCTCATTTAGAGGAGAGAGAGCAGAAAGTTATCTAAAGTACTGCATCCTGTGCCATCTGTATGAACCTGCAATGCTACAAATATATCTGCACTTCGCTGTGATTGAGGTTCACACAAAGCAGTTGTCCAGAGTTCAGAAACTACTCCCAGATATCTAATGGCTTATTAAAACACGATGAAGAGCAAATCTGAGAAGTCTCAGTTGAGATCTCAGTTACATTAATAATTAGCACTGCACTTCAGTTTCCAATTAAAAAAAGAAGAAGAAAAATCCCTCTGTTTCATCTTTCTAAATACACTTAGTTTTTTCCTCCCTGATTCCCAGTTATGCCTTTGCAGGTCAACATTCAGCTCCAGACTTTTTTCACTGAATGGCTCTCAGGGTGACATAGCACAGCCCTCACAATGGCAAAGCTGACATGCTGAGTTAATAGAGTGTCTTTTACAGTTAAAGGGGAAAAAAAAAAAGGGACAAAACTTCTTCAAGACTTAAGCAGCCCTTCACCTTCAGATATTCCTTCCAGATTATCACTGCAGAGGGAAAAGCGCAAGGTTTTATCAGGTTTACCATGGAGTTTGTTTTCATCGACGGGAACATCTCCTTGTGCACTATCTGCAAGCTGCATATTTAAGACCTGGAGAGAAAGAAACAAGACTTCCTAAAATAACCTATTTTTCTGATAATTAAATAGAAAATAAAGCATTGTACACATTTTCCACACTGTTCCCCTAGATGTTAATGGCAAAATTACATTTCTAACATTCCTTTTGAAACAGAAGACAGCAATCTCCAAAGCCAGAGCTTGGAGAGAATGTAAGGGAACCCAGATGTGAACATAAGGCAAGTCCTGATAATAATGGAGCCACCAGCTCCCTCCTCACTGCAGCAGACCAATATAAAATAGAAACTAATCGTTACGAGGCTGCAAAGTGAGATTATCCAAACTATCAGGCAAGGCAGCAAAGATGAAAGCAGAAGCCGTGCTACAGCTGGTGAAAGAAAAGGCTGTAAAACCAGCCTTACCCTAAGCAACAGAGTCTGAAGGTATTGATGGCAACATGACCACAGCTCCGCCCTCACAAGAAGCTGAGCCTGTGCGTTTCAAGTCTGAGCTGCCAAAAACGTCGGGATCAGTGTTCCAGTTCTGTCATTCACCTGTGCCACTTGATCCAAAGGACAGAGCATGCAGAGAGATAATGGAATCAGTTTCTTCAGGCTCAGAAACAATAGCCCAAGTTTGCTCTTAAACATGTTACATGACAAAGTCTCTTCATAAATCTGCCAGGTTCATTTTCCCTGGGTTAACGTATCGCTTCTCACAGACATACTAAGTGAGGAAAAAAACATCTGACAGAGAAATTTGACAGCTACATCCCCCAAGCTCAGTAAAATGAAGTCAGGATTTTAATTTCCATTCTGGATTTACTACCCAAACTCAGTGTCACAACTTCACTGCTCTGCTATTAGAGAACACAGAGGCTGGTTGTACTTTTCCAAATACCTGGGATGTGACAGGTTTTGCATACCTCATTTTCTGACATCATTCCTGGAGTAATCTGTGGACCTGTCCCTAAGGAAATAACCAGCACTTCTTCTGGCTGAACTTCTGGGATGGTCTCCTGAGAGGATCCTTCATGATCTCCGTGCTGATCCATCAGAATATTTGATCTACTTCTGCTACGAGTTGCTAAAAGAAATATTTTGAATATAAACATTAGAAACATTTTCCTTGTTTAAAGAGAAGAACGAGAAAGACACAATTCAATGGAAATACAGAGCAGCAATGTTTGCAGTTAATAATATGCACATGAAATAAACTTATAAAATGAAAGGTCATATCAGACTTTGAGAGATGGAACTGGTGTTTATATTTGAGTGGTGCTCTGTGAAAAAGCAAGCTTCCAAATAAAAGTTGAGAAACGAGGTGCACTACATCCTGTCTGCCTGTACTCCAATCACAGGAAGATCCTTATTAAATTAATTAAGAAGCAGGTTGTTACCATCAATAAAAGGTCTAGGTTCCTATGGTTTATAACTCTGCTTAATGGATTTATTTAGAAGTATTTTCTCCTAAAAAGCAGGGAAATCTAATTCTAATAGGTGTATAAAACCCAGAGACATGATTCAACGTCAGGGGGTTTACTTCCAGTCTCCTATTCCCACGTTTGGCACCGTGGAAGGAAAAACACCCACAGGGAATTAAGATTTCTAAGTATGGCAGCATGACATCAGTTATTTCTTTACTTGACCTGCAGAAAACAAGGCACGAGTGCAGGAATCACAGCCAGATTCTGGTTATCACACAAAGGCACACAAGGTGTTTTGAAAAACCACATGTACACACAAAATGACTTTGACATAGAACTCAATGAAGAAACCTGAAACAGCAACTCATTGCCAAAGTAAAGCAAAGGCATGCTTAAGTCACGTGTAGAAGTTTCAAAGAGAAGAATGGAAAGAGGGCATTACCCACCAAAAGGGGTTACTAGAGTTATATGAGCTGAAAGATTGGTAGCAGAAGTATCCCAGGCAGTAATGGCTGCCAATTGCTGTCCTGGATTTGGCAAGCATTAAAACGAAACAAAAGAAACAAAAAAACTTTGAGCAAAAGCTATTTTATACCATAAAATAAATGCTGTACCACTACTTTATAGGCATAAGACCAGAACCATTCAGAAGCAGAGTTAAAACAACGTGGGATAGGTTTGTCTGAGGGTTGGTTTCGTGAGGGGGTTTTGCCACTTCTCAGGCTCTGCGTGTTCTCCTCCTGTCCCACACTAACACCAAATCTCCCTCTCAAACAAAATATCCCATGTGGCAACATTCATGTAAATACACACCAAAGGAGAGTTCCATACTTCCTATTTTAAGTGAAAATATTATTGAAATTGAGAAGTTCAAGACTCAGAAATCCTGTTCAACAAGAGGGCAAAAAGCCAACAAACATAACAGTGCACTACAATGTGCTAACAATTGGAACTACAGTGGGCAAATAACAGACAAAGAAGAAAGCAGCTCTCAACACCTTCTCCAAAAGTTCTGCTCTTACTTTTTCATGCTGCTCCACTCTTGCTCTCTTTCAAGACATAAACATTTTAAACTTATTCTATCCTACTAATTAAAAGTCATCATTTCCATCTTACCAATAAATCTTTCCTAATAAAGATTCCTAATCTTGATTTTTCCTAATAAATCTTCCCCCCTACATCTGTTTACCATCTTCAAACTTTCCCTTTACTATCATGGCACTAGCACGACCACCAGCCACTCGAGCGTTTTTCTCAAGTTCAATGCAGAGTGATCAAGTCCACCACACTTGCCCCACAAAGCAAGTTACCTGCCTTTCTAGGCAAAAAAATATCTTCAACCTCTACACAGAAAAAGTAGGAATTGAAAGTGTAGTGAAAGAGCAGTCCCAAAAGGCTGAAACAGTGGCACAGAAAATGTACCAAAGTACCAGAAACCACGCAGCAGACCTGCTTGCTCTCCTCACCTATTGGCAGTCGATTTTTTTTGTTAGCTGGAGTAGTTGCAGGAGAAAGTTGAGGGGTATTATAGGGAGTCATTTCAAGGCTGCTGCTTTTCCCTGGTTTGTTCTGGGGTAAGTTTGCCAGCAAGTTTTCCAAAGCCATCCGATCTTCCTTGAGCTGGTCACTTGACATCACATTCCGCATAAAGCTCACCTAAAAATGTACAATTAGTGCTGGCAAGAACTGCAGCATAAATTATCAGCCTTGTTTATCCTATCTGTAAACATATGGGCACAAGTTTATACTACTTCTTCTTAAGAACTGAAGATATTACCAGAGCAGTTAGCTGGCTGTATGTCATGTAAACCACTGTTCTGCTCAGCCCCTCCAGAAGGTTAACAGAAGACAGCGGAGGTGTTTCAACTGCACGCCCATCAATAACCACATCCAGGAAAGCAGCAACACAGCTCTGCAAAGACAAGAAAGAGCTTTTAAATGAAAGACCATTCACTGGAGCTTGGACAGAACGTAAGTTACAGCAAGAGTTAAGTTTTCCTTCCTACTTTTACAATGTTAGGGTAAAATACCACACATCATGAAAGTCACTGCAGAGTAAGCAAGGGAAGCCCACAGCTTCAGCATCTCCTTCCTTCCTTTGCTGCATTCTAACACATTATTCACTTCAGCATCACCTCAGCTTTTAAAAAGAAAAATTAACTTTTATGGTTATTAAACTGTCTTTCCCTGAAGTATCTGCTGAGCACAGACTAAAAATGAAACAAGGAAGCAACACACAGTATCACTTTCTAGTCTGCTTGCACGTTACCTCAGTAATAAAAGTGTAAATTTGTATGAGGAATGTGTAACAAACAGCAAAAACCTTGAAGTTACACAAGCAAACCAGCTGGGTTTTAAACATATGAAAATACATCAAATTTCCCTGTTCCTCTTCTGAGGTGAATCTCAGTATTGCTACAGACAATCCACACAGACAAAGAAAAAGCTGAACAAAACCAGCACAACTATGCAAAAAAGGAACAGAAGTCACTTGCCCTAACAAATGACCTGGTGTTAAACCAGGTTTCACATAAATCTGTCTCAGATCAAATGCTTTCTTTAGGTCCAGTGGAAGCCCAGACAATAACTCAGCATTTCAGCTTCAAAGGTAACTTGCTGTTGTCTAAGTTTTTTTTTAAGAAATATGATGTCAGAGCAGGAGCAAGAATCTGCAGCCCTTAATTCTAGTGCTGAAGATTTTGTTTCGCACTTTGTGCCATTTAATCTGCTCTTCAGTACACATAACTTGGAAGTTAAATGCTTAATAAGCCCTTTGGAACACCTGAAATAAAAGAGAGTGCAGAAGGGTGAAGGGTACACACGAGTCTGAGCTTCTTTCAGTCTGGATTCTTACTTTGTCAAATTTAGCAAGGTTGCTCTTCATACGTGGATCTCCCTCTTCAAAACCTGTCATTGCCAACTGCTGCAGAAGTCTCCCAACCTGAAAAGAAGTATGAAGAATGAGCACTTCAGAACAACATCATGATGATCTAATGATAAAAAACGTTAAGAAAACCTCCTCTGTTCTGCATTTTGTTCCATTTAATACTCCAAGAAACACTTCTGATTAAGTGGATAGAGTCTCGTACTTGCATTCAGGGCAGAAAAAATATGCAAGAAGCTTTAGAAAAAAAAGCAGTCATTGCATTTCACAAGAAAATCTGCACACACAGTACGAGCATCCATACTTCCCCCCTTCCCTGGAACAAAGCATGTTTTGTTTTTACAACACGTCAGAACTGAGAGTGAATCTAGGTCATCCTAAACCCAGAGACTTTAAAAGGCTGTATGTATTTTATAATGACTTCATTGGAGGGGAAAAAAAAGAGCAAGAGGGCTAATCCTTTTTCCAGAGCATATATTCCTTATTAATCTTCAACTACAGAACAACTCCCAGTGTTAACAAGTCGCCAGCTGCAAGCTCTGCTACAGCCTGCAAGCAGTGACACAGGCAAGGATTGCCAACGGACTTCAGAAAAGCATAATCTGGCATAATATTTAACATCAGCAAGAACAGCACAACACTGGTTTACACGCAGTCCAGAATTCATCTTATAGTCACTTTTACTCTTCATCTTACATCCCTTAGAAGACTTTTAATAAAGTACATTTGCAATTCTTCCAAGAGATATGGGAACACACACTACTGTTTTTAAAGTCAGTATTTTAAGCAAACAGATAAACTGTAAGCTTGCCTTTTCAACAATGACTGACAGGACCAGTTTGCTAGCATTCACCTCATTGGTAGGAGGGACAGAACCTTTACCTGTACTGCAGTAATACCAGTTCTAGTGAGAAAAAAACAGGCCAAGAACAGTTCTTTTTTTTAAGACTTCTTTAAAGTGAATCGTACCTGCATCAGATTAAATCTTGCCACCTCATTTATAGGAGCATCAGAAATGATCCCATACTGTTCTGGGTTAACAATTGCAGGACAGATGAAGCAGGCCAGGAGAAGGTCTGTGCACATGGCTCTGACCTCCCCAACCTCCAGCCTGTCTACACAGGAGAGCGTTTTGTACATTTGTGACACGATCCACCTCAAGCTGTGAGGAAAACAGTAAGTGTTTTGTTTGAGATAGCCAATGAATTTGTTCACTAAGGCTACCAGCTTGGCCTCGTTGGACTCAACCATCTCTTGGACTCTTTGCTTGAACTTTTCCGTGCCTTTCTCTCCAAATAACTTCTCCTGTTGTGCTGGGGAGAATCTCTCAATTAACTTGTTTGGATCAGTTTCCAGGTGGTCTTCATCTTCAACCAGAAGCTGCATGATTGGCTCATGTAAAGTGGCAGTAAGAAAAAGTTTTGCAGAAAAGAGTCCTTCAGAGAAAAGTTTGAACAAGATGCTGAACGCGCAGGTGCCTCGCCTCAGCAGCCGCCGAGGGTTGTCGCTCTCCTTGAGTTCAAACTCAATCAGATAGCGGAGGACCTGGAGGAGGTAGCTCTCATCCTCCTGCATGATGCAGTTCCCATAAATGGAGGTAAAGACTGTGTGAATGACGCTCTGAGTGTTGTCCTGGTTGAGCTTCTCTCCAGCAACTAGACAGGACGCAATAAGCCGAGGGTTCTCTCTCAATCTGTTTAGGAATTCTCCATAGGCGGTCTCCTGAAATCCCAACTGCTTGTACCCATCCACGAACTGTGTGTCCTCCAAGACTTTGGCATGCTGGCAACACTCAGCAGGAGAAGCTTCGGCACTTGGAAGAAAAACATTGAGCAGTTAAATAACTCTTAAGTAAACAAACATCACAAAAGATGCCAAGTGGACAATCTATCAACAGGACTACCACCCAGGACAAGCCCTTCCAGATAGCTAACACAAATGATTCACCAATTCAGGAACAGGGAGAGTCTGTTCCCACAAACTGTGAACAGAAGTGAACCAAACATAGAGTTTAAAAGCCAACAGCTTCAACAGCCAACAAGTAAGTTTTAAGTGAGTCAGATTCCCTGGTTGAGATTTGCTTTAGAACTTTCCTGGCTTTATGACTAACCCAGCAAAGGACTCCAGGTACCACGTGTGAAAAATCTGAAGGTTTTGCTGCAGTTCACAGAGGTTTAGCAGCTTGCTCCTCCCAGGCCCACCCCCACTCCCCAAGTCACCTCGTTATGATCAGCCTGTCCAGGTTGATCCTCTGCTGCTTGGCGATCCAGGCCGTGCGGTACAGCTTCTCAGCCGTCTTCAACACGTCGGCGTTGAGCCTCTGGATGAGCTGCTTCTCGGCGCTGACGTAGAGCCGCTCCTGCTTGAGGTGATGGGCCAGCGTGTGGATGTCCAGCTTCACCATCTTGGGCAGCACGCCTCACACCCCTCTCACTGCCAGCAGGAAAGGACAGGCCACGGGTCAGTCCCAGCAGTCAGGGAACAAGCTCTGTCACCCCAGCGCAGTGACAAGCGGGTCACAAACTCACCCCTGGCAGCAAACGCTGCTGTGCCCGTCCATGTGAACATAGTGTGAAGTTCTCCCAGACCCACAGCCCACCGAGTCACCCTTTCTTAATGCAAGGTTTCCTAATCACCAGTTTAACTTGTTCCCTCGGCACACACGGGACGGTCACACAGCAGCAAAGGGTATTTTCAACTCAGGAACCAAAACATGAACACAGCACAGTGTTACAAAACTCCTGCACCACACCTTCAAGGAAAGGAAAGAAACTGACCACTGCCTGGTGAGATGTGGCCTTTGCAACACCTTAGGTGCCACAGCACAGGGAGTGGGAGTCCCATCCTGACTCACTGTCTGGCAAAATGCTGTCAGCTGCTGCTGCTGCCCTCAAGCACACACACCTGAGGGGTCCTGCCAAAACAAATGCCCTCTCTCACCTACACATAAGCACCACCAAGCTCCCAGCATTGGTCTTCTCTGCCAAAAATCTCTCAATAACAACAGTATTACTGATTTAAGAAAGGCAACAGTGTGTGCCCTCAGCTAGGGCAGGAGCTGGAAACGAGTCTGGAGACCTTGCTCAACAGGGAGTTCATTCAGGAAAAATTCCTCAAATATTTCAATTCAGAAGAATATTTCTTTGGGCCACAATCCAAAAAAGTGTTGTTTTAAAGAGAGAGAAACTGAAACAACCGTAAGCTTTCACAGCACATCAGGGACAAAAACCTACACAAACTGCTGTTGTCTCAGTGTAATATGAGATCTAACTTCATAATTACAAAACAAATTAGTTACCAGTCAGCAGTTAGACAAACAGAGTACTACACTATTCAAAACAAGTTCAAGAAGCTAATCTATCGAAAAATTAACTCTATGGAGGAAGACAAACACCAATTGCATTATTGCTGACAAGGGAAGGGGCAGAATCATGCAGATCTAATTACGGGATTAATTGCTTTATTCTCCTTCCCCCCAGAATGGCCACACTTGCTGATTTGGGAAGAAAAAGTGTTTGATCCAGTTAAAATCTGTTAACAGCTCTCCATCAGATACATTTGCCATGGACCTTGGTCAGAGCCATCAAGGGATCTGGTGGTGAACCCTCAGAGCCACGCTACAGTTATACGGAAAAGTCACTTCCCACAGCGACCCGCGAGGAGCCTCGCTCCACAAAACCAGCTGGTCTGTGCTCGAGAAACTACAGGTGCTGCACCGTGCACTGCCCTAGTGCTCTCCTCTTTGAGTGTTTCTAAGGTCTGTGGTTCGTTGCTCAGCGTAGCAGGAGATGCTCCTGTCTGAAGAAGACAGCTTAGGTCCCTGATTAAGCACAGGTTGTATGTGTGTTGGGGTTTGGTGTGTGGATGAACGCCCGATAACCAGGGGCAGTGACAAGCAGCACTGCTCCTGGCACGGATAGTTAATTTCTCACATACTTTGAACCTCACAACCAAAACCCTGGCAGAGACAAAAAGAGATGCTGACACAAGTCTTAATGCATAAAAAAATTAGTCTTCTTACATATGATGGCTTAAAGTCCAGTCCCAGCAGACAAAGCTGTGTATAAGAAGCTTCAATAAATCCCCAAACTCAAAAACCCCCCAAAAAACCAAAAACCCAAATGAAAAAACAATAAAGCCGCAGCACTGAGCAGTGGTTACAGCTCATGCACCCAGAGAGGAGAGTGCACACAGAACCTGAGGGACACATTCCTTTAGACGGTTTTAACTAGGACGATCTCGGATACAAGATTAGAAGAAGAATGTTGAGATCACTGACGAAGGTTCATTGAGAACCAAATAACAACTTATGGCAACAAATTTATTTTTAGGCCCAGAATTTAAGGGCTTGCAAAAAAATCCCAGCATTAAACTTGATAGTGCCTGTGAACACAGCAGCAACTCGCTCTGAGGCCGTGAGCTACTGACTGATACCAGCTGGGAAAAAGAAGTTGCTCCCACAAAGAGACACAGACACAAGACCTGCAGAACTACCTCCTGCCTCTCAGACACGTCCCGCCGGGCGGCTGTTCCCACGAGCTGATCACAGCTTATCAAACCTGTACAGTTTTAGTAGCCCTTTTCCATTTCAAGGTGTCCATCCACAGGCTCCACTTTTCTGGACAGAAAGTTAGTCCAAGTGGTTCTTCTGCTGGTAAGCGAGCTCTGGGAAGAGACAGAGCAGTCACACGGGGTACCCCCACGAGCAGGCTGCTGCCTGCCTACGCCTCTGCCTTGCCAAATTGCAAAACTAGTTTCTATTTTTGTGTCACTCGTTAGAGAAACATTTAACAGCAGAGAAGCTGATTAAACAGCTTCTAAGGTGTCTCATATACTTAGGAGTGATTCCTCTCAGTGTTTCACTCAGTGGGTTTTTGTTTGGTTTTTGGTTTGTTTTTCTTTTTTTACTAGAGAAGATATTTTCAGCCCCAGGGATGGGCCAAGCAACGGCTTTCAGCCTCTGGGAAAAGATTATTCTTTCCTCCCCTGGCCCTTGGGTGGGAGCAAACTCCAAAGGTCCCGTCAGCAAAGAGACAAAGGTGGCCTGGAGACAGTAAGCCTCTTCTGGTAGGTTATGATCAATGAAATAGCAGCTAAATTGTTGGTCACCTTTTCTGGAGCTACAGACAACAACAAACAAACAAATAAATAAATATAAGGCAAATAGACTCCCAGCTTGTCCAGAGGCCCAGCTCACACGCAGGGTTATAACCCAGCTGTCCAGCAAACCACACAAGCAACAGAACAGTAGGAAAGGTCAGACTACTGCAAAACAATACTGTATCAATTGTGATGCCAGCTGAGAAAACAAAGACAGTATGGGGCTCACACACACTCACAAAGTGAAATTACAAACAATCTGGGCATCTCCTCACGAGAGCACATCCCAGCCAGTAACACAGACACACACGTAACACAGCCGCACGCTGCTGTGCACTCGCGTTCCGTGGGAGGCAACTGCCACCCTGAACTTCAGTCCCACAGGCTGCCACTACCTGTATCTGCCCTTCTAAATAGACCGATCCCATGACTACTCCATAACATCCCACCAGCTGGCTACTACCCAAGTGTCTCTCTTATCTGTCTCTGTTGCAGAACACCACAAGCAACGAAAGGAAGAGAACAGACCTGGAACTGAAGTGCAGCGGGTAAGTACTTTGTCAAGAACTATGAAAATGCACAGGAAATCAGGTGCACGAATGCAGCTTTTACCCTGTGCACAAGGAAGAAGGATCAGCAGCTTCCCCATCTTTATAATGCCCCATAAAAATTAATTTCGGTTTGATTGAAATCCACCTCGGTGAAGAGACAACAGGTACCAAGGAGCTTTCCTTTCGTTTTGATATGAAAACATTGCGATTTCTTGTCAGCTGTTTCCAGACTGCTTAGTGACCTACAAAAGGCTGTGACACAGCAAGGGAAGCTTGGCACAACAATTCAAACCATTTCACTTCATGATGCTCCACCACATCAACAACAAAGGCTGCATGACCTGACAGCAGCCCGGGTGCTTTGCCCTGCTATCAGCACGAGGGGAGTTTGTTCAGAATCAAGGATCAACCCAGGACAAAGATTGCTTCCTACAGTTAAAATTCCTGGAAAATACTACCTTGAATCTTTAGCCACTGAACTCCACACCTGACAAAGTACATGGCTTTGTACTGTGGCATACAGGAAGAAGGAAGATCTCTACTCAATAGATCTGCAATTCAGCTGACAGAAAAGAGATTAAGTAGTAAATGCTGCTAGTACACCAGATTCTTCCTCCTCCAGTGTTTCATGCTCACTCTTATTTGCTCCTTCTGAGTCTTGCTAAGCAAGACTCAACTTCCAAAGCAAGTCTGGGCAGATCTAAGGCAGGCAGGGCAGGGCAGGGCAAGGCTGAAATCACACTGTCTTACTGAAAAAGTATTCCTAACCCAAGCAAGCTTGAATAGCTTCCATGCTAATTCACCTCTTTCTTTGTTAATATTTATAGTAATAAATAACAAGCCTTATTTCTTTATATAAGCCAACAGCCCATCTCCCAGGGTTGATGTGAACCAGTCTGTCTTTCAGTGGGATAGTTCAGCGTGGCCTGGGACTCTCACATTACAGTACCCACCACCTCAAAACACGCATACGATGGACAAAATGCTTTTCCATCTGCTACAGCTGAACTGCCTAATCAATATTGGTAAGAAGTCATACCTTGAGCTTGTCTGTGCACAGTGGGAGCTCTGCAGCTGGCATGGCACATGCCGTCTATCCAGCACCATTTACGTGCCAGGAGCACCTCATCTCCCACAAAAACTTACCAGTAACACGCAGGGTCAGCTGGCTACTCATTTATCAATCACAGTACCACCACGCTGCACAAAACCAACAAAACCATTTAACCATGCTAAAATCTACTCCAGTTCCTTGTGTTACTAGAAAGAGGAGCTCCCTGTACGTCCATAAGGAGTCATACTAACAAACTTTCAGTCAGCACTTGAAGCCGCTCGAAGTGACAAAACCAACCTGCTCCCAGACCCTTCCTCACGGGACACAGCCCACCCGTGTCCATCAGGAAGGGTCATTGCCACTAAGGACTGAAATATTCTCTGGCACCTGACAAATCTCGCACCAAATACCCCGTGTGGAGCAACTATCCTGGGGTCATCCAGGGCAGCAGCAGCTCAGACGTCTCCTAAAGCCACCATCCTGCTGCTTTTACAGAAGCACGGTGCATTTCAGGTTTCACGTCCTGTCTGTGCCATTTCCCCCTGCAGATTCCACTCGCGAGTCAACTGCATCACCTACAAAAATAGCATTCTACCTATCAGTAAGGGTAGTGTCACATGCTCGGTTCGAGAGCTCAATCGCAACAGCTCCCTTCACTCCGAGCACGGTGACTTTGCAAGAACAAACACGGATACTCGCACCACCAACTTCTTCAGCGTTAACAGACGAGTCGTAACAAAAACGGGAAGTTGCGATACACATCAAGTTACGAGTTTTAAACGAGTAGAACACGAAAGCCATAAAGGAGAGAGGGCTGCCGGCTGCCCGGTCCCACGGCAGCCGCAGGCACAGAGGCCACGGCCGGCGAGTGCTTCAATTTCTCGCATACCTCCGCAAAACCTCAAGAACCGCCGGTTCCCAGACACCGACACGGCAGGTGGGGCTGGCAGAGGGAAAGGCACGGGATGAACGCTGCAGGGACAACTTCGGCCGGTGCCCCCCGCGCCGGCTGCTCCCCGGGGCACCAGCCTCCCGTCCTGCAGCCCCGCACACGGCTCCGCACCGAACCTCAGCCCCCGCAGTTAAAAACACCCACGAACGCAGCCCAGGCAACCTACCGACCGACCCTGAGCAACGCACGGGTTCTGCCGGGCCCGGCGCCGGCGGGAGGGCAATGGGGCCGGCCTGGCCTCGCCTTCCTCCTCCTCCCTCCCTCCCCGGCCCTCCTCTTCCTCCTCACAGCAACGCAACGAGGGGAAGGGGCGGGGGAAAGCCGAGCGCTGCGGCGGAGGAGGAGGAGGAAGGAGGAGGAGGAAGGAGGGGGCGGGTAGGAGCTCGCCCTGCCCGGCAGCGCCCGGGGCCAGGCGCTCCTGGGACATGTAGTCAGGGCTGAGCCGGGGCTCCGCGCGCCGCTTGCGAAGCCCCTTTAGCCGGGGCCAGGCCCTGACCCTGAAGTCGCGCTTTTTTTGCCTTCAAACGTGCATCTCAGGAGCCAGCGGGCGGGGACCGGGCACGTGTCAGCTCCGTAACGCCGGGGGGGGGGGGGTGGGCGCATCCGCCGCTCCTCGGGACCCGCCCCGGCCAGCCCAGGCCGCTCCGTGCGAGGCAGGACGCGGCCACCCGGGCCCAGGCGCCTCACAGCGCCGCGGCCGCCCGGAGCCCCGCAGCGCCGCGGGGACAGGGGAGGAAGCCGCGTCCCCTCGGGCCGGGGCCCGTTACCATGGAAACTTCCAGAACGGCCCCGCCATGGCGGCCGCGCCCAGCCAATGGGCTCCCTCCGCTTGGCTCACGCTTCCCCGCTGATAGGCCCGCGCCGCCGCCGGGCTGAACCAATGGCGCGGCGGGAAAGGGGCGCGCCGGGCTTGTCACGGGCGCCGCCGGCTTCCCGCCAATCAAGGAAGGACAGCTTGGTAGCAGCCGACCAATGGCGAGGCTCCAGCGAGGGCGCGGCGGCCAATGGCGAGCCTCCACGAAGGAGTACCGGAAGGTATATAAGGGCGTGCGGCGCGGCCTGGCCGCTGAGCGGCGGCCGTTGGGTGCGGAGCGGGACGCGTGTCGGTGAGCGCGGCGGGGCCGGGCCCGCCGGGGCCTGCGGGGGGCGGCGCACGTGGCGCCTTCGGGCAGTGACCGGCGGCTTCTCGGCAGGGCGAGCGGTTGGTCACGATGAGGCGGCTGCTGTGGGCGCTGCTGGTGCTGAGCGCCGCGCGGGCGGAGGACGAGGAGAAGAAGGAGGACGTGGGCACGGTGGTGGGCATCGACCTGGGCACCACCTACTCCTGGTGCGTGGGCAGTGCCGGGGCTCGGGGCGCGGAACGGGGTGGGGGGGGGGATGGAGCGGGCTGCGGGGCCGNGGAGCGGGGGGATGGGGGGGGGGAGGGTCGTGCGGGCCCCAGCGCTGCCTCACGGCCCCGCTCCCCCCTCCCAGCGTGGGCGTCTTTAAGAACGGCCGCGTGGAAATCATCGCCAACGACCAGGGGAACCGCATCACGCCGTCCTACGTGGCCTTCACGCCCGAGGGGGAGCGCCTGATCGGGGATGCTGCCAAGAACCAGCTTACGTCCAACCCCGAGAACACCGTGTTCGATGCCAAGCGGCTCATCGGCCGCACCTGGAACGACCCCTCTGTGCAGCAGGACATCAAGTACCTGCCCTTCAAGGTGGGCCCTGAACCGGGGGGTAGATGGTGACAGGGAGATGACAATAGCTGATCAGAAAGAGCTACTGAGTCATGGTGCCCCTTGAGCGACTCTGCGGTTCCCCAGCCCTCCTGAGAGGCTTGAGGGGCAGCGCTGTGGCTGGGGGGCAAAGACGGCAACTCCTTGGATTAGTGTCCAAGTTACATCTCGTTACGTAGAGGCTTTGCTTAATCTTCAGAGGGAAAGAAACACTTGCACGAGTGGGAATGTTGCTGTGACCTGTTGAATGTGACAGTATACGTTGTTCTGTGCAGGTTGTTGAGAAGAAAGCCAAGCCCCATATTCAAGTTGATGTTGGAGGTGGACAGACAAAAACATTTGCTCCTGAAGAAATTTCTGCTATGGTCCTGACAAAGATGAAGGAAACTGCAGAGGCTTACTTGGGGAAGAAGGTAAGTTCGTGAGCTGAGATGGGTGGGCTGAGTCTGTGAGCCAACCTTGCAGCCAATGATGGGTGGCTCTTCCCTGGTCTTTCAAGAACAATGGGCTGCTTGTTGCCAGCGTTCCCTGGGGATTTACGAGCTGGGTGCTTTTCTCTCAATTCTCTAACACAACTCCACCAACCCCTGCCTGCCCAGGTGACCCACGCCGTGGTCACAGTGCCAGCCTACTTCAACGACGCGCAGCGCCAGGCCACCAAGGACGCGGGCACCATCGCGGGGCTGAACGTGATGAGGATCATCAACGAGCCGTGAGTAGCCCGACCCCTCCTGTCCCAGGCACCTGCTGGTCACCTGGGGCCACGGGTTTCTGACCAGGCTGTTCCTCTACAGAACAGCTGCTGCCATTGCCTACGGACTGGACAAGAGAGAGGGCGAAAAGAACATCCTGGTGTTCGACCTGGGTGGGGGAACTTTTGATGTCTCTCTCCTCACGATTGACAACGGAGTCTTTGAAGTAGTGGCAACTAACGGTGACACTCACCTGGGTGGAGAAGACTTTGACCAGCGTGTGATGGAACACTTCATCAAGCTCTACAAGAAGAAAACTGGAAAAGATGTCAGGAAGGACAACAGAGCTGTGCAGAAGTTAAGACGGGAAGTGGAGAAAGCCAAGAGAGCCTTGTCATCTCAGCACCAGGCTAGAATTGAAATAGAATCCTTCTTTGAAGGAGAGGATTTCTCAGAGACACTTACTCGAGCCAAGTTTGAGGAGCTGAACATGGTAAGTTTGGGAAGGTAAAGTTACACCTCCAGCTGTAGCTGAGCCTTGTGCCTGTGCAGTATTTCATGCTGTCACACTGCTCCAGGGGGTATAAATAACTCCCTGCTTGCACTGAAGTGTGGAGCAGGCAGCTGCTCCTCAGCAGGGTGGCTGCGGCTGTGTGTGGTGGTGACAGCTGAGGCCTCACCAGGGCTGGGCATGTGGGACTGTTGCTGTTCCTCCTACAGTGGTTGTACCCCCAGGCTGTGGAACTTGGAGACTGGGGGTGGGGGATCCAGCCTCAGTCCTGCGTGTGTTGTGTCTCCACAGGACCTGTTCCGTTCCACTATGAAGCCTGTTCAGAAAGTTCTGGAAGATTCTGACCTGAAGAAGTCTGACATTGATGAGATTGTTTTGGTTGGTGGCTCTACTCGCATCCCCAAAATCCAGCAGCTGGTGAAGGAGTTCTTCAATGGGAAGGAGCCTTCTCGGGGCATCAACCCAGATGAGGCCGTGGCGTACGGCGCTGCCGTCCAGGCTGGAGTTCTCTCTGGGGACCAGGATACAGGTAACGGCCCCCTGTGCCCCCAGGAGTGCTGGTCCTGAACAGGAGGCTTCAGTTACTGGCACAGCAGCAGAACTGCTGCAGGCTGGAAGGAGTTCTGTGCCTCTGAGGCCTCAGGATCCTGTTTACAGTGATGGGATGCTGAAGTCTCATCAGTCTTGTCCCTGCTCTGTTTCAGGTGACTTGGTGTTGCTCGATGTCTGCCCTCTGACCCTCGGCATTGAGACTGTTGGAGGTGTAATGACTAAACTTATCCCAAGAAACACTGTTGTTCCCACAAAGAAGTCTCAGATCTTCTCCACAGCTTCTGACAACCAGCCAACTGTCACCATCAAGGTGTATGAAGGTGAGTGTCCCCTGTGGTGGCTGTGTGGCAGCTGGAACCTGCCTGTAGGACTTGCCACTGTCTTGCCACAAAGGCTTTGTAGGTATTTCTAGATGGTTATGGGCATCTCCTTCTGGAGGAGAGCTGGGTGACAGTGCCAGCTTCCCCAAGCTGCTCTGGGGCTGCTTCACCTCCACCCAAAGTGCCCTAAAGTGTCTTTCCCTGCTCTTCAGAAGGAGCCCCTCACTAGGGGGGTGTGCAGGTGGGGTGTGCGCAGGTTGGCGTTGCAGCCTCAAAAGCGTGTGGCTTGTGCTTCCACAAAGAGCAGCTGGGAGCAACTGGCCCTAACTGTGTGTCTCAGGTGAGCGGCCCCTGACCAAGGACAATCATCTGCTGGGAACGTTCGACCTGACGGGGATCCCGCCGGCCCCTCGCGGCGTCCCCCAGATCGAGGTCACCTTCGAGATCGACGTGAACGGGATCCTGCGGGTCACGGCCGAGGACAAGGGCACCGGCAACAAGAACAAGATCACCATCACCAACGACCAGAACCGCCTGACGCCCGAGGAGATCGAGAGGATGGTCAACGACGCTGAGAAGTTCGCGGAGGAAGACAAGAGGCTGAAGGAGCGCATCGACGCCCGCAACGAGCTGGAGAGCTACGCCTACTCCCTGAAGAACCAGATCGGGGACAAGGAGAAGCTGGGGGGGAAGCTGTCCTCTGACGACAAAGAAACCATCGAGAAGGCAGTGGAGGAGAAGATCGAGTGGCTGGAGAGCCACCAGGACGCAGACATTGAAGACTTCAAAGCCAAAAAGAAGGAGCTGGAGGAGGTGGTTCAGCCCATTGTCAGCAAGCTGTACGGCAGCGCCGGGCCGCCCCCGGGCGACGAGGAGCCCGCGGACAAGGACGAGTTGTAGATACTGGCGTCTCTGAATGTGGTGTGTGTGTATATATTGGACTCAGGAACACTTGTTTAAAATATTGAACTCTGAATTTGGAATGTAACTCTGAATCTTCACTCGTGAGTGGAGCTGGAACCGCTAGCCCGACGTGGCTGTATCCTGCTTTTCGTTAGCAGTTGCTCGATGTCTGGGGAGGGCAGTGGGGGGGTGTAAATGCAGAGGGGGGTTAGAAGCAGTGGCAGTGTTCTATTTAACAACTCGTCATGTGGATTTGGTGTAGAACTTTTCTACCTGAAGTGACCACAATAAATTTGTTATTTACACTGGACTTTGCTCAAGCTTGTGGCTTTGTTACTGGGTTACACCTCAGGGTGGGGGTGTCTGAAGGCACCAGCCCTGCCCTGAGCTGCTTGTGGGGGTCCCTGCATGTGGAGAGCAGGGAGGGAGGAGATGGAGGTGTGAAAGCTGCAGTGGTGCTGAGCTGCTCCTGGAGACAGGATTCTGTGCATCTGAGGGATGAGGGGAGCTTGCGTGCAAAGCCTGTGAGCAACTGGCTCACCTGCAACTCTCCTGCAGTATTAAAGCTGTTTGTAGGCGCTTTACTCGAGTCTCCCTTGAGCTTCATGGACTGAAAAGGAGCCTGAACCTCATCCATGGTGTTTTTTTAAAGAGCCTCCTTAGAACTGTTTCTGTATCCCCTCTGGAAGTGGGTAAGAAGGAACTGAGCACAGGAGCTGAGGCGGTGCCTGCTGCCCTGCCTTCACAGCACGCAGCAGTGCCCCCTGTCCCTGCTCTAGGGCAGAGGTTCTGCTTTTCATTCACTCCTCATTGACACAGTGACAGATGAAACTCAGATCAGCCCCCAGAACACCTTTGGTTCCAGGTACCACCGTGGCCTTGCAGACAGCAGTACACAAGAACATCTGTTGTGTGGCAGCTGTACCAGCAGCTGTGGCAGGGGAAAGCTGGCCCAGCACAACACAGACCTAAGGCCGTGCTGAATGTCACAGCCAATGCCTCAGACGCAGCAGCCAGGGCTGCAGCAGCTCCCGACACCCCTGGGAGGGCAAGAACTGAGTTTATTGGAAGGGATTAATCTGACAGGGTTACAAAACCATCAGCAAAGGCTACTCGAGCAGAGTGACCAGGCAGTCGCTGTAGACCTCCCCCTGCATGTTCATGCCCCCAAACACCAGCAGCAGATGCACAACAGCAGTGTCAGAGTTCCCCTCTGGGCTGTTTTGGATGGGAGCAGCTTGGTCCTTCCCCGCCCCAGCTTCGCCAGCACCAGGGGCAGCTGCTGCCTCGTGGCTCTCGCCCACGTGCCAGGGGATGACACACATGGCCTGGTCCAGTCTCCCAGCGGGCAGGGGGCCATCGAACTGCAGGAGCGTCCACTGCTGCTGCTCTGCAGTGCAAAGACAGTCATGGCTTCAAAGGCAGGTGCACAGGCCTAGAAACACCCTGGGACTGTGCCCTCACTAACTAAACAGGCTCCAATGTAGCTCCAGGACATTGACCAGCAGGTGGGGAGCCCCAGCAAGGGCAGGTTAATCTGTCTTCCAACAGAGCAGCATTTACCGCTGAGAGCTGAGAGCAGCATCCCTACCTGTGTGATACTTGTACGTAGTGTCCAGTGTCCCCTCCAGGCCTATTCCCCCGAAGATGTACACGTGGTCCCTGAAGACAGCTGAGGCGTGGGACGCCCGCGCTGCCGGCACGTCGCCGCCAGCTGACACCTTCACCCACCTCATGTCGGCTGTTGGAGGAACACAACAGCTCTGTGCTTCAGCACTACAACCACACGGCTTTGGCTGTTTCCCACACACAAACCCCACACTCACTGGTGTCCAGGCAGAACAGGTCACTGTAGAACGTGTCACCAGCCAAACCTCCGTGGACAAAGAGCTTGGTGCCAACCGCAGCCATGACGTGCCCGTGCCGGGGAGAGGGGGGAGCACCACGAGTGGCTGGCTGGGACCAGCTCAGGGTGTCTACAAATGGGACACAGATATGTTAGGAACAAACTCTGGGAACCGTCTGAAGCAGTGAGCCCAGAGCCCTGCTGAGAGCCAGTGCCACACTGAGCCCTGGCAGAGCTCTGGGGGCTGTCTGGGATGGATTCCAACCGGAAAGCAAAGGCCTTGTGGGGCCCAGGGGCCATAGGAACAACGGGCAGAGCTCTGACAGCGCACACAGCACAGGCCAAGGGAAAGGAGCTCGCTGCTGGGCAGTGTGACAAGCCCTTGCTTTGCTCGTGGCACTCCCCAGGGCTCTACACTGCTACTGTGGCCCAAACTCCCAGCAGCCACATAGGCAGACGTGCTGCTCAGCAGCCAGGACACCAACCCCCACCGAAACCGAGAGCCCGTCTGCAAGGGCAGGTGAAGCGCAGACACCCCCTGCAGCAGGGACAGACCCCGCTGCTGGCCGTACCCAGAGGTACCTGTGTCAAACACGTGAAGCTGCTGGTCCCTCACGGGCTCTGCTCCTCTCTCTCCCCCTCCAAACACGTACAGATGGGCCCCGATGGCCGCGGCGGAGGTGTGGAACGTCCTGGGCAGCGGCGGCTCCCCGTCCACCGCGGGACTCTCCCAGCTCCCTGTTTCTAGTTAAGACACTTAATCAAAGCGCTCGGCACGGTGACGGGGAAGCTGCCGCACTCCCTGCTGCGGAACGGCACCGCCGGGGAGCCGGGCGAGGGGCCGGGCAGCCCCCCGGTCCGTGTCCCGGGGCACTCACCTGTGTCCAGCACCTGCACGCAGCTCCGGTTCCCCGCCGGGTCGGCGCCGCCGAACACCCAGAGGCGCGGGGGAGCGGCGGCGGTCAGGAAGGTGGCGTGCTCGTAGCGCGGCCGCAGCCCGGTCCAGCCCGCCGGGGCCCAGCGGAGCGCGCCTGCGGGGCCGGGAGCGCGGTCAGCGGCGGCTCCGGACCCCGGGAAACACCCCCCCAACCCGGGCCCCGGCGCGACCCTCACCCAGCTCCACGAAATGCGCGTCCGCGAAGGCGCCGGCGGGGTCGGCGCCGCCCAGGAGCAGAACGCGGCCG